>CM054116.1:109982364-110444645 GCA_028673005.1 Tanypteryx hageni
CTCTTCTCCCTTGTACAATTTTTCTCCTTCCGTCCCTTTCTTTATTCATGATATCCACGCTCCCCCTCTCTCCACTCTCTAGTCGTCCATCTCCGTCGGCCCCCGTCTCTCCGTCTCTCATCTCCTTTAATTTTCTCTGTTTCATCCCCTTTGCTCTTATCTCTTGTTTCTCCATCTTTCACTTTCTAATTCTCCCGCATTTTAAAATTTTTTAATCCTTTCTCGAGTCATATTAACTTTTAATCCAGTCGAGGCATCTTTAAGTTGCTGTCGCCCTCTCCATTTTCCCTCTCTGATCTCTCTATGTGATTCCCCCTCCAAAATAGTCATCCTCATCTGTTTTTGCGTTGTTTTGTTCTCTTGGTTGTTCTACGTTCTTCTTCTAAGAGCCGCTCTCATCTCCCCCTCTTTTCAAGTTTCCTCTTCTTTCTTTAGTAGCTAGTATTCTGCTACGCGTTTATCTGACATTCTCTATCCCGCTCTTCTTTAGCTAAGTTTCGCCCCGTTCATTCTCCTACTCCTTTTGAAATACTCTCTCCATTACGTCACTTTCCCCTTACCGGCTCTCGTCTCTCTCCCACGCAACTTCCGGTGCCTTCCTCGTTCTCTCCCTCCATACTCCATTCTCTCCTCTCTTTTCCCTCTTTCCCACTCCCTGTTTCTTTCCATGGCGTACGCTCCCTCGTCTGTTTGGAAGGATGGAGAAGGGAGAGTGGGAGAGAAATGTGGGAGAGCATCCTCATAGATAACTGCCGGAAGGAATTAAAAAAAAAAAACAAAAAAATTTTCTCACGCTACGAATTTCATTCTATAAAAGGATCCTGGACCCGTTTCTACCCTTTCCTCGACCTCCTCCCTTCCTCTTCCCGAAACTTTTGGCCCTATTAATGAGGACTTTAATTGGTGGTGACAGGCAAGTGGGGAAACCCGGTTGTGACTGGTGAATGCAACCCGATAGATATATATATATTCGTCGGAAAATGTCTCGCTTCGATTGGTAGTGGATACAAAAACGTTTTCGAATCGGGGTGATCGGAGGTAAGGGGAAGAATAAAAGAAATCGAACCGCGAGTGCCCCGCATTAAGTGTAAGAGTTCGTGGAAGAGAATATATGTCGGTGGATGGGCTTAATGACGAAAATGGTGCACTGAAAAATTTTTTAAACGGTTTGCGCATCACATATGTATTTGCTGCCGTGTTTTTTCGATCTTATTTATTTCCGGTAACTTCGAAGTGTTTTTTGTCGTTTTTTTAGGCGTACTCGTTTTTCCAAGTAAAAAGTCTCATTTCGCCGAATTTTATTCTAATCTTCTCTTCCAAAGTAATGCGATGAGTCAGTGGAGCGAATGTGCACGTCCGGTCTGGGGTATTTTTGCGATCGAGAGATATGGGTCCGACTTTTTTTTCCTTCCGAGGTTGCGAGGAATATGATAAATTGAGAAACTATTTGATGACTAAGATTTTTTTGCGCGGAAGCACTCGGTCATGAAAGCAGTTAACATATTAGTCATATTAATAAAAATGAAAATTATTGCGTTATTTAAGAGGGTGGAATTATTATCGATGGAGTCGATTCGAATAGGGCGTTGACGTCAACTAGCCACACGTTTGGCGTGATTCATTCGCCGAGATAAAATAAATTTCAACTGAGGAAAATCTATGGCTTGCGAATTGACGTCCGTCGCAAATATTAAATCATTCGATGGTTTAACAGGAAAATATACGAAACTATTAAAACTTGAGAACATAGAGACCATACAGAAACAAGATTTGATAATTCGCTAGAGAACCGTTGGGCTAATCTCATGGGCGAAAATAAATTCAACAATAAATGCTTAGGGATGAAGTAATTATCATAGGAATCTCTTAGAGTTACCTAAGATAAGTGTGTACTTAACACTTTTGCTTATTCTTGAAGTGTACATAAGTTGGAAACTCATTTTCTTTAAGAATAGAAAGCTTTTGTTAGCAATTTTACCATAATTTTTAAGACAGTTTTAAAATAATGAATCCCAGCCTATGACTTTTAACGTTTCTCCAAAATGTTTTCATAGCGTTTTGAATCCAGGTTGAGACAATTCTTGTCTGCTCTTTCTTTCGGTGGTTTTCAAAAACTCTTGTGTCTGGTCATGAACATGTCCCAACCCGAAAAAAAATTTAAACGATAAGCCAGCTAATGCCTATCATAGTAATTTGTTCGTATTTTTTGGATCGCCTCATTGTATTTGTATGACGATTCGCGAGTGACTTTTTGCGTCCTGAGCGTCGTAATAAAAGGGGCCGCTCCTTTTTCATCTTTCCATCCAGGAGGGCGCCATGTGCTGCGGCGTAGCGTAGTGCGGTCGGCTCAAATGGCTTTCCCTCTCGCCGAGGAGCGCTGCCGCCAACACTGACTTCATCGAAGAGGCATTTGGAGCATCACCCGGCGCACCGCAGTGGCGGGAGGGCGCGCGAACCGCAGAATTATTCACTATGTAAGAATAAGCACGGTGTCGTAAGTGCCCCTGTCATCGCCCATGTACCAGGAAATCAACTTACGGACGAAGTTACTTAATCACGATTACACCTTTTGTTCGCTGGCCTGGTGTTATCTCTTCCAAGAAAAAAATCCTTTCCATGCATGCGTGGGTCTGTGTAGGCAGGTATGTATGTGTGTGTGTGTGTGTGTGAGTGTGTGTACGCACGAGTGCGAGCGCAGAACATACCGTAATTAGTTTGTTTTTATTGGTCTTTTATAGGAATTTTAAAGAAACGATTTTTCTTTCGATCCAGTTTCGCTCACTTTCTTTTTTATCGTTCATTCATTGAGAGGTATGTACGTATTCCACGGTTCTTTGTCTGATCCATCGACGAGCTCGCTGAGACGGCGGATGCGCGGCTCCGGTCGTACGATGCGCACGATTCATTCTAAAAACCGCATAAATGGGGGGCACTTGCCACGCTTGTTATTATTTTTAAAAAAATCTCTTCACGTTTGTCGGAAAATGGAGATGTTACCAAGCTCGCAATTCCGAGAAGCTCCGAGGTTATAATGGCTTTGCAGATGTTCTCTTCCCTCGAATCTGGAGAAAAAACGCAGAAATTTTAATGTTGTAAAATTCTCGCTTCCACGAGACGTCGGAATAATTGCTTAATATTTTTCAAACGAGAACTGCTCAATGAAAGAAATTCTCTAACCTGTCGCTTGGAAAGTGATTCGTGAATTTTTATATCGTGGACAGTTTTCGCTTGAAACCTTGGGATCTTTTACATCCGTTTCTCCGAAGAGAGATCCGATATCATTTTGCTCATGAATATTCTGAGAACGATAAAAATAACTCGCACTTGAATGACGCTCAAAACTATTTCCACATGAGTGGACTTCTGATTTGGCTGATTTTGACTCATTTGCCCCTCCTCCGGAAAAAGAAAACATTACTCATGCTCGCGCAGCCAACAGTTTATCGATGCTAGCGGAGCAACATCAACCTTCGTTTTGCGACAAATTGACCGCTTTTCCCTCGGAGAAATATTTTCTAAACCTCGCTAGACAACGACTAGAAACATGGCGCGTTTTAACAACGGTTTCCAAAAACAAAGAAAAACCGCGTAACGACGTCGGGAAACTGAAAACTCGTATTTTCTCTTTTATATTCCGGTATTTTTTTTAACGCAAATGCAAGTGTTTGTTACGTTTTGTATGCAGGTAGGCGTGTGCTGGACGTGAAGATTTCTGAAAAAGCCGGAGAAAAATTCTGCCTTGATCGGGAATTGAACTCAGGTCTCCCACTTGCCGGGCGGATGTTCTAACCACCGAACTACCGAGGCCATCTTCAGTGGTTATAATATCCGCCCGGCAAGTGGGAGACCTGGGTTGGATTCCCGGTCAAGGCAGAATTTTTCTCCGGCTTTTTTTGGATATCATCACGTTTCGATACATTTTTAGAGAAGTAAAGTTTCTTTTCGGCGCAAAAGATTTTTGCCGTACGAAAAAAAAGAAAAATAAGTAATTCCCAACTTTCCACCTTATCTGCATAGGATCTTATGACCAATTTAGTCCATAAAAATCACGTTTCTTCCGGTATTCGCGTCCTGGGAATAGTCTCGTTTTATACTTTTAAGACCTCTCTTCTGATTCGCCGCCGAAGATGTTGACATTTCTCATTGCTCGGCAATGGTCTCGTTGCATTCTACTCCCTCGCATCTCCGTTTCCTTGCCACAACTATGGCTTGCAATGTTTCTGTAACCCTGCCCCAAGTGATGGCAGGTTCCGCGATTTCGCTCTGTGGGAATTTTACGCGGTGAGTCTAGTGACGCCTTTAGTCGATTCGGGAAACCTCTGCCCGTTCACCGCCTCCTTTTCCTCGGAGGCTGGTCCTCTGCGTCCTCGGTCGCCGCCCAGGGTCGCTTTGTCCAATCCCACGGTTTGGTGGTTCGTTCTCCGATTGCCCTCAGCTCGTATGCTCCTTTTAGGTGAATATAATATTGGAGAACTTGGAAGCCACTCCGGTCATCCTGTCCTTGATGGAAGGGACGTCCGCCGCTGCTAGGAGGGTGCTTGTGTTGATTCCCCGCCCAGGGCGAAGGATGAGCCGGAGATTCTTGTTTTGCCATACTTCCAGCCGTGTCCTGCAGCCAGGCCGAAGCCTGGCGCACCAAGCAGTAGATGCGTAGAGCATCTTTGGTAGGAAGATGCTACGATGTATCTTCATCTTCGGGGACACGTGCCGATTCAGGAGGATCGGCGATAGTGAGGACCGAGAGGTGTTGAGCCTGTTGATGGTGTTTCGAACATGGTCACGGAAGTCCAGTGCAGAGTCCAGGGAGATCCCCAGGTACACCGCCGACTTCCCCCAGGGCACTTCCTGATCCTGTACTTGGATGGGCTCTGGAGGCTCCAGCCGTCGGTGCATGTGAAACACCGTCGTCTAACTATAGCTTTTTCCCTTCCTTTCCGTCCTCCACTCCACGCGATGACCACTCCGGTACATCATTCCAGTGCAGCATTTCCATTTTCCTTTCTCTCTCTCTCCACTCTTCCACTCACATATCCCTTATATTTGTGCCCAACCCTCTTCGTTCTCTCATTTTTCTTTCTCTCTTTCGGCTTCATTACCTTACGATGTCCCCCTCGCTCGTAAATCATCTTTCTTCCACCCTATCGTCGCTTTCTCCGTCTCCAACTCGTAGCATCCTTCCGTTTGGAGCACGTCGTCGAACCTTTTTCTATCCTCCTCCATGTTATATAATCTCCCCGGTATCCAGTCCGTGTTTGTCAATTCGAAGACAATGCAAATCTCATTGAGATTTTTCCATAGGAAATTCTCTTCTCTCCTTCTTGTCTTTATTTTCTACTATCTCCCCCCTTATCTACGCCAAAATCGTAACGGTGATTTTTTTATTCGTAAAAATCTTCTTTATTCTTCCATTTTCTCTTTTCCCTCATTCAGTTTTCCACTTCCCCTTTTCCAGTCTTCTCCTATTTGTCGTCCCCACCTCTCCTCTCTCCTCACCCCTTTGAAACATCTCCTCGGTTCCCTTCTCCATTCTCCTTCTTGTCCTTTAAGGTAAAGAACCCCTTCTCTCCCTTTTCATTCGCTCATTCTTTTCCCCCAGCATCCCTTTCCCCATCATCCCTTTCCCCGTCCTCTTTCCATCTTTTTCTTCTCTCTCTCTCACACACACACCATTTCTCTCTTCTCCCTCGGGCATCCCGGCATTCCATCTCTTTTCCTCTTTCTCTCTCTCCGTTTTACACTCTCTCGCCCTCTCTCCCTTCGCATCCCTTTCTCCTCCTCTTACCCCCACCCTAACCCTACCCCTCTCCCACTCACTCCCACTCTCCTCCTCCCTCCCGCATTCCATTCCACTTTCCCACAAATGCCCTCTCTGAGGTCCCCGCCGATGTTGCCACGTTTCCCTCCCTCTCTCACCATCCAACACGACCCTACTCCGTCCTCTCCTTTCTCTCTCATTCTCCCTCCCTGATTCTCTCCGTTTCCCTTCTTCCCCTCTTTTTCTTACCCACTCTTATTTTGCGTCTTCTTCTCTACTCCGAGAGGCTGTTCTTTCATCTCTTCTGATTTTCAGCCCCCTTCTCTCTGCCTTTTCCTCCCTCCCTTCTCTCTCTCCCTCCCGTCTCGTGTCTGTCGTATTTTATATTCCCTGACCACGAGACATTTTCCCACGCGCTCAATTCTCCGCCAACTTTGACCTTCGGACCGCGTTGAATCAAGTACACGTACAAAACGAGTGTGGAAACTTTCGGTCACCATAAAGTGTGTATTGTTTAATCTTTGGAAAGTTGTTTTTTTAGGAAACTTATCAAGATATGTAATCTTGCGTATGTGTGTGTGCGTGTGCATATATATGTTCACAACATATATGCGTTTAGTGCTGGGATTTTTTAGTTCGACAGGTTGGAATGTTTCCTGATTTAGAAATAAAGCAATCCAGTTGAATGACGAATACCGAGTTTTTTATGCATTTTCCCTAAAAACGTGAAATATAAAAAATAGTGTGGAATATTTTTCTAGGCAGAAAGCGATTTTCTCACGAAGTAGATTTCAAACATTATTTGGTTTGATATGAAAACTCTCGCCACATTATTTTCAGCCCGTTGAATTTGTGACGAAGAACAAAATCACGAAACTTTGCGACCGAGTTAACTCGGGTTAAAAAAAGGTAAAAAAAATCGGGAAACAATTAACATCGCCGAAATTAAACTCGTCGATGACGGGAATTTATCCTTTTTTATATTTGTAAGGAAAGGTGGGGACGAGCTGTAACATGGTGGGAAAAATAGTCACGAGAATTGAAAATAAAAGAAAAGGAAATAGAAAAATTCAGAAATGGAGTGGGAGTGAGGGAGAGAACGAAAGTGTGTGGAGAAAGGAGGGAGGAAAAATATCTCAAAACGTGAAAATATCGGAATCCGGTGAAAAGTTCGCCAAGAATGGCTATATGAGCGGATGTTAGGGAAGAATGGGGAGTAAATGAAGGCGCGTAATAATTAATGAGGAAGGAGGACGGGGAAGAAGTGAATGGGAGAGGGAGGCGGAGAATGAAGGAGAGGTCGATGAAAGTTGTGTAAGAAAAGGAGGTAGAGAGTTTATAGGAGTAGGAGAATAAGAGGACGGCGTAGGAAGGAGAAGAAGAAACGGCGAGAAAAGGGGGAAAGGGTTGGAAATGGGATGGGAGAGGTAGGTGGAAAGAAAGGTATGTCAAAACAATGTCCGTAACGGGACTGTGTAAAGGATGCCATCTGTTGGTAGACCGTGCCAACTGTAAACATCTGTGTTATTCGCTCCCAATTCCTCGCGACCTTCTCTCATTAACCCTCGCGTTCGGAATTTTTCGATCGGTTTTGCGACGCATCGCTGTCAAAAATTTAAAGCTGATTGTATGTATATGCACACATACATACATACATTATATATATATATATATATATATATATATATATATATATATATATACATACATATATACATATATACATATATACATACATACATACATACATACATACATACATACACACACACACACACACACATTAGATTCCACCCCATAAGTTGTCTAAATGTAAATTTTAAGTGTCCGTCAATATGTGGAGCTTTAAAAGGTCTTCACGACTTCCTAGGAGGAAATTTAAAAAAAGTATTGACGCTAATGTTTCCAGGTTTTATAACCTTTTATGATGTTTTTTTCTCGAAGGTTATTCTTTCTTCATTTAGTCGGCGAAAATTATAAACATTCAGCCAGAAATTTATTGTCTAATAGGCTCTACGTGGTTGAAATGCTCTTTCCCCTGGAGATCGCCTTGGTTTATTTACGAGTTTAGATTTTGGTGTGTGGTGATTTTTTTTATCGTTTGCATTATGCAAGCACCGACAGCTATCACACACACACACACACACACACACATATATATATATATTCGCGGTCACGGTGATGGATTAGGACATTAGGGCATAGGGAAGTTTCCAGGAAGTGATTTGCGCTTGGAATTTTTACGTTCCCGAAGCAATAGCATAAGCGTATTTTTTGGTAGAACTTCTTCAAGATTGTTTAACACGATACGCGAGAGGTGACCTTATGTTTTTTTAAACTTCTTTATCCGGAGGGGCGGCCGTTCCCAGGAATCGGAAGATCGAGTAAGTTCGATGAACTGAGGAGTTTGCTGCAGGCATTGGCAATTTCGGTTACCGGAATTAAAGACATCGGGCACGATTATATGCAACGGAACTATTATATTTTTATCGTTATATTTCTCTGCTTAATTTTACTGTTGTAAGTTAGTAAACCGAAGCAGTTGCCTCGAGTCATTTTACTTGGTTTTTGCGAATTTCTTTCGACGCGATGTATGAGAAACATCGTGCGGGTTTATTCCGGAGTTGAATTTATGATCTAAATTTTACATTTACATAGTTCTTGAGAGTATAACACTTTTCGTCCATCTGCGATAGTGAGCGTGCGTTATAGCTCCTTTGCTTATGAAATATTCTTGACGCGGGTGCATTGATGACGTTTGATGTGTCACCTCACGTGGATATTGGGAACGAAGGAGAGGCGGAATCACAATGCAAAGGGGTTGTTTATTGATGGGCCACAAAAGGGTGACGAAGGAGAAAGGTGGTTGATGCGACAGTAAAGAGTGACGTTTGAGGAGAGAGAGAAAAAGGAGCATGGTAAGGAGAGAGAGAGAGAGAAATGGACGCAAGAAAGTGTAAGAGAGAAAGAGAGACAAAGATGGGAGACAAAGAGAGGCTGAGGGAGGAGGAATATGTGGAAGGATGTGGAGGAGGTGGGAGAGATGCAACGTCGCCGCTGCAGATTGGCCGCATTCCATTCACAACACATGGCAACACTGCATTCCATAGCTGCTCCCTCCAACCCTACCTACAATATACGCCCTCTCACCTCCTCTCATCCCCCTGCCGCGCCCCTCCTCCCTCCCACCCACCCCTTCCCCTCACTCCTTATAAAAACCCTTCGTTCTGTCTCTTCCCATCACCCTTTCTGCCTCCTCCCCTTTTCCCTCTCCCCTACACTCTTCCCTCCCCCCTACACCCCTCCCTCTTCCCTCCCCCTATATCCCTCCCTCTTCCCTCCCCCTATATCCCTCCCTCTTCCCTCCCCCTATATCCCTCCCCCTACATCCCTCCCCCTACATCCCTCCCTCTTCCCTCCCCCTACATCCCTCCCTCTTCCCTCCCCCTACATCCCTCCCTCTTCCCTCCCCCTACATCCCTCCCTCTTCCCTCCCCCTACATCCCTCCTCCTACATCCCTCCCCCTACATCCCTCCCCCTACATCCCTCCCCCTACATCCCTCCTCCTACATCCCTCCTCCTACATCCCTCCTCCTACATCCCTCCTCCTACATCCCTCCTCCTACATCCCTCCCCCTACATCCCTCCCCCTACATCCCTCCCCCTACATCCCTCCCCCTACATCCCTCCCCCTACATCCCTTCCTCTTCCCTCCCCCCTACATCCCTCTCTCTTCCCTCCCCCTTTTCCCTTCCCCCCTTCCAACCCCACAGATCACTCTTTACCCTTATAAGCCCTCAACATCCCTCCCTTCCTACTCCTTGATCCATCAGCTGATCAGAAAATTTTTAAACCACAAATTAGCGATTCCAAATTGATTTTAATGGCACAAGGCTCGAGGATTATTTCTACAAAACCTTTTAAGGTCTAGTGACAGGTTGGTTCTATTACCTCCGCTGACTACCTGGCTGAGAACGCAGAAGTTTCGAAACACGCGCAGATTACCATCTCGACTTTTCTCAGGCGCCGTTTAGGTTCAGAGAAGGGGAAGACGATAGCTCATTCGGATGCAGACTTAATTTTCCACGAATCGCCATTTTCACGATTTTTTTCAACTTCCGAGTCAAAGCTTCGCTGGAGTGCACGACGGTATGAATGCCACAGGGTTACGTCGGGCGAGTTTTTGATTGTTTTATATTTTCTATTATTGCCGATTTGCGGAAATGTTGGTCGTTTGATAGAGAACACTTCTTCGATTTCGGAGTTTTTTATCATATGAAATGCAATCCTTTTCGGATTTTGCCCTGTCTGTAATCGTTGGCCTGGATTGTATTTTTCATCCCCTTAATTTTTTAGAAAACATTTTTAGGTTGTTTACGGGGCGACCGTCGTATCGATAGATAGAATGCAAGGGAGTGTTATCTGGAGATTCATTTGTTCGAAGCACAATCAGAGACCACAGTAGGAGGTCCATACTTGACCAATGAGAATCATCAGTTTGCATTTGGTACCTTGACTGCCATCGATCGGATGAATCGCAGGATAATATGTTGGTGTAGAATTGAAGGGGAGATTGGAAATGTAACGAACGGTCATATTTTCCAGTTAATTGTAACGTATCACCGACAGTTCGGTGTGTTAATTTTGCTTTAGCCGTTTCAAATGTTCCGTGATAACACAATGTAACACAATTTTTGTTCCTGGGTAGTAAGTGTTATTTCCTAATTGCTTATGCCTAAAAAGTATAGAAAATGGCTATTATTCCCCTCAAACTTTGCTTTTGTGACCAGGACAGTGATATTTTCAAATTTACCTATTTCCAATGAGAAAACGGGCGAATTTGCGTCTTTTCGTTCACATAAAGTCAGAAAAAAGCAACATATGAATCAAAATTATCATGTATTTATACTAAAGTTATACAGAAATTATCACAAAAGATTTAGAAGTGAGTAGTTTTTCGAGATTTACGATTATATTGTAAATAACTTTAACGAATCAGCCCCCAAATGTAGTCTCCCATCATGTTCTCGTTATACTGTCCTTGGTAGCGGCGTTCAAAGTCCAGTATATCCTGGTGGAAGCGCTAGCCTTGCTCCTCCGAATACGCTCCCATGTTCTCCTTGAATTTATCAAGATGAGCATCAAGGATATGGACTTTGAGGGACATCCTGCAGCTCATTGTGCCGTAGTTCTTCACCTGAGTCTCGACCAGCTCCACATAGTTTTCGGCCTTGTGATTGCCCAGGAAGCCCCGAACCACTGCGACAAAGCTGTTCCAAGGGGCTTTCTCCTTCCCAGTGAGCTTCTCGGGGAATTCCTTGCACTCCAGGATCTTCTTTATCTGTGGTCCACCGAAGACACCGGCTTTGACCTTTGCCTCAGACAGCTTAGGGAAGAAGTCTTGAAGGTACTTGAAGGCTGCCGACTCCTTATCTAGAGCTGTGACAAATTGTTTCATAAGGCCTAATTTGATGTGCAGTGGTGGCATCAGCACCTTCCGGGGGTCCACCAGTGGCTCCCACTTGACGTTGTTCCTCCCGACAGAGAACTCGGTCCGCTGTGGCCAGTCCCGCCTGTGGTAGTGCGCCTTGGTGTCCCTGCTGTCCCAAAGGCAAAGATAGCAGGGAAACTTGGTAAAAGCGCCTTGGAGGCCCATCAGGAATGCCACCACTTTGAAGTCTCCGATGACCTCACAGCCTTACTCATCATACTTAAAGGCGTCCAGCAAGGTTTTGATGCTGTTGTAATCCTCTTTGAGGTGCACCGAGTGAGCCAGGGAAAGAGACGGGTACTTGTTCCCATTATGGAGCAACACGGCTTTGAGGCTCCTGGATGAGCTGTCAATGAAGAGGCGCCACTCGTTCGGGTTACAGGCGATTCCGATTGCCTCGAACAGACTGGTGGCAGAAGCAGAGCCCATCTTGACGGGCGAAGAAGCTGGAAAAAGCTTGGTGACGCTTCCTCTGATCTGCGACTTGCACACTTTCATCCAACAAGTTCCACTGCTTGAGCCTAGGCGTTAAAAGCTCGGCATTGGACATGGTGAGACCAAGATCTCTGATCAAGTCGTTGAGGTCTTTTTGGATAGGGTAGTATGGGTTTCTCTCCACAGCTCCACCTCTGAAATTGTCTTCTGGATCTACAACGTCTTCCTCGCTCTCTAACTTGCTGCTCTCTTCTGAAGACGGCTGCTCTCTATCCGGAGGAGTGGGTAAGGGGAGTTCAGGGCAGTGTGGCACGGGGGCAATGGATGAAGGAAGGTCCGAATACGTGATAGCAGGTGCATTCTTGCCAGTCCGACGTTTGGAAGGGTCCACCATGCAGAAGTAGCAGTTGCTTGAGTGGTCAGTGGGTTCCCGCCAAATTCTTGGGATAGCGAACTTCATGGCTCTTTTCCCCCTCTGTACCGTCCTACAAAAGAACAAAGTAAAATTGTAATAATGAAAAAATAAATTTATTTCACCCATGACTAATGTGTAAGAGATTCTCGCAACATTTTTCATATATGATATATTTTTCAATAACAATGAAATTTTTAAAAAATTTTAAAAATTTTATAACAAAATTCCGAGCAACAATTGTCCATTTTACCTTCCAGAGTTTTTTTGCAGTGCTCGCAGGTGAAATTAGGTGCTCAGGGTTTGTCTTGATCCCCGACTGGCATGCCGAAATATGCCTTGTAGGCCTCGCATATCTTAGCAGTTGCTTCCACGGAGTACTTTTTCGCTCTTGTCTTGATAAATTGGCAAAATGCGTCTACCGGATGCTCGCAGCCTCTTGATGCCATCTCAGAAAAATGCAGATATGTATCCACTTGGGCAGCTGGAACTAAACTGAACTGGTGGGCTTAAGGCCCCTGTATTTATACTGCTATTTATATTACTGGAAAGTTCTAGAAGTTACTCCAAGTTTACTCAGCACTGAATCTATCTGGAATGTTCTGGAAAATAGGTAAATTTCAAAATATCACTGTCCTGGTCACAAAAGCAAAGTTTGTGGGGAATAATAGCCATTTTCTATACTTTTGAGGCATAAGCAATTAGGAAATAACACGTACTACCCAGGAACAAAAAATAAATAAAAATTTGTTAAACAGTGTAATCGTAACGGTCTCACGGAGTGTCTACACAACCCCAGATGAGTTAAAAGTACATTTATCATGTTAGAACTATATTATTTGATTGGCGTTTATCCGCCTTAAAACACTAGCATATAAATATAAATACAATATCGGCAACGGGGAGACACCTAACCAGTAATAAGAACAGCTATTAATCATCATTGTTGCAAAACGATTTACACTTTGCTAATTATCTGGAAAACGGTCGGGGCTTCCTTTTTCCTTCTCGGAGTGTCGCGACTTCGTTTTCACCGCGAAACCAACCAGACTCGCGGCCTACACGTCTCCGCACTGTATACACAGGCACGCGTGCTCGCGCCGTTTCATTCGTGGCACCCGCGTATGATTTACACGACCTCGCCTCGCCCTCAACTCTCTCGACGACGGTTTCGTCATCGAGCGACACCCCGATGGGAACGGAAAAGGAATTACGACGCTTGCGAAGTGGCATCGAACCCAGGATCCCTTGCGCGGAACTCGACGCAGCCCACCTTATCGCGCGAGGAGAAATAAGACTCCGCGGCATAAGAAATGCGTTATTATCTCTCACGTGCTGTTTGTCTCTCTCCCATCATCGCCGTGTGCGCTCCTTCCTTTTTTCCTTCCATTCTCACACTTCCTCCCACCCTCCTTGTAGCAGCGACTGCCTTTAAATTCTTCCCTCCCCTCACTCCTCCCACTCGACTCCTCCCTCTCTCCTCTCCGCCTCTATAAACTGCCTTTTAAACTCCCCCTCCCTGCATTTGACGTGCCTACCATCTCCTGCGTCATGAATTACGCTCCCTCCCACCTTCGCTTCCTCCCTTCCACACCCCTCCCCTTCCTCTCTCTCTCTCTCTCCCTCTTTTTCCTCTCTTCCCACTCCTTCCTGTTGCTTCTCGTTGTTCCATTTCGCTATACCGCTCCTAAGGTTCGTCTTTCTCTCTCTTCATTCTTTGTTTTACGCCCCGTATTATAGAATTGCGCGAGCAAAAAAATCGCGATCGCGAAACTTCTAGGAATGCAATTGTTTTTTTTTTTAATTCAACGATCTTCTTACGCAACGGTCGAGTGCAGTGGTTCGGTGTTTGCGTGGAGGTCGTGGAATTATCTCTCTCTCTCCTCGGCTAGAGCGAGCGCGTGACCAACTGCACAACAACGGAGGGGATATGTTACGCTTTGGTCTAATTGCTCGTTGAGGTCGCCTTTTTATTTCTTCCAGTTCCCTCCTCGTCCGACGACGGCTTGGGGAAATGTCGACTGAATCTAGGATATTATTTGCGGCGGTTGCTTTTTTTTGGAACGACGAATCAGCGAGCTCGGTTGGATTGCGTGGATGGTTGCAGTTGTCGGTTTAAAAGTCGTCGTAAACCACGTGCGCGGTTCGTTTTCATTCTTTTTCCCTCTCTCTGGGTAGGCTGGCGAAGCGCGCCTCTGAAATGGGAGGGGGGATCAGGAGGACCAAGTGGGCAATTGTACGAAAATGAGATTTTTCCTTAACAATTGGAACATTTGCATATAGATAGGCTAGAATAGCATTTGATAAATGAAAATATACAAATTGCATTTCGCGTTTAGCCAATGATTGACGTAATTTGCGTATTTTTATTATTATTATTAAGCCCTCAAAATCTGGTAGTGGCCCGGGCCTCTCTGAACCACGGAAAGGGACGCCGCCAATTCGGGACGATTCAATTTCCAAGAAAGCGAGGAAATGATAAACGAATTAAAATTTAGCGATATTTCCCATTTGCTTGTGGACGTCGATTCCGCGCATGGTTTCTCTTTTGAAAGTGTTCCTCTCGGCCGTGGTCCTCACTGCCACCCCTCGCCGTCGCCTCCGTACAACGCCGGGTAGCCGTCTTCTCTATGCTGCGGGTCTAATCGAACGTTCCTCTCCCCCGTGGCAGCAGCCGCTTCCTCCCCCTACCCTCCTTTCTTTTCCACCCGTACTCGTTACAGTTACGGCGAAAGTCAACTCTTTCGTGTCTTATCCGCGAAGCTTCCGCCCTACCTCCCTCTTCTACCCCCCACCCCCCACACGAATGCCGCAGTCCTTCCTCATTTGTTCAGTTTCCGTCCACCCCCCTTCCTCTATCTATTTCTCCGCTCTGTCCCTACCCCCCCTTTCTACTGATCTCCAACATTGGTTTTCAAAGGGTTCATTGGCACGTGACTCGGGTTATAGGGGCTCTGGACGTTTTCAATGGGTTTCAGGATTGGAAGAGAGAGGGTTTGTTCGAAAGGAAACGTGTGGCTCAATTTCGGAATCGACCTCCTTACCCCTCGTTAACAGAGATTCGTCATATACTAGGCCACAGAGCGGAGTTCGAAAGGTTTTGAAACGGTGGGATCATTTTTCATTTCATTTGAATAATCCATTGACTGGGTTCTAATAACCGTAAATTCTGTTAATATCGAAACCTTATCCTTTCTTCTCTACCCGGTGGATACATATTTGATAGGTAGAGCAACCGCTATAGGATGTTAATGATGGGGGTTTCAACTTTTCAGTAGCAACGTTTTTGTGCTAGTCGTTTTGAATTGGCTGTAAAAGGGGATTTAGTCGCCCTTAATAAGGGCGATTTATTACAATTATTGTTGCTATCTTCTCCCCCGACCAGCCCTTTTCTAGTTTCTGCGCGACGTATATTGCCGTCTTCGCCGTCGACTTCGGACGTCACGCGAACTAGACTAATAACGAGATATGATTGTTTCGGTGCGTATTAGCCCAGTCGCTCATCCGTCCGGTCGCGTAGACGTATATAAATCGATCCATATTCAAACATCGGTTTTGCTCCATAGCACCACGGAAGACGTCAGACATATTACGTCCGCTTACGAGACGCTCGCCGGAGGAGAGGAGGGGAAGTCGAGGAAAAAAAATCTTTCTACAGCGGTCATAAAAGCAAGGCGTCGGGAGACCACCGCGAAGCAATCGCAAACTGTCTCGAGAGCTGGTGTAGGCATCGTTGTAGTAGAGGCGTAAAAAAGTTTTTTTCTCGCGTGTGCTTTATTGCGGCTCGAGACAATGGCTCCTACGGGAAGGGCGGGGTCGGAGGGGCCTTGGGTGGGGGGCGAAACGAAGAGGGGGCCCTCATACCACAGGCGAGTTGCTCCGTACCATCCAGCGTGGAAGAAAGAACAAAGGCTTTTAGGATGCGTCGTTACCTTCCGTTGCGATGGAGAGAAAGGGGAGGAAAGGGAGGATGCAACAAGTGACTCGTGTCGTCGTCCCTCTTCGTGACTTTAAATGGTGTTTCGCAGTGCTGTGCTTCGCTTTCCCCTCCTCCTCCTCATCGCCTCCCCTTCCGCCCTTTCCCCCCTCTTCCCCGCCGGATGCAATCATCCTTCCTGTTCCCCCTCCCTCCCTCTTTCCGCTGACCGTGGTGCTTACGTCACCGCCCCCCTCCTACTCCCCCCGCCCTGACGGGAGAGTGTCTCGAGCCGCTCCATTCGCTGTCAGTTGTTTCAGGTGGCGCTCCGTTCGCGGTCGCGAATGAGGGGGTACGCCCAACAAGGCCTACCCACCACCACTGTCGAGGTTCCCCCGATGAGGTGGTATGCGAGAGAGAGGAATTTTGAGCGAGGAATTTCCACGGTAACAGCCGAGCCTATTACGGTAAAATATCATTTGTAAAGGCTCTATGAACGTGCAAGCCATTAGCGGAGAGTCTGCACGGCGAGGAGGTTTTTCGCGGATTTGCAGAATTGTTTTTTTAAAGACTATCTAAAGCTATTTTCCGATCTATCTTTCAACTTTGAAAGATTAATTCGAATGCGCGGAAAATCTCGTATGTTGGAGTTCCGTGTAATAGTTGACTGGATACGAAATTGCTATTTTCCGAACGCATTTTATGTAATATAGTCCGGAGACTCGAGAGCTATTTCTCACGATAATGCATGTCTATCCAGCAATGTGAAAATTTCAATAGAGAAACAGGTTTGAACATAGGCAAACTCTTAGCACCCATCTGGATTTTATTAATTTTTGTTCTCTGTGTATCTGATGAATTGGCACTTCCTCTGACCTTCCCTCCATTACGACTCCTATCCAGTGGTTGACGCTAGCTGCGCATGCGTGCCGCGAAGAGTTTTCCTACGCGTGGCCCACCAAACGACGCTATTATATGGTGGAAGGGAATTTTGTGGCCCGCTAATGAGGAAGCGCCGGCCCTGTCACGTGAAACTGTTTAAGAAGGCTCCCTTATAGTATATCTTTTCTAGGAGGGCATAAAAACGGACGGTTTGGGTAAATATCGTCTTCCAGGGGATCGAATCTAGTCGAATCGACCGACGTATACGGTACAAGCCGTTCATCCGCCGCGATTTCCGTCTTACGCGGTCTTAATCTCGCACAATCAGTTCTCCTAGAGAAGGATGTGGATAAGGGAAGGTTCGAGCGCCGCCGAATGCATTCCAGGGCGATTAGTGGCGGGACCAAGGGAATGAATGTATCGCATGCGCGAAGTGGATGCGACCTTGCCTACCGGGTGATTCGGACCCGTGATCTCATCTTGGAGGCCGAGTGATCCCGGAAGAATTCTTGACAATGTCACGATGATTCGAAACCGCTTTTCCAAGAATCTCCATTGAGTCGACGCGGCTATTCGGGTCATTTTCATTACTTTTCCTAGAGGAGCCGAAACGTCTCGTTTGGGGCGCCCAGTTTTCATGCAGCTCGTTACGTCATTCCTCTCGCACGAAGGACGTAGCAACGTCACCTTGCATCCTTGGATATAATGCGGCACGCTCGCCGTAGAGATTTACTTTGCTCGAAATTCTCGCGTTCGCATCACTCGTTCCTTCTGGACTACCGTTCGGAGTCTGAAATAAAGAAACTTTCTAGATGGGGTTTTTAATATAATAAACTACGGAAGTTGCTTCTACGCAGTTTTTTCAGGGTTAGAAATGCACCCTAGTAATGGCTTATTGAGATATTTCGCAGTATATAGGGTTTATTGAAATAGCTGTTCCAAAAAAATTGGAATCAAGAGAGTTAAAAGCTTCCCGTGTGTAATTATCTTCGCGGAGAAATCGAATTAATTTCGTATAGGACATAAGGTTTATGCGTTGCATAAAAGTAAATCTATACTAAACGGAACGAAACGAATATGTAACAGCAGTTTTATTTTATTATTGTAATACGGAATGAATTTTCCTCAATCTATGTACAGTGGCGTTTTGTTAGATACCAGTTTCCGCGGTAGCTTAAGCTCTTAATTCCACTTCGATCCGTCTTAGGAAAAAATCATTCTATTAGGGTGAAAGATTTTAATTAGACTGGATGTTCTGGTCATTTTGTCCATCACTCGAAGTTAATTGTTTCTACTCTGTTATTGGATAGTCGCCCCATCAGTCCATAGCTGTCATAAAGTAGGAAAGCCTCGCACTAAAACAAAGAATCCTCGCCTAAGCTAAATATTCCTTTCAGTCTCCCACTCCTTTCCCTCCCTCTCACGGTACACGTTTTTTGTGCTCAGGAATTTTCTGAATGAACCTTGCCCGCGACGACCCCGTTCTCCTCGCCACTCATTCCATTCTTCCCCTTTCGTACTCGCCCCTCCCTCCTCCACAAAGCCTTTACTCCTACCTTCCCCCCTTCAAACTCCTCATTCCGAAGTTGGGTGTCGGTGGCGACATCTGTACTCGGAATCCATAGTGCGTAACGTGTTTCCCGCTAGTTGGCGGCACCTGCTTACTTACTGTTCCCCACTGGGAGTTTCAAACGAGTTTTGGTCAACGTGGTGAAGTGAACGCGTCGATGTAATTGTGGACGGATCTTCAACTTTGAGTGTCTGCGTTGAAATATAACTGTGAAAGGCTTTTTCAATCGCTGCAAAGAAGTTAATTTGGCTATTCTTCTGTTTCTCGAGGAATTATCCAGAAGTGAGAGAGTTAAAGCAAGGTTCACAAATGGAGCACGTGGTGAGTTTTTCCGGATTTTATGCAATTTATGTAATATTTTTGTTATTTATAAGATTTAACTACTCTTTGATAAATTTAAAATTATGGCTTCGTATTAACTCCATTTGTACTCTTGACAATTAAGTGTTTTTCGCCCGTGGTGTTCTATTACTCTTTTAAGTATTTCACCGGTCGGACATGGTGGAAAAAGGACGAAATGACTATGGTTGAACATTAAATGTTAAAAGAGATAGTATTCTATGTGATTGTGTGTTAGTGAATGTTATAATTTGTTCTGGATCGCGAGTGAATTCTTGACGAGATTACTTAACGCAATCTGCAATCTTATTATCATCTTCTGGTAAACTCATTTTATTGCTTGTTTATATGTTAAGTTCTGGGATTGTTCTTTTTTCTCTGAAACATCTATGTCGAGGGAGTTAGCTCTGTTTCTCGCGTTTTTACGTTATATTTAATAGCTACCACAAATTGCATTTTAATTTTTTGTGTAGATAGTTAACGTGTTAAGAATAGTATTGATTTAAAAAATGGAATTCGATTCTATGGGATGAAAGAAGCAAATATTTTTCGTAATTTGTATTAACCATCGGAACTTAATTTTCATTTTCAGGTAATTTGTTGCCTTGATGGAAACATTTCGATTCACACATCTCGAGGAGTAAAATCCAATGTGTCCAAGTGATTTGTTGTAACAATTTTTTGGTGCAAGTAGTGGGTAATTGTGTATCAGAAGTTCTATAGGTTCTTTGATGCTGATGGTTTAAAATTTATCTTTGCAGGTTCAAAGGAGATGCCTGTGTGGGATATGCTGGCTGCTAATGCATAAGAAATATTTCCGTTGTCATACTGGCAGTGCTGGTCTGATGTGGTGTAACTTGCTGTGAGACAATGGGTAACATATTCGTGTGACAAAAAAGTATCTTAATAAGATTGTAGGAGTTTATAACGGTATGTGTTCAACATTGCATAAATTTCCCGATTTTCAGTTGGTCTATTTGTTCAAATGTTTATCCACAGGAATTATTTTGCATTGCTTGCTAGGATTTGCAATTTTTAGTTAGTGTTGGTAACTTGAATAATTTATGAAGTTAAAACCATCAGTGTGTAGACCATTTTGTCTTATAAATTGTTCTCAAGTTCCCATTTTTTGTTTGTTTTATTGGTTCTTGCATATTTTTCAATCCATAAAGTACTGAAATTCTTTTTATTTGCTGTTAGTGTCAAAATCTGCTCAATGCAGTGTTAATTTCCTATTATTTGCATCTTTTAATTCGATGTGACTTTTCTTTATTCAAAATAAACCACTTTTATAAATTTAAAAGCTTAACTTGAATAGATTTTCTATTAAGAGCCTGGTTGAAATTTTGTTACCATTCCTTTAAATTTAATTACTTAGCTATTCCACTGGTACACTTATGATTAATTTTTTGTACAATTTGTTAAAACTATAAATTTCTTGTTTCTAATTTAAGAAATTACAGGTGGAGTTTTTATGAACCCTTTTTAGCTGTGGAAACTCATTTTCATGTTTAGAAATGGTTGTTTAATGATGTAATCGAAAGATAGCTTTAAAATACTGTTAAATGGTTTTTATATGAAAAATTTTCTTATATGAAGCATTGGCTTTAGTTTAACTATTAAGTGTTTAACATTTCGGTGCCTCAGCTATGGGTTTATGCTAGTTTTAAACTGTTTTCTAACATTGGTTGATTTTATGCCAATGCACACCGTTATTATTTACATAATTATACAGTTTGTTTCAAAAGTTAACGCAACCCTGTATATTTAACTGTAACATCTACACGTCAGTTATAGTTAAGTGTATATGGAATTGAGTGATAGGTGATCACTTCCGATACTTGCTTTGACATGGATGTAGAAGTACAGATGATGCATAATGTACAACTGATGTGTAGAAATTAGTGAAATATGCAGGGTTGTATGTCTTTTTAAACACCCTGTATATGTAATTAATATTGACTTGGTTTTATATGTACCAAATTTTGCGGCATATAAGACGCCCCAATTTTTTTTAAGAAGATTTTCAGGGAAAAAGTATTTTGGTGAATTTTTCTCGGGTTTCCAACCGGGTTGTCTCGGAGATTTCTTCCGACGTTTCGGCGACTAGCTCTGTCGCCATCTTCAGGGATCCTGAGGATCTTCAGGATCCCTGAAGATGGCGACAGAGCTAGTCGCCGAAACGTCGGAAGAAATCTCCGAGACAACCCGGTTGGAAACCCGAGAAAAATTCACCATGATGATTCGCCGGGAAAGCTTCAAATCTTTCAAAAAGTATTTTGTTTCACCAAGGCATTTACGAAGGGCCATGTCGTGTATCATTTCCAGCTGTGATTAAGTCCGAATCCGACAACATTTACAGAAAATATTCTGGCAGGATAGCAGTTAAATATATACATAGATAATATAGATATACAGATAAACTTAATTTTTAAAATAAATAGGGATGATCTAAAACAAATAATTGCTTCAAGACTTGTATAGATAAAGGGGCCCTGTGTGAACTCTGCGGTCATATTAATTAAAGCTGTCTGAGTGCTGT
Organism: Tanypteryx hageni; assembly: GCA_028673005.1. NCBI lineage: Eukaryota > Metazoa > Arthropoda > Insecta > Odonata > Petaluridae > Tanypteryx > Tanypteryx hageni. The sequence goes on from CM054116.1 coordinate 110,003,708, forward strand.
GCACACATTTCACGTATAGATACCTTTTACCAATGGTACTTACTTAAACTTGAGTTCAAGATGATATTTTAATGTAATGGGATAAATAATAAATCTAATGCATTTCTAATAACGTATGCTCGACTAGTCCTTTTTCTTCTGCAACTCTTTTTGCCTCATACATAATGATTTTGATCAATACAGCAATACCAAACTTCCTCTGTTCTTACTGTCCATCATTTCCTCCTTTAGTTGTGGCCATTTAAGATTTATGAAGGCTGGTTTCTCTTATCCCATCACCTTCAGTTTTTCCTTATTTTCTCCATTCACAAATCATTTTTTCTGTGAGAGGTGGACCAAAATGACTTGCTGCTACTGTTTCTGTGCGTTTTTTGCATATTGAATCGCCTGAAGCTTATAACTGTAGGCATATATTTTCACTTTTGTAGCCATTATGATCTCAATACATGTAACGTTATTTATCCTAGAAATGTAAAATATTTATAGCATCTGCACAAATTCTACTGTTCCATGACATTCATTGCGCTATTCAATGGGCTCATTAGGAACTAAAACTTTGCAGACGCATCAAAATTGTAATCACTGTGAGCAGACATGTATTGAAGCGCAATAATAAAAATGCATCCCCGGAATTCACATTGCATAAGGTATTACTGTATATATTAACAAATTTTTCACTATTATTGTATATTTTGTTTTTGCGATGAATACCTGCCAATTTCATTTTGGAGATGTGTGCTTGTTAGTGTCAGTATTGAGAACAGTATTAATCTTAACTTTGTCATACAAGACATAGTGTGATTTTGGGGGTTCTTTTTCTGGAAAAAAGTGGGTCTTATATGCTGAGAAATACAGTAATTAATATTTACTTAGTTTTATACGTAATTAATCTGTACTTTTATATGTAATTAGTGGTATTGTCCTTGAAATCTTGCATTTTATGCATTTGCTGTTTCTTTAAATCAGTTTCTGATTTTAGCTGTTATAGGCAGTTACTTGACCAACTTTGGATTAAGGCAGCATGTGGGAGCAGAAAATTCTATATTTTAATTTTTCATTTTTATTTGGCATGCAAAGCATTAAAAAGCTAGAGAGTGGAGGTATATGTTGAACTGTACCAGTGGCCAGGGACAGCACAAGGAATTGTGGCACCATAGGTGAGATATCACTCCAGTGACCCCCCTCTGTTAATGTTTGTTGAGATTTTTATGAAGCACATGTTAATTTATTCATTGCTCTGTAAAATTATTGATGAAAATTAAGAGGATTGGCATCAAGATTCTAGCCTGTTCCTCGATATAAATTGATAGCCAATATTTATTCACTTGCAAGTAATGCATTGATAAACGGTTGGGATAGGACCCCCAAAACTTTGGCAGCTCAGCCCGGCGTTGCAAGTGGCCATTTATTCTAGAAAGAACTGCAGTTATCTTTGTTGGTTTACATGATGGGAATATTTGAAGCAAAAATGAGTGATGTAGAAACTTGGATATTGGAACAAAATGTAATAGTATTGCATTATGTAATCATTCTTAAAATCTAGTTTCTTTAAATTTTTAACGTCGCTGTATAGCTCCGAGAATGTTGAATATCTTGCCATAGTTGACATTGCTTCTTGGTTACTGCAGTTGTCTAGTTGTCTATGTAATTGTTCCAAGTAATTGATCACCACAATATTTTAATGTCTGGCTTTTAAAATAAAGAATATCCAAACAGCCTTGGTTGGTTTGTAGGACTGTGGTAGGTAGGATTGTTGAACAGCAAGGCACCCTTGAGCCGCAGTACAAAAATGTTCATATTAAAAAAAAAATTTTAATGGGATTGAAATGAAAAAAAATAGATTTATTTCAGATTATGCTGGTATTAAGGTGGTTGTTTGGTTCAAGTTTTCATGTAAATATGTTGATTTATAGACCATGATGCTAATTAATTGGCTTATTTTTTATAAAACTTTAGTTCTAAGCCATATGAATGAAATTTTATCAATCTTTTGCTCATAGCTTATTTTAAGATGGATACTAGATCTTCTAAAAATATTATTGAGACAGGCCATGCTTAGAAACATAATGCTAGCCATTTGATCAAAATTTATAAAAATATGGATGTCAGACATTTGATTGTGTATTATGTTCATAGTTATCTCCAGGCCTACACAAATGTCCAAATCTAGGAGTCACTTTCAAATTTAAGGGGCCAGGGTTGATTTTGATTATATATATATATATCGGAGTTCTCTCTCTGTAGCTGATGAAGGAATAACTCCGAAAGCTTCTACGTTTGTGATGTTTCTGTGTTTTAGTGTTCTTTTACGTGTGTCGCTTCGACATCCCCGGGGCCTTGCCAACCTGAAGTCGTCCGATTGGTGAGTGTTCACTGGGTTTTCTCATCCCAACACCTTGTTGACATCCATATATCTATTTTACCTTTCCTTTTCTGTAAGCTGTTATATATATATATATGTGTGTGTGTGTGTGTATAAAACAGATAAATATAGTGGCCACTTTGTAATTTTTAGTTGCCAATGTTGACCTGGTGTCTTTGTTTGTCCTTTTCTGGTTATCGGAATAGATTCTTTCAATTATTTCCCTGGTTTATCTATGTGATGTTACTTCTCAAAACCTGGTCGATATGTGCCACACCCATATGCCGGACTGTTTAAAATGTCAGAAAAAATTAATATGTATGAGAAATTCCATATCACTATCTACAAAATTGTCATCTTAGCAGCACTATGGAGAAAGTAAATTGAGATGTTGCTGAATGTGCATTAAAGCTTAACTTGTAATATTTTGCAGAAACATTTCATGCTAAAAGAATAGAAATAGATATTGTTGCTCATCTTAGTGTTAGTTTTAATTAGCTAAATCTCATAGGTTATTGTGGAGTGTTACATAATGATAACCATATTGATAATGCTGTTGATTAAACATGCTGGAAAGTGAAGTACGGCTTTTAAATGAAACTTAAGTTCAATGTGACGTAATCCTTAACTTGGTAATCTTTCCAGCTGATATTCAAGACCATTTTTTTTACAAATTATTTTACTGGAATATTTTCCATTTGCTCACTTGTAGAGATTATTTAGTGGACGAGTTTTGGTCTAAATAGCTAATTTTGACCCTGGAAAACTTATTTAAATTGAGGTGTTTATATCTACGGAATGATACTGTTTGCAGCTCAAATTGCCATTTATCTTGTGCGGAGAAAATGACTTCCTGTATTACTGATGGTTGATTCAGTTGAGGCTTGTGTATGAATTTGAAAAAATTTAACTTTGTGTTTTATCTTGGAATGCAGAAAACGTTATTGATAGGAAATTGTTGGTGCATCATGTTAGATGAATAAAATTAAAATGACCACTTTTGCTTAGTCTCCATTTTGAGCACATAACACAAAATTTGTCATGCAAATAATAAATTTGCTTGTCTTGCCCAGCAGCTTAAGATGGCTTGAGTGTTGATTTCTATCTTGACAATAATTAAATACTATCCTGGTGAGAATTCTTTTGATGCAAGTGGTTGTTTAAATCAAAATATTAGTGATTGTATATTTAAATTGGTGTTTGCTTCCTCACAAAATCAATATTGGGTTGGTAGTGAATGTTTTCTTCAAAATGACCATTGTGTTCGGTTTGTCCATCTTTGTATATAAATCTGCTGCTTTACCATGGGAAGTATTTACGAGGTGTGTTCAAGTTATAAGGTCTCCAAATTTATTTCTCATAAAGTACACAAGATACAGAAATGAAAGTTACTTTTCAACATAGTCTCCTAGAAACTGCACACATTTTTCACAACTTTTCTTCCAAGCTGTGAAGGCCATGGCAAAGCTCCCTTTGGAGGTGTGTTCGGCCCACTGGTAAATAGCAGAAGCAGCTACTTGTCAGCTAGGAAATCTTCTGCCATGAAGAGCATCCTTCATTGTTGGAAACAACCAAAAGTTACTAGGTGCAAGGTCAGGCGAGTATGGAGAATGTGGGATAACCTCAATTTTGTTGTGTGAACATTGCTTCATACAAGTTGACATGATTGTCTTTTTGTTCCTGGGAAAGCTGCCTTGGAACCCACCTGGTTTACACCTTGCTCATTATGAAATCTTCATGAAAAATGTTGTTTACAGAGCCAACAGAATTGCCTGTAGCTGTTGCAATTTCATCCACTGTTGATCTCCTGTCGCCCAAAACCATTTCCTCAACCCAGCTTATGCTGGCCGCGGAACGACTGCTTTGAGGTTTTAGTTCACGTGCTTCGTTCTCGCAAGACTCCTGTTTCACAAAACATACGCACCCAGTTATGCACATTTTTTACATCCATAAGGCCTTCAGGACACTTCTGACATTTTAATAGGAGTTTTTCCCTGTGAGATGCAAATATCGGAAAATCACACATTCTTTATGAGTGAAGACTGCCATTTTAAGTATAACAAACATACCATGTTGTTTGGAGTGCTGTAATCGATGTGAGATATTGCATTGTCCTGCCATCTTTTGAGAACATTCAAAACTAACTGACAACCATTTTAAAAGCAATCCCAATCATATACTTTGATTATTTTGTGAGAAATAAATTTGGAGACCTTACAACTTGAACGTACCTCATAGATGAAATTGGCTATTTATGATATACAGTGGAACTTCCATTAGTTGAACTTCAAGGGAAACAAAAAAATATTAGGGATATAGAAAATTCTACTTATGGAAATACATTTTTCCCATAGAGATTTTACTCTGTAAAATTAATTCACTTCGAGTTATGGAAAATTCGAGTTATAGACATTCACGGTAGGGAAGTTCCACTATATTTCAAAGTGGAAGATAAATGACATACTTGGATCATATTCATCTGTGGTAATTTTTCAGTTGTAAAGCAAGCAAAATATTTATTGTATACCTTTTTATAAGATGTCCAGTTCTTATAAACAGGCCATAATGTTGTGTTGCTTGTCTGTATCGTACAGATTCACCCATTCAATTTGGCATGAAGGCATTCTCAGTGATGTTCTGGAAGTTAGTCAGCAGCAAGAAATGAAAACATGGTGGAACAGCCCTAAGGAAAACTGTAATATTTTTCATTTGAATTTTTTGAGGCTTTTATTGAAATATTATAAAAATAACATTTTTGGTAATATATCTTGATTGAGGGTATTCACTTTTATCAAAGAATAGGATGACTATGACTTGAATAATTTTGCCTAACATGACAGCACTATTAAGAGAAATAGATTTGAAAAACTATAACCCTATGGCAGGTTTTTAAACATTTTAAAATTCGGTTAGGTTAGACATATTTAGATCATAATACTCTATTAGTGCTGCCATTAACTGGAAATAGAATATTCACATTTCTAAATCTTGTTTGAGAAATGTATAAATTGGTGTTTCTCAATCTCAGCTGATTGTTAGGGATGCTGAGGTAAACGTGCTTGAACGAGTAAATGATTTAGAAATCTCATGTTTGTATAGTCTTGCTGCACAAGAAGTGTGGCTAGCCTTAGCTATTGTTTGTATGACTACTCCTTTAGTTAATTTATCAATTTCATTATTTTATGCTACTAATTGTTTTGTTCTCAATTTCTGCACAGAACTTAATACAGTAATCTACCATTAACATAGAGCAGTGGTGTCCAACAGAATTTCAGATTTGCCACACTTGTGGAAAATGGATCAGCATTTTTGCCACATAATACAAAATGTAAATATTATAAGTAGGACTTAAATGAAAGATTACAGTGATACACAATGATTTAAATTATTTATTAGTCGAAGTAATCATTATATTTTAATGTGGTACTGTATTTGGTATAAATCTACACTAAGTAGCAGCGACAGCTATAGATGAGATGGAGAAAATCATTATTGTGTATCACTGTAGCCTTCTTTTTATGTTATGTCCTATTTAAAAAAAATATTTTTATTATGTTACAGAAAGGCCAGTGTATGTAAAATTCACACTACCAAATATAAACAAATTTAGTGCTATGTGATTTAATAAACTAATAAAAATGGTAGACAGTAGAGCATTAATTTGCCACAAATGGTGATTGGCGATGGGTTTGAACACCACTGACAACAATGTAGATGTTACTGTTTATGAAATATATTCTTTAGTTTTAAATGGCCATAGAATAATAAATTTCAAAGCTTGGTATTAAAGTTGAAGAACAAGGGACTATGGATACAAATTAATTCAGTTAGGTGTGTGCTGTTTCATCAAATGGCATTATTTTTATTCATGAGCACTTCAGAGTAAGTCACTTTATATTAATTATTTAAGCTATAATTTGATTTGTTTAGTAGTGATTTAGTTTAGTTAACATTTTGCAGTGCACAGATTTTGTAGATTTGGTGCTTTACTTTCTGAACATATGTTTGTATTTAATTGATAATGATGATATTGGCTGAAGGTAACTATCAAGCAATTAAAAAGAGCATGTCAGTAGAATTTTAGACTGGAAATACTCCAACATTGCATGTTATAATAATTGTTAAATATTGGTAATTTGAGCTATTTATAATTGATGTTTGCTTATTCAGATATATACAATATCAGTAGGTGCAGTTTTGTGGACTATATTCTACCAAAACCTAACCTTGGCAGAATTGGAGGGAATTTACTAGAATGGATTCTGTTGAGGGAAAGTTGTTTAAACCTTGCAATTTTCTGCAGTTGGAATATTAGTGTCTATGGCTGTATTTTTTCCATATAAAATAAGGTTGTTAGTATTGCTTCAAATTCCATAGCTTTTGTTGTAGTTTTTTCCACCTATTGTATTATGCATGATATACCTTGGTCATCTTTTTGATACATTTCAAGAACTGAGATTGCTAATTTATCTTTGAGTTAAAAGTCAGTGAAGACTCCTCATCCCCTTCTTAAACTTAATTCTTGCAATTGGTTGTGTATCTCGTTAATAATATTTTAAATAAGATTATTAGTATTAGCAGTATTAGACATTAAAATTTTTCAAAATTATTTTCATTTCTATACTGAATTAAACGTAATTGTTGGAATGCTTGAATGGACTTCATAAGAATGAAGCAATGTCCTATGAATCTATCATGATACATGTTTACTTTGTGCATTGCTTTATAGTTCTAGGAATTCATTGTACTCTTCAGGATGTTTTAAAAGCAGGTAATTGGAGATTAAAATTTTTTCTCTGAATAGCGTTAACGATTTTAAGTTCATAAAAGTTTAACCGTCAACGTTAAATACTTGTTGTCTCCCGGTTGTGATAGCATTTCTCTTTGATTGCCACCACCTAGACCTCATTTTGTAACTTCCGCCGCCGATCGTTCCTTGACCTCGTTCTTGCGAGTTCCTAACTGTGCCGCTAGGCGGAGGAATGTGGTTTCATACGGTGCGGACATCTGCTGTCGCGGAAGTGAACGTTCAATGGAAGCATTAAAATTTATTCCCCTATCCGTTTTTAAGCAGCGGCTAGGTTTCCCGCGGAGTACTTACCTTACCCAACGGAGTTTGTTCACTTAATTTTTTAATTGTCGGTTGTAGCCCGTGGAGATGATTCAATTTTATTTGATGGTATTGTACTGGAGTTATTTATCCAGAAGAACTGGATTTTCGTTTGTTTGTGATGATTTTTGCAAGTCGACACCTGTTCATAAAAGCTTGGTGAACTTTTAAGATCATTTAATTTCGGCTGGAACATTCGTTTTCAGTCGCGTTTAGTTTCCAACTTACGCGCCTATTAGATTCGTTCTGTCTGTCTGCCTGTCCGTCCGTACGCATTTTCGTTCTCGGCTTCTACCAAACGGCTTTTCATGAAATTTGGTATTAAGGGCTTATGGCCAAAGACAATAAGTACATGACGGAAATGATTTACATAACCCAATCAGGGGTGCCACTTGACTGGAAACAAAAAACAAACTTTACGTCATATCTCGTAAAATATTAGTTATACCGAAAAGTTTTCAAATATAATTTGTAGAACTAGTCAAATATAATATTCTTACCTAATACATTTTTATCGTAGCGGTGGTCGTACTTCGCTTTGAACTTTGAAGAATCCTGGCATACCTGCATATTTGTTGTCGACAAAAAAATCTTCGTAGTGAATGAGATCTGCTATAATTACGAAAATATGTTCAAGTTTCCTTGTGTGCAGCATTTTGTTAGCGTAAGAAAAAGTTATCTACGACCAAGAAATAAACTAAAACGTAAATACCTATTACGCTGTTACTCATTTCAATTGAGTGTTTTTAAATAATTTTAGGCTGTTCGATTAATTACTACCGATTCGAAAATCGGTAAATAAAAATTCAGTATTTCCCTGGCATCATTTCTGATAAATCGTTTTTCAGTATTTAGTCGTGTTAAAATTACGTAAATACACCAACTTAGAGGGAAGAAATGTTTAGTGTGTGTTTTATGGCGTGTACCTCCGTTCAAAGTATATCGTCCTTTCAAATATTCCATCGCACGTAATTCGCCTATTTTTTGACACACTGTACCCTTTCCTGTGTAATTCCTGTCATACATCGAGGGACTTTGGAAATTACTTAAGTCTTTTAATTTTTTTGGGCTCATCTAAGACAAAAATACGGATTGAAATGTTTTTCATTTGCTGTATTTGATTCCTCGTAATTGTTCAGCCCGGTTTCTCATTTCTTTGTCTCATCCATTGCTTTCGGATGCGTCCCTTACCCCTTGCTCGCATGCTGATCCTGTGGGGGTAACCCATATGCTCTTGTGGCCCCAAACCCTTCCACAAGTGGCATGTGATTTACTTAACCCTTAGATGTATTCTCTTTTGGCTTAACTGGGTTCTGGGCTATATAGCTTTCTTCTCTGCCTACGAACTTGTTCCATTTTCCTCTTTTTCACCGTTCTTATGCAAACATTAAATTTATTTTTAAGAATTACGATGTAAGAGAGTAATCACTTTTAGCCTTGACTAGCTTGACTATTTTTTTCTAGTCATTTTCGTCTCGGATAATCGGAACATATGGTATTTACAAAATATAGTGCATATGAGAAGTTTTTGTTTTGTCTGTCTCGGTGGGAAGCAACAAGACTTTTCGACAAATGAATTAGGGTCGTAGCTGGTTCCTCGCCTAGCAGTTGGGTAAAATCGGAGACGGACTAGTCGCATAGTCGCCCGCGTAAGTCGAATACGTTTTTGGCCTCAATGGCGCTTTGCAATGCCTGATTAAACGCGTAATAACCATCATGTGACTTTATTACGTGTGATTGGTATCGTTTTGTCGGCTATTTTTAGACGCTTCCTAAGGAGACAGCCTTTGAAGTGTTTGTCTGTGTGTACTCCCACTAACAACTTTTAAACCAATGGACCGATTTTCATGAAACTTGGTATGAGGCTTGTGCTGGCAGAGCCCACCTCTGGGCTATATTTTATTTTGTGAAGATTGAAGTCCCGGGTTCGATTCCAGTAACGTTTTTCCCTATTTGTTTTACATAGGAAATCTAAAATCCATCGTGCAGAGATGTTTTCTTTAATACTTTAAAATATCTTAAAATTGTGATATCGGAGCGAGGTGTGTACTGTTTTAAGGGGAAAAGAATGTAGATTCTAATTCTTATCATAGAATGTTGATGACTGATTTTTTCTTGAATTTCTACTAAAACAGAGTTTTTGCGTTTTAAATCGCATTTTATCGGATTGATGCCATGGAGACGGTTATTACCGAACTCGGATCTTTCTACCGTCGGCGCCTTTGGGAATCAATCATCTGGCGCGGAATTCCTCTGATGGCTGTCGATCGAGTGCAACTCCGTCTCCTGCTATCATTTGTTAATTTGATAGTGGAAGAGCCCTCTTTTACCTCGTATTTTGCGCTAGAACCCATTGCTTTGTAATTACATCCCCAATGCTCGGTTCTTTCTTAGGTTATATGGTCCTTGGGTAGGCATATTTGCGATCCATATTTTTGTATCACGAATTCCTATTTAACGTTAGTGGACTGTTTTTGACATTTTGATAAATTCTCAAAAAAATGCTGGTTGTTTTCTTTAGCAGTATTTAGACTTTTCAAGTTTTTCTGGTATGTTTTTCTCACCGTTGAGATTGGAAGCCATTACTCTTGTTGTATACGTTGATACTTGCACGTTTTAATCCACAGTCGCCTAACTTAACCTCTTTTTCAATCCTTAACTATTTAAATTCAGAATTGGATCGTCCTAGGTGTGATCGTTCGTATCTTTAAAACCGTTAATGAAACAATCCTCTCTTATGTCCCGTTCCATTTAACTCCTCGCATATCTCTCCAACATCCCCAATTCATCGTTACCCTCGTCTTTCCTTTTCACATCCCTTCCTCCCTCTCTCCTCTCGTTACTCCGAGCAAGCCTCAGCCAGGATCGAGCTTTTGCTCAGCGTGAGGCTGTCTGCTTCCTTAATTTGTTTATTTCTGCGGCTTCGGAGTCTCTTCTATCCGCTCCCTCCTTCCACGCCCTTTCTCCCCACACCCTCCCACTCCACTCCCCCACCTTACTCCCTCTCACTCCACTCCCCCACTCCACTCCCCCACCTTACTCCCTCTCACTCCACTCCCCCACCTTACTCCCTCCCACTCCCCCACCTTACTCCCTCTCACTCCACTCCCCCACTCCACTCCCCCACTCCACTCCCTCCCACTCTCCCGCTCCACTCCCTCCCACTCCCCCGCTCCACTCCCCCGCTCCACTCCCCCGCTCCACTCCCTCCCACTCCCCCGCTCCACTCCCTCCCACTCCCCCTCGCTCCACTCCCCCACTCAATTCCTCCACTCCCTCCCACTCCCCCACTCAATTCCTCCACTCCCCCGCCCTATCCCCTGGACACTTTGCAGAGCCCTAGAGGCGGCTGTGGCGGTTGTTGGCGTGTTATCCTTCTCTCTCTTAAACTTTTCTTTTCTGCTATTGGTACTCAACCCTCCCTCCTTCCTCTACGTGTGACCCTCCTTAACGCTTTTCCTGCAGTTGGTTTGCGGTTATAAAAGTAATGGAACCGGAGAATTTTTCAATCTCGCTCAATTCTGTCAGTTCTGTAAACGAACTCGGATTTTTTCGTTTCTTTCACGCAATCGGCACGGTTTGATTTGCGATAACCAATTTGGAATTTCTTCTCGTTACCGAAAAAAAGGTCGATTGAAAATAGATGAGCCCTTTCAAACCTGAGGGATCTAATCGCGCTTACCCTCTCGCCTTCCTCTTCCGCTGATATTATGAGTCTTTATAGACCACCGTTTTCTCGTATTTTCAGACCCCGTGGTTAATTTAGACAGGCGTGTATCGAATCGTAATGGAATCCTTTCGCCGTAGTTTTTCTCCCGTTCCTCGGAGCTCCTTCCCCATTTTTTCCCAGTCCTCTCGTTTCACTCATTCTCCTTTTCCGACATCTTCGTTCGTGTTCCATCCCCCATTCCTTCTTCCTCTGACCCTTTTCTTTCCCCTAAGCCTCCTTGACCCCTTGATACCCGCCCCAACCCCTGTTCACCCCCACAATCACGTGTCCCTCGAGTGAGACTGCAAAAAAAACTTCGGCGAGAGTTTTGGAAGGAGCTGAGCCCTTCATCTCTCGGTCCCTCGAGAGAGGGTCGGGAGGGTTGGGGGACGAGGGTGCGTGGGTTTAGAAGTCGCCTATGAGGTTGTTAGGCGAAGATGGAGAGCAGACTGGGTGGGGGAGGTTCGGCGGTCTATCTGACGCGAAGGTTTGGCCGGATCGTTAAGAAAACAAAAGAAATGAGGCTATCTCGGAGGTGTGGCATTAGTCGTCTCCATAAGGGGAGGGGGCAATCGACCCTTGAGATTGCTTCTTTCTTGCCCTCTAAGTGTACTCACTTAAATGGTGCATCAGGCGGATGTAGCAGTTAACCGATTTGATCGCTATGCTTCGATTTATTTCGTAAAATTCGTTCTTGTCGCTCTGGTTGTTTCGTTACTAGCGGCGATCTGAAGTACCGCGTGGTTTGAATGAATCAACCGATGCATTTTTTTTGCGCTGTCGATTAAATTAAATCGTATACACGAAGTAGGAAGTTCATCTCAGGATATCTCTTAGCATATTTTTGTTTCCCCAAGAGGCTGACAGGTGGCAGCAGTTAGAGTTCTCTTCTCGTCGGATATCCTTTTGGAGTTCACGGTATCCGTGGGTTTTTTCCCCGACTGTCGACGTTCAGTTCATGAGAGGATCGGATGTGACCGCGGATTGGGTTTTAGTAGTCGTTGAAAGCGTGAAGTGATGTGGGAGGTGGCAGGGGGTGTAAGGGGGAGAGGGTGACAGAGGATAGCTGTCGAGAGAATCCGTTGTAATGTGCTTCGCGCCTCTCGATCTGGTCACGCCCCTCCTCCACGCCGCATTTCTCCACTCCTTGATACACCACGCCCATTCAACTCCAACGCAGATTCTCTCCCGTCTACATCATCCGAATGGGTTGTTTTATTTTTCCGAAGCGCTTGGTACTTGAGTTGTCGATGGTCATAGGTTGCGATGAGTAGAAGGCATTTTCGTCATTTTAGTTTGAGAATAAAATGTAACGACAGCTTAGTTTGGATGTAGGTATTTTAGTGGTAGTAGTATGACTTCATATTTAGATTTGCTTAAAAACCATTAAACTATTTAAGAGGGAAAAATTATTTGTCCATGCAAAATAAGTCAACCTTCCTCCGTCATCGATGATATTTGTAAACAAAGATGGAATAAATCTGTTTTGATCTCCACGTGTGCCGATACCGATGGTGTTTTTTCCCACCCGTTTGTGTGCGATGAAAGCCAAACGTTGTGGGAGTGACCAGAGGGGGCGTGACGGTTTGTGCGTCGCTTCATTCCGTCCCATTTTCTACTTCTCATCGCCTTCGTGCGTCCTAGACGTACTCTACCCTCATAAGGCTTCGTTGGAAATGTATATTTTTGGCCCCTCAGAATGTTTGTTTTTAAAACTTGAAGCAGTCTTTTATGGACCGCAGTAATTTTATAGGAATTTAAGGTCAACGGAAAACTCCCTAGTTGGAAAAATGCCTTGGTTTTTAACTAAAATGGTGAATTGCTTTCCAGGTTATCGGAGCGTAAGTATGTTTCAATGAAGACAACGCGAGCAGTTTCTTGCCATGCTACGTTACTCTCGGAGACTTCACCGAGGATCTTCTTAAACGAAACTGGTTTTCACAATGATTTGCCAGATTTATTCGATTCTGAGATCATTGTGAAAGCTGATTTTGTTGTTTTTCGTCGGAGGAAATGCAGCACTATGTCAACTACTTGTGGATCATGGTCATTCCGTCTCAGCGAGCCATTGATTTTTTTGTTGTACTGATTGATGAACTTGTGTACATTTTCAGTGTAAAATTTTGTGATAAAATAAAAATTTCGAATAAAATGTACTGTATGAACTTTTCACACTCATGATATTCTTTTCGAGCTTTTTGTTATATAATTTGTTGGCCGGTTGATGTCCTGTAAACAGTGCATTAAGTTAAGTAAAATGAGTCATATGCAATTATGTAACTACGTATTTCAATCGTCTATATATTATATTGTGAAAGGCTCGCGCATTTTCTATTCGATCTACGGGTTAAACTTTGGTATTCTTCCACCTTTTTAAATTGGCCGTAACTCGTAAGAATGAATTATATCCAAATTGGTTTTTATCGTACATTTTTCTAGAAGATGGATTATGTAACACGTCGGTGTTGACTGGAGACGCTTATCTTGTTACTTGAAGTGTGGAATCGGTTAAAATTTCAATTTAGTTTTCAGAATTGGAAGAAACTGTTTTCTGCTTGATTAATGTGACCGACAGTGGCTGAGACGCTACATTTGCCGTGGAGTGCACGTGCTCGCTCGGCGCCCTCACTCGTCCGAGATTGGAACCTTAGATAGGGAGACACGTGTTGCGGCACCCCACACTCCTCGCTAGTTCACTTCCTCGTCCAAGGATGGCGACACTAATTCTCTTCAGAAAACAGCCGACGTGCGAAATGAGGCGTGAATCTTTCCTTCCCGCGATCGCCTTTCGTAAATAATCAACCAGGGAGGATGTTTTAGCTAATGGATTGTGACGCGACGCTCGCCGCCGACGCAAAGTTATTTTATCTCGCTATCCGGTGTTTGTTTTGGTCATTTTGGGTATCAACTTTGATTAGAAGTAGCAATGGGCGTGAAAAAAGTTTCCTTTAATTATAAAGCGACGGGACGAAATGAATGTGTAAAATATATTTAACTATCGTATTATGAGAAAATGAGAAATTCATCATCTTTAAGCTGGTTTGTCTTTTCGTATCAGAGGAATTTTGTTAGAGAAATTGTTTCCGAATTTCCAATTTTCAAACTCTCACGTTTCCTACGGGATACAAATGGGGGAAGTCGATGAAATCCGAGATGAATTCTAGGGCCAATTATATTTTGTAATTCATATTAAGAGTATGGAAAGCTTCACTTATTCACAACACTTAAACTTGGACGATCTTTGATTTGTCTAATGTGCAAGAGTATAAGATAGTAAATTTTTCTCTTAACGTTGACCAGACGAAACTTTTATCCCAGAACGCGCTGCCAAACGGCGAAAACGTTTTTTATTTGCTTCAGCAGGGAGGAATTTCTACGCCAGACAAAAATGAGTATTCATGCGCTGAAACGCTGAAAATTTTATTTTTGATCCACTAATTTGTTTTTATTTTAGATCAAGAATAATGATATAAATCTTGGTTCAAGTTTTCCATTTAACATGCAAGTTGGAGCCGGGGCCGACCCGAGGTACGGGCGATTGCCCAGGATGCAAGTCTTACGGGCGCTAACCCGATCATCTATGCATTACTTGCAAGTGAATAAATATTGATATAAGTTTATATCGACGAAGAGACTAAAATCTTTATGGCCTTCCTCTTAGTTTTTCATTAACAGATATTTTTGCAGTGCGACGGATAAATTAACATGTACATTCTTTGAAGATATCACAACAAACATTTACGGACGGAAGGCGCTGGAGTGCTATCTTGACCGGAGCGCCAAAATTAAACGGGACGACCCTGGTTGGAGATGTTGCGGTCGGAGCGAGAATGTCTCCGTTTAAAATATAAAAAAATACAAATTGGAGCGATTCCGGTTATTGGAAGATGATTTAAAGGAGTTGAAAAATATTCCAACGAAAGATACACAAGGCGCGTATTTATCGCCCAACTGTCCGTGATTGTCTTGTAGATTGTTTCCATATTTGCGCTTAAGAAGTCGATGGTCAATTTAAATAGCCCGGCCAAAAGAGTAACGTTTTTGTTTTCAGCTGTCGTTTGTTTTGTGAATTAGTACAAAATGTTTCCTGGGAAGGCGACCGTGGAGGTCAGGGGTGATGAAAAGGAAAGCGATAACGGAGGGAGACTAAGCGTCGGGAGGGGGTGAGAGAGGGAGGGGCGGAGTGGCGGCGGCGAAGAGAGCTGGTCTCCAGAGGAATTGAAGCGGGCGTTCGTTAAGGTCTGGCAAAACTTGGCCTGAAAGGCATCCGAAATATTTAAGCTGCTTATGACAGTACTGGTCCATAGTCTTCGTGATAAGAGCCCTGGTTATACCAAGAATGAAACAATTTAATGTGACAATTGTAAATTAACGACTAAACTTCTGCCCTGAGAGGCTTTTATACGTCTATTTTTATATTGTCCAAAAATTTCAAGTGCGGTCACCGGGAAGCTGCTGTGGCCGCAAGTGAGGCTACTGCAATTACAGAGACATTTTCATCGCCCGACTTCTTGAGTCTGCGATTCTTCTTGTGCGTTTTCTATTTATATCGATAAGAAATTCTTTCGTCGTTAGGAGAAATTACGTTGTTGCTGATTTAGAAAAACTACGTACATTGCATTGGATTACATGGAAAACGAGAAATATTGCGTATATTTACACTCGTGACCGCCGATAGTAAGGTTTAACTGAAGAAAGTATGATTATATATAAATATGGAATTGGGTGCTTCACTTAAAATGTGACTATAACTTTTATATTAAATACACCATGTTGAAGTCTGTCACGCTTTCTCGAGCAAGATCTCATGATGGGAACTATTTTTTTTTTAGTAGAGAGCAACAGTCATGCGGGATGTCTTTAACCAGTGTTTTGGCAGAACTAGAATAACCTGAAGCTTCTCCCAAGTTCAATGTAAATATTTTAAATAATGTAACTTAAGCGAATGTAAATAAAATTA
This sequence comes from Tanypteryx hageni, assembly GCA_028673005.1. Lineage (NCBI taxonomy): Eukaryota > Metazoa > Arthropoda > Insecta > Odonata > Petaluridae > Tanypteryx > Tanypteryx hageni. Next base: position 110,019,849 of record CM054116.1, read on the forward strand.
AGTTAATGCATATGGAGGTATTTATCTAGATAAAAGTTATTTATAACAATTATTTTTATATCATGACTTGTTTTGTTCTTGCATTTTTATGATTTAATACTGGGGTGGGAAAACTGCGGCCCGCGGGCTACATCAGGCCTACGATAGCATTTTAATGCGGCCCGCGATGCTGCTATGAAAGCGAACCGTGAAACTTAACCCTTAATTAGTCGCGTGGGATGTTTTCACACCCCAACCAATTTTGTTTTGTTTACTGCGCAGTAGTAAATCACAAACTGGCAATTGGCCCCTCCTATCTTCCTCGGTGGCCGAGTGGCACATAGTCCAGTATTCGTTTGCCACTTGATACGTACGAATCTACATCTTTTGCTTCTCTCGAGTGCGTTCACATCCCACGCGACCAGTTGCGGTACAATTTATATCAGGAAGGTACATTATTTATTTATTAACTTTTTTCTTACTATTTTCCTGATTTCCTTCTAACAAAAGCTACGGTACTCAGCCAGAAGGGCCTTATAAAGTTGAAAAAACACTTGAAACTATTATAAAAAATAATTATGGAATCAATTAGAGGCAAAAAAATAATTGTTACTACCGACAATTGGTATACGAGTATCATCCTCGCAAAATCCCTCCTTCAAGGCTATCAGCTCACTTTAGTAGGCACATTGAGTAAGAACAAAAAGAAATTCCTCCCAAGTTCTTGCCGAAAGCAAATCGACCACTCTACAGCAGCTTATTCGTTTTTTCCGAGGATCTGACAACGGTTTCTTACGTTCGAAAACACAAGAAGGCTATTATTTTGTTATCATCCATGCATCACAAATCGATGAAAAAACAGCCTCTCTTGTGAAAGCAGAAATAATAACTAGGTATGTATAATTCAACTAGGAGAGGAGTAGATACTAACGACCAAAAGTTCGCAAATTATGAATGTGGAATGAGAACAAAAAGATGGCCTCTTGCAATTTTTTTGATCTTACAAGCATTTCTGCGATAAATGCCTTTGTTGTTTATAATGCAAATGTTCCCACTGGAAATAAAATGGCACCACGCGATTTCCTATAAAATGTTTCAACGAATTTCACTAAAAGTTTCATTGAAAATCGGGCCAGTGACACGCATGTACCTAGAGAATTACGAACAAGTAGGGATGTATACGGGTTTCCCGTGGTACATATGTGCTTTTCGTCTAATTCGCCGTAGTATAATCGTAGACTAATGTATTTTCTCTGAAATCAGAAAATTATTTTTACTTAAATGGTGGTATGTCTGCTTTTTAGATTCGCTCTAAAAATGTTCGTTTCATATAGCCATTCTATTATCTCCCTACAAACTAAATTAGTTTTTGAAACCAGTTCAGCCAATACCTTCGAAATTCATAGATACAGAAAATTTCTAACCTTGATAGTGTGGTAGCCCTTTTTAGTCGATCTGGCTGAAATATAATATTTGGTTATTTATTTATACGAAGATGAAATAGACTATATTTGGTTAAAATCCATTAAGTCAATTATCTAGAAATAAGTGTAATAAATATTATTTTACTTTTAATTGTGATAGCCCTGCTCTTTAGCTCCGCTTTAAACATTTTGATTTCATTATGGTATGTTGCGCAAATTTTATATACAAAATTTAATCGAAACCCGTTCATCCAACTCCTTCCAAATCTATAATTACTGAACGAGTTTAATTTGTAATTGTGGCATTCCTGTTTGGCTGATTCAGTTTAAATTCGCTATTTTGGTTTTGTATATATGTGCACATTTTAAATATTAAATTTGGTTAACTTTGTAATTTTGGCACCCCTGCCTAGTCGATCCGGTCCAAATATGCCGCTTTGGTCATTAATATATGTGAAAATGATATGTACAAAATTTGGTTGAAATCGTTTCAGCGAATTCTTCCCTGTTATATGTGTACGGACGGACGGACATCATGAAGATGACGAAAAGCACTAAAAAGGATTCGGCAGTTTGTAGGAGCAGAAGAGACTTGCAGCCACACCTCCTCCTCAAGGGAACATCCAGGGGAGATGTCATATTTGCCCAAGAGCACAAGACAAAAAGATCCGGACCAGATGCCAAGAATGCAGTTTCGTTGTATGAAAACGGTACTGCATCTCATTATGTAAAAATTATAATAAATAAATATATGTAAAAATTGTTTAAAAAAACATTTTACTTTTAACTTTTATTCAAATAAATGTTTTTTAATGAATGCACATTTATTATAATTCCATAAAAACAAAATAAAACATTATTAAACAAAATTTTAATAAAGAAAGGATAAAAATTAGGTGGGGGTATACACACACACCACGCGACCACTTATATGTTTGCTTTTTCGACGCGACTAAGGGCTAATGCAGATAATTTCATATTTTTTAGTTAAAATTATAGCCGGAGAGCCTTTTCTGGTAAAGTTATGAAGTTAAAATATTATTATTTATTTCACTAATAGGATCTTTCGCATTATCTTAACTTCCGATGTGGAACATAATACGATCCGCCGAAGTATTTGCATAATTTATTGCGACTCGCCTAAGAACCCACAACTGTTGAAGCGGCCCACCCCTGGGCTAATAGCACATGCATTTTTTTACTCATTAGGGGAGTCTGGCAACGCCGCATCGCTCTAGTTACCGCATTAAAATCTTCCTAACAATTACGTGACCGCTGAGAAAGCAAGGGTTAAAAGTAAAGTTGTTATATTTTCGGTATTTTTGTAGCATAAATGTATTTTGCTTCGTCTGTTGGCAAATGAAAATCGGTCATTTTTGTTTAGTTATGTATATTCAGGCGTAGAAGTAGTATCTCACGTATCATCTTAACTCTGGAAGGGTTGAGTTTTTTCACGCCTGTAACGCTTCCTTCCTGCGTTTAGGATTACTACTCGGTAGAGGAGGGGAGGGGGGTACGGAGTGGTGGTTCCGGTGTCCTGATTGGTTGTCTATTTCTGGTAAGAATATTTACCGTTCCGACTTTCAGAGAAGTGACAGATTGACGAGGCTGTCATCGCACGGACAACATCGTGATTCTGAACTCATTTATTGCTTTACAAAGCTGACTGGACGCCCACCTAGAAACTTCTTAGCTATTAGGTGAGTACTCTAATACAATGTTATGACGTGTAAATACTTTTCGTTTTGAACTGTGAAAACATGGAATACATTGCTTGTTTTATAAATGCGTTTCGTAATAATTAGCAGTACTTGGCGTTAAGAAAACAATAGATGTTCGTGGCTGAAATATCCGTCGATATTTCGAATTTAAACTAACTGATTACTAACTAACAAACGTAAATACCAGCAATATTGGAGAAATCTACAATAAGGTGGTTGTAGTTACCTGCTTTAAAGCTTTTGGGCTATGCAGCAGGTGCTGGTTGGGAAAAGGGTGAGAGGTGGAGGGGATGAGGGTTTAGACGTAGCCTACGGAACATGTGGAGGGGATAAAAGTCGCGTTGCAAGTCCACGATGGCGCATGGTAGGAGGTGACCTTGTAACATTAGCTGTAAAAAACGTCGACCTGACGATAGTAGTACATATTATCTATTATAATAAAAGGCAGTTGTGGTTATAATTCTCCATGATTGCCTCATTTTCAATCACGTCATTACAAGTGATTTTGATTAGGTATAAATAAACTAATCGGTGACTATTATGAAATTAGTTCTGAAACTATCGAGATGTTTCTCGGAATTTTCTAAATGTACCAATTTAATACTTAAAATATTGCTCTTCCGTTTCAATTCACGTTAGTAATGCTAAAAATTTCCGTTAATCGATATTCATCTATTTAGAAACTGATTTGTAGTTTAAACAATATCTTTGTTACGATAAATAATACAACGGCAAGGAAAATAAATAAATATTCATTTATTTATTGATACTGGTATACTTATTGTCCGTCAAAAATGACGGTTTCAAATTAATAATAAGATGTGAAAGTATAATCCATAAATGGAATACACAGATATTTCAAAGGAGTTCTTAATGGGAAATGGCACCTATCGAAAGATTGGACGATTCTCGAATTTTTATCTCCGAAACTATGTCATAATTATCTGATCTCGGGGATTATCTTGTAGTAAATTTTGTTCTCTATCCAAATAATTTTATTAATCTATACCTCACATATAGGAGTATGGGAGAGAGATGAGAAAGAGAGACAAAATCATATATCAACACATACATTAATATCCATATAAGGGAGGGGGTGAGAGGAAAATAGGGATTGTAGCGTAAGAAATGCCTGGGAGATTACATCGTAATTATGATACAGGAAAATAAAGTAAAATAAAATGATGAATTTATGCCTAATAAGCACATCCTTGTGACAACCTGAAATAGAAGTTAGGGAGTGGTTCAATGCATGGAGAGTGAGAGGAGATACTTGTGATAGGAGAGGAGAACATCGAACAAAACGTTTAAATTAGTTGAGCGTTTACCGGTTAATTCATATAAATATTAATTTCGTTAGCAATGTCTCTCACATCATATGACGAGCTCACGTCTACTTTTTCAGCGCTTACTACATTTTCCATGGCACCATTCAATTTATTAATCAGTGACAATAAATTGGACGATGAGGAGCTGGCTTCTGACTCTCAGGGCATAACATTATATTTATGATGTTGATGAGATTCGATCACACCTGCTGGAACATCGCCAATATCTTCCGGTTTACGGATGAAAAGCCTGGAAAACAACTTCTTAGCAGTAGTTTGCAGTTCCAATTCTGAGGGTAACGTGAAATTTGTATTTGTAGGTAATTTTGGGCGTTGTTCAAGTACTTAAACAAACTGATTAGATTCTTATTTGTACGTTCTTCTAACCTTTTCTTTACTGATTGTTTCATTTGAGAAGAAAAAGTAGTATTCTGTTCAGTCAACTCATCTAATATAAATTTGAATACTCCTCCTGCAGAAAGTCTCTTCGACCAAGATTTTCGTCTCCTTGCTTACCCGGATGCAGTGATGACACTATGGCATTAAATACACTAAACTCTTCTTCTGAAATATTTAACGTTTTCTTCATATCAATCATTGCTTTCAAAACGCATTCCTTCAATGCTACAAATCTTTTCGACATATTCAGTAAGGTATTCCGCCTCGTTTTTGAATCAAGTATAAGTTGGATTTTCTTATTTTCGTGCTCAATTTTGACATATTTTTGTAATATCTCATTTTTTAAAGGCGACTTACGAAATTCCGCACCTTTCCAATAATACTGGCAATGTTCAACTCATTTGTAATCAGTTCAATATTTTCCCACAATAATCGGCATCATTGTTACAAATTTCTGTAGTAGTTGCGAATTCGCTATCATCTAAATCCTCTTCATCTGCAATGTCATCGTCACCACAGCTATTTTCAACAGATTCAGTTTCAAAATCGGTGTTTTCAAATAAATTTTCCTATAAAGAACATGACAGACAGCTAAATAAAGTCCATGTGTAAAACATAGTTGATGATCAATGCCACTTATTCTTCCATATTTAACTATAATCAAGAGGTGTGATGACTTAAGTTATACTATCAGTTACGGTGGCAATGATGTCCTTCGTGAAACATAAGTTAAATTCAGCAAGTTTATTTACCACAAGGTTCACTGTTTTTATGTAGACATAGATCCAGAAACACGCACCATACCCAAATTCCAAAACTTTGACTTTGCATGTACATTTATATTTAAATAACGACGGTTTCTTAGTGATGTGTATTCGACTAATGTCATACTGAATCTAGCACCATCTAACACCTTTTTAACGATTTCTGATATTACCATTTGCTTTGCGATACCATATTGTTCGTGAACCATTTTCATAACTGAATATGGATTTTTTCGGCCACCCGGTAGATCGTTGTATCTTTTATAATATACCGGGAAATGCGATGATTTCCCGGGAAAATAGGATGTTCATTTTACATCCGGGATCCCGCTTGATAAACTCGACTCCACACCAGTGGTCAACATCCTTCAGTTATCTCCTCTCCGTGGCTGGAAAGATTTTCACCTTACGCCTTTTCGACATCCCCAGCGCGCAGCGGCTCACAAATCACGGCGAGTGAACATTTGACTTCGTACAACACCTTGTTACATTTGTACATATTGGTCTAACTATGAATTATCAAATGAAGTAAGTTAAATGACTTGCAGACAAAATTTGAAAAGTTACGCAGTATACCGTATAATGCTACGCGTGTCCGAGCACAGTCAAAACACAAAAAATGAGCAGCGTGGTTCGAGAACAGAGCGGTTAATCACAGATAAGCGATTCAACACAAGTCCGGCACCGAATTCAAATGGATTTGTTTGCCGAAACTCGTATTTTAGTCGACCGTTTTTAAAAGGTCCAGTTTTCGGATAATTTCGGTTTTCAGACGGGCGGTTTTTGCACATTCCGGCGTAATTGGAATAAATACATTTTTCGGATCAACCTTCCAATAGTACTCGAGAAGCGCGCGAAAAAGAAATAGCTTGTATCACACCTGTAATCCACGCGCCTACTGGATGGTTAAATGTTTTTTTTAATTCCCTTCGGGAATGCCGGAAATTAAGGAAAAGTGTCCTTGAAGGGCAAATGTGGAGTCAGCGTCAATAAAACGTAAGTTTCTAGGGTGATTTTAATGCGTGCACGCAAGTCGCTCGTGGCAAAGACAAAGTCAACACTTTTACACCTTTGCCCGAAAACATTCGTTTCTCATCATTTATCCTCGTGCCGCATCTAAAATTGATGTTCATAACAGGGTAATTTTCAATGTTGTCAAAAGATTCTCGATTTTGCGGCAATTCGTAACATCAGACAAACAACGCCAAAATAAATAATTTTGAACAAATGGATGAAAACATCTCCGAGCGAAGAAACGGAAAAATAGCTTTTGTTTTATATCAAAACTTATATATTCCCTGTGCATAATTTCTTTAAAGTCATGGATCATAAGCATTTTTTTGCATTAAACTCAGTCCGTGATACTGAGTGGAATCCCAACTAAATCGATTTCCGAGGTTAATTTTCAACTGCTGACTTCAATCGCATTCAAAAGAAAATGCCCTCTAAGTTTCAGTCAAATACAGCAATCATGAAAATCATGTGTTTTCCAATTTTTACTCGTCTTAATCTCAAAAAAATGTATCATCATTTTGCTAATTTTTATCGAAATGGAAACTTTATACTACAGATTTGAATCTGACGCGATAAAAAATGCCCCAATTTAAAAATCATCTAAAATCTTACCATATTTTCGATACTCGACCTTATTTACCATAGGACAGATTTATGTTTGCGATTTATGTGTGAGTGGTACTGAAGCATCAGCTAGTAAATATTTTACATAATATTTACAATAAGTTCCGCTCTGTTTTTTATTAGGAAAATCCGAAAGCATTGAAAGAAAAATATATCGTTTAAATCATGTCTTCTTTATGACGTCATGCATCGCCGGGTACATTATAGCGGTTTACATTTTCGTTAAGAGCCGCGAATGACAAAAGCTGCTTGCGCATTGATTTCTACGGAGTGAAATATAAGGTCAAAATTGAAGCGAGGTAACTCGGGAAAACAGCTGGTTAGAATAGCCACTTACTCTCGCTCTATTAAAATTATGTCCGATATATTCAGTGGTGAGCCATGAATATTTTAACAATGGGCTCGCATTTTTTTCGATCCCCTTTTTTAGGCGCGTTTCGCTTTCAGCATAAGCGCCTATTAGTGTCGGTTTGTCAGTCTGTCCGTCCGCATGTTCCTTCTCGGCTTCTACCAAACGGATTTTTATGAAATTTGATATTAAGGACTGACAGTCAAAGATAATAAGAGAATAGCAAAAATAAAACACGTAAGCCAACCAGTGGTACCACTTAACTGGTGACAAAAATTCAACTTTCCGTTATATCTCGTATATGTTTGGTCAAATTAATATAGTAGAGGAAATGTAGAAAAAAATAAATACTCTACATTACTAGTTCTACAAGTTTATTTAAAAACTATTTTAATTTGACCAAATATTTACGAGATATAACGGAAAGTTCATTTTTGGCACCAGTAATTGGCTAATGTGATTTATTTGTGTGATTTTCTTATTGTCTTTGACTGTCAGTCCTTAATATTAAATTTCATAAAATCCGTTAGGTAGAAGCAGGGAACGAACATATGGACGCACGTACGAACAAACCGACGCTAATAGGCGTTTATGCTGAAAGCAAAACGCGCTTAACAAGATGGAAAATTATACTCCATAAATGGAATACACAGACATTTCAAAGGTATTCTTAATAGGAAATACGTGTGAAAAGATATCGAAAGATTGGCTGATTCTCGAATAATTATCCCCGAATCCATAAGTGTATCTGGTCTCGGGGACTATCTTGTAGTAAATGTTATTCTCTATCCAAATAAATTTTTTAATCTATACCTCACATATCATATAAGAGCATGGGAGATGGTAATATATGTATTTTTAATTGTTATTTGAGATATCATTAATGAAGTCAGACTTAACCTTGTGGAATTTGCTCATTATGAGATGTAATGAAACAACTTTGACACTTCCACACAATTTAATAGATGAAAACAAAATATGCGATTTTTTGGGATTTTCTAGAATTTCTATCTCCTCAACTATTACTCGTAAGTATGTGGTCTTGTGGACTTTCTTGTAGTAAATGTTGTTCTCTATCCGAATAAATGTTTTAATCTATACCTTACTGATCATATAAGAGCTAGGGAGAGAAAGGTTTGGTATTTCATTGTCGCTTGACGGATGCCATTTAACGAGATACAAGTATAAGTTTATTAAAGTAATTATGTAAAGTGGAAGTTCTAATTGACGGATGCAGTTCAAAATCACAACTGGGCGATACATTTTAATTACGATCATTCATACTTAGTTTAATTAAAATTCGTCCAGCGGTTTAGGAGATGAAAGTTGCGACGGACGGACGGATCAGACGTGCCCATAAGGCGTTCCGCTATTACCGGTTTGCTGGTAGAGAACGCCTAATAAACGATAATTTTAACAATGGGCTTGCAAATTTTAAAAATCTTAACAATTGGCTCTTGCGAGCCTAAGCGAGCCCACTACAGCTCACCACTCGGTATATTTGATTGAAAGCTACATGAAAATGGTTTTCCGATAAAAATTCTCCTTTTTTAAACGATAATCAATAGTGATGTGGTGAACTTGAGTCTGTTTAGTCTTGAAAGAACAAGGAATGCATTCTTGGAAATACTCCTTCAAGTAATCAAACGAGAGTGGGCTGGAATAGAATGGGAAGATAGGAGGGTTGGTGGGTTACATTGAGTCTTCACAGGGTCAAGAAGAAGGGGTCGCATTTCCTGTTCTTTCGCGCTCTGATATTCAGCTGTTTTACCCTTCCGTTCCTAATAAGGTCATTCAGATAAAAAGGACGCGCGATCGTCGCAAACACTTGAATGATAACTTATTTCCCGGACGATCACATTTTTGCTTTTTAGGCGTTCTTTATCAGCCTGGCGGTAGTAGCGGAACGCCTTATGTGCACGTCTCGTCCGTCCGTCCGTCTTTCGTGACTTTTAGCTCCTGCACCGACGGGCGGATTTTAATTAAGTATTAGTGATTCTTGTTAAAATTTATCGCCGAATCGTGATTTTGAACTGCGACCATCAATTAGAACTTACACCTTATATAAGCACTTAAATAAACTTATACTCGTATCTCGTTAATTGTAATCAGTCAAACAACAATTAAATAACATATATTTCTCTTCCTAGCTCTTAAAATTTCTGTCATGTATCGATTAAAATTGTATTCGGATGGAGGACAAAATTTATCCTAAAAAGTTCACGAGACCACACAATTACGACTTATAGTGTCAGAGATCAAAATTCGAGAAAATCCCAAATCTAACATCATATATTTTGTTTACATCGATCGCTACGACGATTCCATCGGCAAACAACAATTAAATAACATATTTTTCTCCCCCAATCTGTGAGGTACAGATTAAAGAATTTATTAGGATAGGGGAAAACATTTACTGCAAGAAAGCTCGCGGGAACACATAATTACGACTTATAATTTCGGAGATAAAAATTCAAGAATCTTTCGATAACGTTTTTTACGAATTTCACATAACACCTATGAGATTTTTGTGTATTCCATTATGGAATACAAAGAAATTTCTTGTATTTAAAAGGGCACTCTCATTAATTTTATATTAATAAAGCAATAATACGTTACAAGGTATCTGGCTAGTACTCTTTGCCCCATCCGGAAGACTGCGCTTTGAAATTACCAACTTGACCCGATCGTTTTCTACTAGCTGTTACTTGAGGATCCGCCATACCTATTTATAGTACATATTTTTGGCTTGGATAATCTCGTCTCATGCTGTGAATCATATCCATGTAAATTCGGAGGCAAATGGGTGAAATTCTATCTCATTACAAATTTGATCGCCAGAACATAAATGTCTCGAGCATTTCCGGCCATTTGCTTCCATAGCAACCATCTGCAATTGGGCTCTTTATCCTCTCTTCCTCCCACTCTTCATCTTCTCAGTAGTAACGATTACAGAAAATATCCACGGCCATCATTCTATGCGCCACAATCCAGCTCAGAAATGCACATTTCGATATTTTCTTTCCACAGCACCGGAAAATAAAATGCCTAATCTGTTTTGTTGTTTGACAGAAGTCAATGTCACCGCCGAATTTACCGTGTATTTTCGAAATTTCTCTAGCAGATGAATGCTATTATGCGTTCGTCTACCCGTCTCGGATTCCCAATAACAGTTCATTAAGTATAGACGCAGCGCTGACATTCTGCGTGTGCGAATAGGTCACGTAGGGCTTTTTGTATCATAGATTGTTTTTTTTTTAATTCTCTCTTCACACGGTTTCCACGGTGAATCATAGCATTATGTAACAAAAAATGCTGAACCGCCTACTGAGGATAGAATCTTGGGTTTAGAAATACATATTTAGGAGTTTTATACGGAATTGCGTGTGTGAATTGAGGTTAACCTTAATTTAGAATCCTTATTCAAGTATAGTGTATGGATTTTCAAGATTCCTGGAAGGCATTCACGCCTGCTGAGGCAGTCATGAGGCCCATTAAGGCCCCACCATGCACCACCCCAACAACCCTACTTCTCCCACATATATTTAATTACTTTTTTTCATAAGTTTATATCTAATCCATTATTTCTCAAGAATCATGTGAATCATTCCTTACATAGACACACTTTTATAAAGAAAATTTGTTTACAGACCTGGAATACCAATATGGGTACAACAAGGAAAGTGTATGCAAGGGCTGAATGAAGAGAAGCGGAGCGTTGTGCAGGAGATGCATGAGGTGTCCGGAGCAATATGGCAGCAAACACAAGAGAGTAGAGGACACCAACGAGGCAGAGGCACATGAGAACCCAGAGCGGCACCAAGGTGACTTCCCAGCGCCAACTCACCAAGCCGTCAAGACGCAATGCGCCGGAGTGTGTGATTGCGAGCTTTCGGGACCTGGCGTGAAGTAAATTGCATGTGAGCACTTCCTTTATTATGGCTATAAGGAGTTGGTTTTATTTATTCCCTTGATTCATAGAATTATGGTGTTGGGCGAATCAGGGAAATGGACGTTGTTTTACTAAGAGCATTTGTCTCTCTCTCTCTCTCTCTGAAATGCGTTTTATAGCGCTATGCATCCGCGTAAGTGTTCTCCATTCATTATAACCTCTAATTATTTCTGCCTTTGTCCGCGAATGTTTCCTTGGATTTCGTCGTCGAACACGTGCGAAGCTTATTGCCCAAGACTAATTAGCGTTTTGCTCGAGCTGCCATTCTTCGCACCTCTTTGCAATGACTTCCAAATCACTCTGGATAGATATTTGCTCGTCGTTTATTTCAAGCATTAGGTTTAAGAGAAAGGCGGATTTATGCGTTTATGACAGCTGATTTATGCAACGGTGAAACGTAACAGTACACTTCGTGGAATTCTATCGTGTGGTTTCCAAAATCTTTGCTAGCGTATTATTCATGAAAAAAACCACAAAATTACTCCTCGAACCATTAACTTGTCAATCTACTCAGTATCTTCAGCGCCAGGTTAAAGGGGAATAATAAATTAGGCTTATCTGCATATGCATAATGAACATTACAGTTCTCTTGTACTCGTTAAAGTCAATTGCACAGCTGTTCGATTTCTCCTATTCATCATTAGGACTAAGTCTGAAATTGAAAATAACAGTCTTTTAGGGAAGTTTTCGGTGGAAATTATTCTTCCTATTAAATTAAAAGCAGCTCAAACCATTAAATTTGTATAATGTCGTTCCACGAAGCGACACCTTCTTCAGTTAGCTGTATAAAATTAGTACTTTGGCCTCCCTTAATCGGTCTTCTCGGAAAATACGTTCAGATTAATATCTCATTAATTAATCACGTCAACTTGCATGTGAGACCAAAGCAGCCATAAATTTGTTTCTAAGCGTCATTAATACAAACGAGAGGATCTCTCCTCCCATCGAATACTCCCCCCACACTCTTTCTCTCCCCTTTTCCCCTCTATCTCTCCCCTATTCCACCCAGCCCGCTTTATCTCTGTCCATTTCCTGAGCATTTTTGGTTGGGGGCCTTTTCCTTGCCTCAATTAATGTTAAGGTTTACATATATTATTCGATGGAGAGGGGTCAGCGGAAGGACCCGGTGACCTTAGATTCTGGGAAGGGACGGGATATGCGAGCCCTTAAAAACTCAAATTGCTATATTCCCACACTTTCGGGTCCACTTTGATCTTTAAGTTGCCACCTGACCGCAGAAGTGTCCGTCGACCCAAGGAAATCCCCGCGTCAACCAGGGGGGTTCGATTTCGCGGCGTCGGGATGAAATTGGAACGGTTTCTCATAATTCAAACTGCACCGGCTGAGAGCTATATGCGGAGTCTTTAGAAGTTAAATGTTTTCTGTGATATTTGAGTATGATATGCATGACTTCAAACCTCTTGATTGCTTGTCTTTGTGTAAACTTTGTCTGAATGAGTGTAAGGAAAGTAGAATAGAATTCAATTTTAGAGTATAGTTATTTTTGGAATGACGAAAGATCTATTACCGCAGTCTTGTTAATAGAAAATAATTTTATTCGAAAATTTTAGACAAAACATTTTATTAATTAACATTTTTGTTTATTGTTCTTTTGATATACAAACCAGCACTGGTTGAAAGTGAATGCAACGGCTGTGGGAAATGTTAAATAAAATATATACAATCATAACACGAAGAATAATAGTTCTCGCAACAAGAATGAGAGAGCAGCAAAATACAACAAAAGAATTAAAATAATATTTTTTCAGCTTAGGATGGAGTTTGAAGACTCGTTGAAGTTATGATAAGAAGAGTTTTTCGATTGGCTCGGAATGATTGTCCGTTCGCTTCGATCATCTCAGTCCGCCTCTTCAACGCGGTGGACACCGTGGCGATCTCAACGAAACCTCGGAGTCCGCGCTAGCTTTCCAAGAGATGTCGACACTGTAGCCTCGACGGAGGCATTCATCCGTTCGATTTGTTCTCCTTTCTAATTCCCGCCCCCTTCCTTTTTTAAACGGATGGGGGCGTGTCTCTCGGCTCCATAAGGGGGCTGTCCGTTTTGCGGCTGCCGACAGTCATTTGTCTCGCGAGGGACGTTCAGTCCGGACGGGCTATATCCCACTCCCCTTCCTTCGTTTTTTGTTCCGCCCCTTCCGTCCACCCTCGCTCCCTCGGCTGGGTATCTTTATTTCCCTCCCTCCGCCCACTCTCCTCCCCTTTAACCCCTTCTCCTCTCTCCTTTCACCCCTCCCCTTTCACCCCTCCTCCTCTCTTCTTTACTTCATCCGCTCTCTCTCTCTCTCTCCTCAGTTTCAACCTCCTATAATCCCCACACGCCTCCCCCGCCACTCGCATGTAATCTTCCTCTCCGTAAGATCCACTCCATCTCCCGACCCAACCCATCCTCTCATCTGCATTAGTGAGTGTGTGTCACCCTATTCCCAAAATATAACGCGCGACGCTAACAGATTAGTCGCCATTTGTAAATTTTACCTTATCTGAGAAGTGGGCATATCTCGGGCATAACGTAAGTGGTTCGTTGTCCTTTGTTTCTTCAATCCGATCCGACATTTTGTTTTCACTTGTTTCTCCCAGCTTTTTAAAAATTCGTTTAATGGAAACTGTAAAAGAAGTTTAGGGAATTTCATTTAGTAATGATATCGGTTCAATGAAGGTAAAGTCAATTCACAGTACTAATCAGTTTAATAACACATATGTAAGTGACTGAAAATCGAGTAGAGATTCGATTTGCATTTTTACGCATATTCAGTTTTAACGCATTTTCAGATTTCATTTTGTCGTTCTCATTTCTTCGATAACGAGCAGTAAGTGTCCGATGAATCGCTTTATCTGAGATTTATTTTATGTAGTTTTTGACTTATATGACGCACTTTCTTCGTTTTCCGCTCGGCGCATCATGGCTACATATTTATAACGACTTAGCCTAACTGCGAACCAAATTGAAATGCTTTTACGCTGTGATTTGACATAAATTCCAGAGATTAGTGACTACGTATTTTCCCTTCTTTAAGTAGCGAGCGTTTCGCAGTGCCTAACGACTCTTCCGATTGTTTCGTAATCTATGCCGGTATTTTATTTCACATTTCTTTAATTTCTATCCTCATTTTATCCAACATCCTTACTCACAGTCCGGAGTCGTCAAAGCCAAAGAAAATGAAGTTGTTAATTAAATTTATTTATAATATACCCTTTTATTTTAATTCGCTGTACCTCGCGGCTTTAGACTGAATATCCAGCATCACCTCTAGTATTTTAAAAGTATATTTTACGTTTTTTATGGTGATTTGAAACATTTGTGAATTTTTACTCTCAATCAATGCTGTTCTAATGGACAGAGAAGAATATATCTACAATTATCAAGGAAGTTATAACGATCTTTTACTGCCCGCAGCGCCGTAGCTTCCAAGTTTCGAGCTCGCGGCAAGACGAAAAACACCGCACCCAAGTTTCAAAATTACACAAATATTAAGTAAATTACGTATCGGATAAATGTATGTTATAATTATTACAACATGCACAAAATTTAAATCCAACTTCAATATATTTCTAAACACTTATAACAAAATATCTACTCGAGACTTACCTGTTGCTGCCCCTTCACTTCAACGCCCGGGGCAATCGCCACACTCGCCCCTCTTGCTGCTTGTGATTAATTAATTAAACATATATTCTAATAACTTTCACTTAATAATTTGTTTGGCATTTTAAATTTAAATGTTCTGTAGGCGCCTCGGTTGTTTTCATTGACGTCATTGGTCCTCTTAAGGAAGCTTTATAAGCGAACGGGTCATTTCAACCATTTTTTCCTGGCATCAAACAAGATTACGCCGCTCCTCGGTTATAAGACCGTCGGTTATACGGATGGGTCTTCCTTCCTCCTTGTTTCTTGGAAAGAAAGTCCCGTTGTTTTTTTTTTCTAGTACTAAAGTAAAAAACAACAAAAAATTACTGACTTTTTAAAGAAATGATTAAATAAATTTCTTTCACTGAATGCTGGTGAAGGTTTTCGGGTTTCGCTGCGTTGGCTCAAATTCTTTCACTGACTTTATATTGTTTTTTATTTTGTTGTTTGTAGCAATAAAAGAAATTTTAAAAATATAAAATTTGTGTATGTAGGTACGTGCTGTATTAGAAAATACGATCGCGTCCTCGATTATAACGCGGGTCGCAGCTCCTTTCCCAAAACCAGCGTTATAACCGGGGAGCGGTTTAATAGAATTTTAGACAAAACACGCCTTTTAAATGCAAGTCCAAGCATTTTGCCAGTCTTTGATCTAAAACCCAAACACCTGCAAATATTTTCACACAATAAAGGCTGTTGTACTTTTTAAATCCCTCTTTCCCATGACATTGAACATTCCTGAATCTCTGGATAGTTTCGTAATCACAATTACCGAGGAAAACTCCGCTCCCTTTCCTCTTCGCGATTCGTTCTCCAACAGTTTTTTACACGCCGATGCTCTTCTTTTTTCCCTCCGCATCCGCCTGTCTTTCATTTCCCTCGTTAGCCTAGCAGCGCCGGGAGTTCGCTACCGCGGAGATTGAAATCGAACGTATTTTTTTAAAAGAAAAGAAGAGAGGAAACCGACGGGATGGAGGGAGCTCAAAGAACGCGGGATCGTTTTTCATCTCGCCCCTCCTCCTCCCTTCAACCTCTCCCATCTATCCCCCTCCTACCGTCTCGAACCGTTTCTTTTTTGTATAAATCTTCCCTTCGATTTGTCTGTCCCTCACTTTTCCAGCGAAAGATTCACGGGTCACATGTCAACGGGCGAGGAAGGAGAGAAGGGGGGGGGGCATGGGGTGGCTGTGAGGGGGCGAGGGCGGCTAGTTCCAAAGCGGAAGGTTCGAGAAAGAATATAGAGGGAGAGTGAGAGATGTGGGGGAGAGGTTGGGGGGCGAGGGAGGGCGAAAAAGCGGAGGGAGGCACCGATGATCGAGCTCCGAACAATTCTAAGTTGGTTTGGTTTGTAATTAAAAGCTGAGGACGCGTGCTGGTTTACGTTTTTGTCCCTTGATGCCGGGAATCACTGCGTCGGCATTTGAGAGACAGAATTTTCGCAAACGTAAGATTGGCTGCCTCCGCACGTTTCGCTGTAACACGAAAGCGGTTTCGTGGATTGTTCCTTTTCGTCTCGTGAGCTTCAAAATCCCATATTTAGCGTTATTCTGTTTCTCCGATAACAATAAAACAGTTGAGTACGGGGTGCGTAGGGATCCACCCGGATCCCAGAAGTTGTGAATTTTTATTTATGCTTGCGTATAAATATTTAAAATATATCTAAATTATATTTTATCTTTCCCTGTTATATAAAACCAATAATATTACTTGTTTCCTTATGAAAATTGAGCGTTAATTTTGAATTATTCTTTATTGTTCAGTCAATTCTTACCCTGGGGCCCACGCAGTGGTAGCTACGCCAGCGCAAGTCAGATACGCGTTTCGGCTACAGAGCAGCCGTCTTCAGTGGTGATTCGCCAATGGTAGAGTCTGCTACAATTTTTATTTCTATGACTATTTGAGAGATATAATTTTTCTATTTGATGTTAGCTCGATAATTGGAATCTAAAATGTGATTAAATTTTTATTGAAATAATTTTAATTCGGGTTTTTATTGGTTTGCGTCAATATTATACAACACCGGTTTTTTTCGCCGATATGTTTAGAATTTCTCGGCATCCCGTCGCATTCGAGCAGATGCGTAAACCTTTGATTTACGTTCCAGAAAAGACATATTTTTTAAAATCATAGCGCGATAATTTGAAATGTCTGAATCAGATTGAATCGCTTTCCGGGTAATTTTTCCCGAGCACAGATGGATCCTGGTAAGAAGCCGAAGTAATCCGTAATATCGTTCCGAGTGCTGAAGCAATCCTAACTCCTCTTCGTTAAAGATTGCGCAGGAAAGGAAATTGCGTGCGATCGGCGCGGCGATATGGCAGTGATCACACGATTTTTCGCCTCATTTCACGGTAATTATGAAACGGGAGAGAGTGCAAAGCAACCACCGACCTATCTCCTCCTCCTTTATGCAACCGAGCGGTATTCTGTTCGACGGGCGACATTTTACGAATGTAAATTCGTGATTGCGCTGAGAACGCGATGTAGCCTTTAATGCAAAGACGATTTTTGAAGCGAATTACGAATGCTTATAGGAACTGATACATTTACGATTTCATGATTTTCCTTCGACCTCTTTATAATAGTTCTTTAAATTATGCGTTTTTTCACTCGATTTAACTAGCGGGAAGAAAAAAGAATTGCGAAGGAGATCCTTAAACATTGCTGTCATAGCGCAATGTTTTTCTTTCTCAAGTTTCCGCGACAAAAAATAAATCTCCTGATACTTTTTTGACTTATTATTCTGCAGTACTCGCTTGCCGGAAGAATAGCAGGAAAATGTTTATTGTAACTAGGGGCTTTGCCTCTGCATCCATCGCATAGCTCGGAAAGCTCAGTCATCAGAAAAGAGATGCAC
Source organism: Tanypteryx hageni (assembly GCA_028673005.1). Lineage (NCBI taxonomy): Eukaryota > Metazoa > Arthropoda > Insecta > Odonata > Petaluridae > Tanypteryx > Tanypteryx hageni. The sequence goes on from CM054116.1 coordinate 110,037,906, forward strand.
TTGTGTAATTCTTCAAGACGGAATCCCTTCCCTTGTCCCTCCCTATTTAAAATTAATTGCTGACGGACACACGATATCGGAAAATTATTATAAGATTTACCCGTTTAAAATCATTAGATGTTACATTGCTCAAGACAATAAATGCTAATTTTATCGGGAATTGATAAGTATTGTCTAAGTTGCTGAAATCGTTACTGACTTTGATTAGGAGTTTCTAAGCGTGCTCATTCATTTGTTTTATAGTTAGACGAAAGTTTTCACGAAAATGTTCAATCTATTTGTATCTCTCAGAAGTCTTTTTGATTGTAAGTTAAGTGCAGTAACCCTTGTAACTTTTTTGAAATGTTAAAAATTCGGAAAATCTCGATTATAATCACAAAATGTAAAAAAAACGAATTACATAGGTAACAGATTCGACGATAAGAATAAGAATTTACATTCTTTTCCGTTTAAAATATTGCAAATCTCGCGTCGAAATTTTCGTTATAACATACCTATTTATAAATGCTAAAAAGCACAGTTCTGCACATCAGATTCCCGCCGATTACATATAAATCAAACGGAAAACGAAAAGCGCGTCTTACACGGTGAATGGTCAAAAACGCTGTTTTGCCAATGCAATCAAAACTGAAAGAATCTTTAAAATTGATTCAACCGCTCCCAAGTTATTGGACGACATTTAAAATATGAATCCATATGACATCATCATGTGTGGACAAAATTCAACATCGCTTAATTATCAATAGAATTATTCCGTTATATGGAGATGATATTTTCATAATAAATTTTAATATGGACCCAGAACAATATTTGTCAGACATAAAAAGAACGCTATTCACTACGCCCTTGACCGTCGATTCATGTTAATTCATCCATCAACCGCAGGAATTTTCCCATTTTTCGATGGCCGCTACGGTATCGAGTGTTTCATTGTCTATCATTTCTACTTTTGCTGGAATTTCTGCAACTATTGTCAATAATTTCATTTCGGTCAAAACTTTATATCAGCGGTGGCCAAGCCTGCTTACCCTCAGAGCCGCATATGATAATCTGCCTAAGTTTGAGAGCCGCAAGACATGCATTCTGCGCACAGATATGTATGAACAGTAAACAACTTCTATTCGATGCAATACAGAGAGACTGCATGCACATTAAGCATCCCCAAAAGGTCTTACTCGCACAGCTTTATCGCATCCTGACGTGATAAGCCTTGGTACGCCCTTTACTGTAAATGAATAAGAGCCGCGCGTTAAGTTAAAAGAGCCGCGGTTTGGCCACCCCTGCTATATATCGTATCTACACAAATAACAGAAAACTTACACGTTATCGGATAACATCTCGCGTATATATAATACTAGAAGAACAATACGTTCTTTATCCGGGCATTTATCATTAATACCTTGAAAAGCTTTCTTAAGTAGGCAAAGTGGCGCAGCCATAAATTTAGTTTGGGATACAGGTTTCCATCTCTTTATGCGGGTTCCCTTTATGCTACCGGAATTTCTTTTTATGCGTCTTTGATTCGCTCTTATTCGGTTACGAAGCCAGTGCAATACAAATGAAAGAAAGTTCTACACTACACCACTAGGCGACTATTGTTTCTTATGGTGTGCGTATTAGTACTAGAGCAAAAGAGATGAGAGTGGAGAGGATATTGCACAGTGGAGATGAGATGGAGATTTCGTGTGATGCTGTTTGAGAAGTTTTGTCTCCTTGCCCGCGGAACTTGCGTTGGGCCAAGACAACCCTCCAGCACTTTAAACCTCCGTTATTTATTTATTTATTAAAAAATACATTGCAATTAGGCCATCCGGCCAGGTGGCAAAAGAAACATAATATATCTATAAAAATAATGATATTTACAATCACAATTTTAAAAAATACACTTTCTACAATGTCTTTAATATTAAAATTCAATTTTGCACCTGAAGTGCGGATTTTCGGAGTTCATGGAAGGCCTTCACGGCTACCGTAGCGGTCATGGGGCCCACGAAGTCCCCACCGTACTTCACCCTTCCAAGCAATCCCCTAATTTTACAGCATTTAGGTACAATTACAGTCATAAATATATTGATTACTATTATTCCTCTTCCAAGTTCGTCTAACTTTTACCCTGCATATATGCATTAATTATACGCTTAAAATTTGTAATGGTTTGAAGAGCACTTCAGGTAAACTGTTCCACTCACTGATTCCTCTGTTTAGGAAAGAATACTTTGCTGTATTAGTTTTCTGCGGCTTAAGTTTAATTTTAAATTTGTGGCTATTTTTACCTAAAAAATTCGGAATTTGCATTCTACTTCGTAAGTCTTCCTACGCTTTATTATTAGTATATGCCTGGTAAATCCCGCCTAATCTGTTAATTTTTCTCCTACTTTCTAACGATTCCCAATCTAGAATTTTTAACATTTCTGTTACGCTGTCTTACTCTTTAAACCTACCTAGTACATATCTTGCAGCTTTCCTCTGAACTTTCTCTATTTTCCTTTTTTGCCCTATCTCATGCGGATCCCATACATTCGTCGCGTACTCTAATATTGGTCTGACTATTGTTTTGTACGCCTTTTCCTTCGCAGCCCTACTACTTCCTTTAAGATTACGCATCACGTAATGTAAGCTTTTATATGCTTTTCCTATGATATTATCAATATGCCTATCCCACCCTACGTCTTTTGCTACATGGACGCCTAAGTACTTGCAGCAATCAAATTTTGATATCATTTCGCCATGTAGCTTGTATCTGCGCTCGCTTATTAATCTTTTGTTTGAGGACGTGACGTGCTTGCTTTTATTTATATTTACGCTCATTTTATTTGTTCTAATCCAAGATTCTAAAGTGCCGACATCCTCTTGTAGAATTTCTCGGTCTTCCTCTCTTTTTATTTTCCTGTATATTATACAGCCATACGCGAATAAACGTATTCTTGAATTAATGTTATTCGGCAAATCATTGACATAAATAAGAAATAGTAACGGGCCTATGACACTTCCTTGGGGCACCCCTGATGTGATATTTACAAAATCCGACAGGCTCGTTCCCACTCTAACCCTCTGAGACCTGCCAATAAGGAAATTTTTAATCCATGAGATCATTCTCTTATCAATGTTTAAGTTATATAACTTAGCTAAAAGAATTATTATGTTACTCACAACAGCCACCACTTGTACTCGTCTGCTTCCTTTTATTGGCGAGTATAATTTAGTGTTAATTGTTTTAAGTTTGTATTTAGCGCATAAGAAGTCGTTATGGAGCGAAAGAAGAGCACCTTTAAGGGAAGTTAGGATTGCTTGTGGAACGTATCCCTATCTTTTATATGTAAATATGAGTTCTGTTTATGCGAATTCGCTTTATGCGTCACTTTCCTGGAACGCAACCTCCGCATAAAGAGAGGGAAACCTGTACTTCAACGCATTATTATCTGAGCACTTGTTTATTGATTTATTTACAAGAACCTTCGTGAAATGATAGAAACTAATTAATAAAGGCACTAATTCTAATTTGGTCACCTTCGATTCACCTAATTTCCATCTGACGCTCGCATACTCTATGCTTTTGCTAAGACTCTCTCTGATCCTGGAGCGGGGGAGAGGGGAGGGGGGTATACCGACCCTCCTGGCTGCGCCACTGTGTAGGTAGCAATGACTTTTCCTGACTCGTAAGTCATAACTTTATCTTCTATGACCTCCCTAATTTTGAAAACCCCTATACAGTACTTCCTCATAGATTATGCTGAGAGTTTTTCCATTTGCCAAAAGTATATACAAATTATTTTGGTTACTAACTCTTGAACATGCTAAGTAAAAACAATGTGTACATAAGTGAACCCCGACAATTTTAACGATTGAATTTTGGCCTTATTATTTATTAGTCATTACAAAAGAAGCCTTTACCAGAAATTGAAGACGTTTGAATCCAAAAAGATAATTGCAAGGAATTATAGAGATAGGCGACATAAAAACACTGTCCTTGCACGCCGGTGTTACATTTCAATTTTTGTTTACACCGGCGATATAAATATCTATCATAACTAATTCTGATATAATTTGTCTTTTAATATTAAAACTAAAGATATTGTATTATTTCAGGCCATCTTTTGTGTACTTAGATAATTAATAATCGTATCCTCGTTCTTTGTGTATTTTGGATGACTCTATTGTCTTAAATTGGCAGCAATTGGGTTGCCATGGGGATAACATTTTCTTTAAAAAAGTTTAAAAGATTGTGGTCAAAGGATAAATTTTGAAAAAAAATTAAATTTGATCGTAAGAAAATGAAACTTCACACTTTTCTCCTTTCCTAGGATTGTTTTTAATTCGTACGATGATTTTAAATATTTTAAAAATGCAAACGATAATTATGCTACATAATTTCTCATGTTATTTTAAAAGGAGAAAAATTAAATAGACAAATATTTTTTTAAATAAAAAATGTCAATAAAATTGGTTTTAAAACCAAACAATTTCTCTATTCTTATTATTGTGGATAAAACAAAATCTTCCTACTGATTTTAAATTTTGTAGTTGTCGGTTTATAGCGGTACAAGCATCCAAACTTTTAAAAATATATAATAGATAAAACGTTTTATACATTCGTTGAGTTCAGTAAAGGTACAACTGCAGGCTTTTTAACAATGATAAATCGCCAATGATAGAAATATTAAAGGGTAAAAGATTGACAATTGCACGAAAGTAGTAGACTCAAAAATATTATCTAGAACTTGGTAATTATGTTGAATAAATAAAAACTCAAATTCATGTTGACGGTTTGAGAGCATTCTTGAAATAAAGTCTCACAATCAGTAAAGATAACGAATTTTCTTTAAATAGGTTTCATTCCACGGCGCAAGTTTTCTGCTGGGCAGCAGTTTCGTCGAACTATATGTACATCAATAAATGAAATACATCAATACGTTCAGATATGTCGTCGAACTATGGGACATTTTCAGTGGAACGCGACTTTAACAATTCAGCGGTTCTCTATTTATCAACATTTTATGTTGTAGAGCAGTGTTTCTCAACCAGTGGGACGCGAAGTTTCGACAGAAATTATAATAAGACTTTTTATCAAATAAAATATTGCAATATTTAATGTCCTTAAGATTAATACCACGCTTAAGGGCATATTACGTAAAAATCCACTTCCTGGAAAAGTTGGGGTTTTTTATTATGGAGGGACATAAATTTTTTGAAAATATGGTTGGTGGGACGTAAGATGCAAAAGGTCGAGAACCGCTGAATAGAGGACGTAGCCAGGGTTAAGTTTTAAATAAGATATTATAACTATTGACTGTTTGCAGAAAACTAATGCGTGTAAAACCCCCTAATTTTTGTAAGACTTTATTTAAGTGAGGAAAATCATACACGTAAGTTAATTTTTCTCCATTCCAGCCGTGACGATCTTCTATGTTTATATCGACTTTTTATTGTCATATCACTTCTCTTTATGGTGTTTGATGAAAATGGCAAACATTACTTATTTTACCCAGGTCCTATGAAATGACGTATGTTTTACTACACGTCTGTCAAATTAATTGTACAAATGGGAACGCAAAGATTTTTTATTTGCTTATACTCGTCTGCGCCGAAATTTATGCCCCGGTGAGGCTTAGCAGCATGTGGGAGACAGGGAGTTAGAATTGTTGAGGAGTATGCGATTAAAAATCTAGTCTCGGAAGGGGACGGAGGGAGGCGGGGAGGAGAGAGGGAGAAATGGGAGGGATTTAAGGAAATGAGGGAAGGATGGCGGGAGAGGGTTAGGTCGGGTGGTCTCCCTTTGGGGGCTGATCCCCGTCCCTCCCTCTCTCTCCGTCTCTCTCTCCAATGTCCTTCATTTTCATTCTGGATTATCGGACGCTCGGGATCTCGGGCACGGCGCCATGATGGAACGTTTCCTCTCCGCCGGAAATGACGTCATTACGGCGATGCGGGGTATGGCAATCGGGCGGATCGGTGGAATATGGAAAGATGAGTTGGAACGGAGACGGAGGGATGGAGAGAGGGAGGGATGAAGGAGGAGAGAGGGAGGGAGGAAGGAGGAGAAAAGAGGAGAGAGGAAGAAAGGAGGAGAGAGGGGAGGAATCAGGAGCAAATGCGCGCGAGGAGAATGGATCCGAAGTCGGCGATGCCTCTGTGCTTGCAAAAGACATGTGCACACTTGTAACTTCCTTTTGCTCGAATCTGTTGATATTCGATAATTTATGGGCATGCGGCGTTCGGAACCTAAAACAACGTATTTAATCTGAAGAAAAGACTGCGCGTTAATGAGACGTTTTTGACTCGTAAATTACAATGATTCCTATGATATTTGCAAGCGATAGCGGTGTATTTTTTGAACATCACACGCTTGTACATTTGCTTCCGAGCTTTTTTTTAAATGCAGATGCCGACGTTATCCTTAATCACTGTATTTGATTTAGCACTGAGGGATATCTGGAGAATCGTGATTAATTGCACTGGTTTCCCCATAAAAACTTATGTTTATGTGGATTCGAATTGATTTGATGGTTCGGCGTCTTTTGACTAAGTGATAGCTACCAAAGGGCGTGAAACGTTTTCTTGTGCAACAGTTTTTCAGTGAAATTTTTCGTTCATAATTTTTATGGCAAATGGTTATCGGTTAGTAAAATTAAGGAAAATCTATTAAAATGTCTTACGAAGTCTGATAAAAAATTGTCAATTTTCCGTATAATTATCCTTGAGCAGATATCCTGTAGATCAAATAAAAAGGAAACTGTTTTCAAACATTTATTTATTCACACCACGTACTTTTTAAAAATTAAGCGGAGACTACATTTTATATTTTTTTCTTTACATTATGAAAATTTGTGGTAAAATATATGAACGAGTTTAGTCCTTAAAAATCTTTTCCAGCTTTTCGCATTGGGTGTTTTAAAGCAAGACAAAAAAGTGAGTTATAAACAATTATTTTCGCCCCTCTCGAACTGTAATTTGTAAAAATAAATTAATGGTGATTTTCTGCACGAAATTCTCAATTACGCAAAACTTTACTTGTACTTACTCCCTCTGCACGAAATTCTATTTTGATGGGTTATTATAAACACACGCTCAGAGGTGTGAAAGTTGGTTCAGTAAACTAGTCAAACAGAAGTTGCACTCGTCAAACTAAGACGCTTTATTTTACTAATACCGCAGCTACTCAAATCTTTCAAGGCCAAATTATTAATGTAGGTAATTTCAGTAGAACAAATCCTTTAGGAAATACCTCCCTTTGTGCATTTCATCCATTGCCATTCACGCATATGCCAACATAATTTTTGATAATATTTACTTGCAATTTTCAGATTAGCACATTTGCGGAAATATTGAAGTTGGTTATTAAATTGAGTATATGTTGAAAAAAGAATAAATAAATACCTAATTAAATAAAATAATTGTTAAGTGAAAAGTTAAAAAAATTGGCACATGGAATCGAATATTTCTCTACTCGTCAGTCATAATTTTCACACGCTACAGACGAGTAGATGAACATATTTGCTCACCCTTTGTTTATGAATGTTTTGTAATTCTTTATTAGTAAATCACACGTAATAACGCAACTTTATTTTAAATCAAAAGTTTTTTCAGAATCTAAAATTTAAATGATATGTTATAAAACGTTAAAAAAAGGAAAACGTAAAAATCGAAATCTAAAAATTGGTACAATTTATATGGCCACCACGTGACGTAATTGTCGATAAATTACGATAAACAAAATTCGAAGTTATAATTATATAAACGTTTGTCATAAAATATGTCAAGGATATTTTGAGAATATTACAGATGACGGAAAACGTTACGTAATCGTTATAGACTTTTCCAACTTCAGTGATTGTTCTGCTGTATTTTGAACCTTTATCTCTCCAACTTTTCCACATTTATTTTTATCGATCCCTTTATTATTGTGTGTCATTCATCGCGTTTTTGTTTTCACTTTGCTCGGTCTCGCCACCCGGCTATTATCGCCTTTCATTTTTTCTCCTCCGCCATTCACAACAAATTCAAAGCGTTCAGTCATTCGGTATTCGATCGTGTTATTCCTCTTTCTACGAATTAATGAATGGAGGAAGACATCTGACAGGCGTTTGATCGTTTTTTTCTGAATTGACGCTTTACTTCTTTCACATAAAATTCTGGTTCAGCGCGAACTTTCGCGTATATTTTTTCGCATCCGCTTTTCGTTCGCGTCCTTTACTTGGTCCGTCGTTATCGTTCGTTTACCGATACTCGTTCATAGTTAGGCAAGTTCCGTCACCGTTATTTACCGATTTCGGACGAAGTGGTTAATTTGGTTGAAAATAAAATAAATCGTCCTTAGCCAATCTGTGAATCACCCGTTCGCATCATCTAAGCTCTTCGGAAAATTTTGACAGCGCAAGGTTTTTAGGAGAAGTTGCCTAATATTTTTATCAATTAAGAAAGGTTTGGATACTAACGCTCTTCCGCCTTGTTGAAAATCGGGAGAATTTGAAATGACTACGAAGTGGATCAGAGATTGTAAGCGATTATACCGCGAACTATCGAGTCGTAATTGATCGATTACTAGGGATCTACCAATCGTGGCAGACTTACGAGACAGAATTCGATATGAAAATGGATTACTTCGTTTTTTTTTAACCTGAGAAACACAAGTTCGACGGTCTCATCTCATCGGATATCACTTTTGCCACAATTTTTATGCGATATTTTCCTCCTTCCTCTCACTGCTTACATTTGTCTAACGGCCCTCCCAACCTCTCTTATATCACTCTCTCTATCAACATGCATTGTTATGGTTTATTTTTTTAGTTTATAATATGATGAAATGTAATTACTTCTCCCGTTGAAAAAATGCGTGATATTACTTTATTCGTTCTTAGTAACTCGAATTTAATGTCTAAGTATGCACATCCTTACAGAGATATGACAGTCATAAAAATAGTGATAAATATGTTCGATAAATGTACGAGGAAGTATGTTAGGTTCAGTTCAAATGTTTTTATTTGCAATAGACAAGTATACAAGCATGGCCCTTTACATAGATAAATAAATAAATAAATAATAATATAAGTACAATACATTGTGGCTTGCATATTGCCTACTACAAACCCCTGCTATAGGCTATTACCTTTTCAGGGGGGAATTCTACTACATTTTATTGTTCGTTTTGTTTAACCAGGTGGTAGTACAATTCTTTATTCTTACTCCGGGGGTTGGCGTTGCCAGGCATTCGCCCGGTGACGGAAGGGAAACCCGGAAAAAACCTTCCGTAGGCAGCCGAATGATTATTATTCAATGGTGATAATAAATAATGAATAAAATCTGAAACATAGTATGTTAGGGCAGAGCATTACGTAAAATAGTAAAAAAATCCTCCCCGGCGGGGAATCGAACCCCGGTCTCCCGCGTGACAGGCGGGGATACTGACCACTATACTACCGAGGACTACGTAGGAAGTTCCTTTATTTTCCTTGAAATTTTCTCTTGATGGAGATTAGTGTAATTCGTCTCCACACAAGACCTGAAAAATAACTGAGGAAGAATGTCTATAGTTTTTTAGATTTGTATTGCTTTATATAAAAATATTTATGCGAATTATAATAGTGCGCGTAACCACAAAATACCATATCCGTCGAACTAACCGCCTAACTAGACAACATTCTGTGGAGCCTAGGCTTTATGGGGGAAAATTATTTGGGTGGCTATAGGTGTTTCAATAAATATAATAGAGGCAAAAAAAAAGTCGAGTGCAATGCTCTAATATGAAGTCGCATAGTTTATCTTTCACTTATTCCTGCGGGATTCTCGTCTCCTGTCAGCTTACGCTCAAATATCGGCGCCTCTAGTTCTATCATCTTTGCGATTCCTAATCATTAAATTTAAGGTTTAAAATGGTATAAGAAAACCGTATGTAAGTGGTAAATAGGCTCGTCACGACACATGAGAATAAAAAAACATCTCCCCGGCGGGGAATCGAACCCCGGTCTCCCGCGTGACAGGCGGGGATACTGACCACTATACTACCGAGGATTATATAGGAAGCTCTTTGTTTTCTTCTTACTTTCTCTTGATGAAGATAGTGTAATTGGTCTCCACACAAGAACTGAAAAATGAGTGAGGAAGAATGTCTATAGTATTATAGATTTGTATTATTTTATATGAAAATATTGTTGTGAATTAAAATAATGAACGTAACAACAAAATTCTATATTAGTTGAATTAATCGCCTAAAATCGTAACCAAACACTCTGTGTTTAGCATTCTGTGGAGCCTAGGTTTTACGGAGGAAAAATGATTTGTTGTGCTAGAGGTGTTTCAATAAATATAATAATGGTAAACAGCAAAGTGTGGTGCAATTATCTAATAGAGTGGGGTGCAACCTACTGCCCGTGGGCAATATGCGGCCCTCGAGGGCATTTTATGAAGATGTGTTCTAAGATATTTATTATTGATAATTTTGCACATTTCGATTACAATTTTAGCCATGAAACCTAACCCGGTGAATTTTAAGCCTAAAATTGGTTAAGACTATTTTTTGAAAATCACATATGATCTCTTGAATAAGTTCCAATGTAAACTATCGTCCGACCTACTGAGGCAATCGCGAAGTGTGCACATCCTTACAGAGATATGACAATTGCATAAAAATAGTGATAAATATGTTGAGGAAGTATGTAAAATAGTAAAAAATTCTCCCCGGCGGGGAATCGAACCCCGGTCTCCCGCGTGACAGGCGGGGATACTGACCACTATACTACCGAGGACCTGCTTATGGGGCTCACGGCTTAAGAGATCACGTTTTTACGATCGGAAAGTGCCCGAAAGATCATCAAATTACCAGAATATTACAAGCATTTTTGTGTTTTTGCCTTGTAATTATTGGGTAACAGTTAGGGGTCGGCCAGATAAATATTTATTGCTAATCTACCTTTCGAAACAGATATTTATAATCTTTATTGTAACATGACAGTTGCTTTAGCAAAAGGTGACTTTTGCTTTGTTTAGTTACATCAATAAAATAAAGTGCTCCAAGTAAACACAATTTCAAAGCAAATTCAACTGGCTGAGATTTTTTCCCGTTTAATTGATCAATGCACAGCAGCCTGTAAATGTCTCAGACAAAATCCATTCCGTTTAAAAGTCTCTCTCTTTATTGTGTGCCTATATGAGAATTTTCCGTCGATTTTGAAGTACGTATTTGAAATTTGACTTTTATCCACGTCATTTGACAGAAAAACTTTATTGTACAATCTAATATCTAACACTAAAGATGTTGTTTTAGCGAAATAGTATAAATTCTGTTCTCTCATTATTAAGGTCTAAATAAAACATCCATTGTGATTTATGGTGAGAATGAAAATTTTGACATAAATTTCATTCAATTTTTCCAAAAAATTTCAAATCGGCGTGCATGCTTCTGCAATTATAGCCTGCAATTTCCAAAACACATAAACACATAAAAATACAAGGTGTAAAATATATAATAATTTTCTTCCTCGAGAAGCAAGAGACCGGACATTTTGGTCTAGGATCTGATGACGTTAAAGACTATATGTATGCATTTGCAGGAAAAAAATGGCGTCGGGGAGCCTCATTGCGCAACGACTCGCACTTCCCTTCACTCCTTCGCCTCAAGGAGACTTCTCGAACGAAACCCAGATTTCTCTTTACATTTCTCACGCTTTTCCCACGCGCTGCATTGCCATCTGCCCCAATCTCTCTCTCACTCACTCCACTTCCTCTCCAATCTCTTCTCCTATCTCCTCCCCTATACTTTCTCCTATCTCCCTAACTCTTTCACTTTGACCACGTTCATACCTTTGCCCGCCTCTATTCTAGCCTCATTCCCATACGAAACAGAAATTAATACGTAATTCCATTCATGGACAGATTTACATGCCATTTTTGCGATATAAAAGAGGAATGTGAATTTGTTAGACAGGGAATATCATTCCGGTGGACATCGCCAAATATGGGAGAAAAAGTGAAATATGTAAGTATGTATTTAATAACTGCATTTGAAAGTAGGCCGAGGAAATTGCCATTCCCGACTTTGAGAGAGAGTGGAACGTCGAAGAAGCTTATTGGCGTAATGAATGCTGGGAAAAGTCATATAAGAACGGAAAAGGATAATAATTTTCTATTTTTTTGTTAGAAATTATAATATTGAAATACTAAAGCTTGTGCTTACATGAAGGCGGGGAGGGATTTTATTTTGACGATTACCCATTATATGGCTAGGCTAAGGTGTCCGGGATTTGTCCCACTTTTCAGTGCAATGCCACGGTGTCCTGAAAGAATTTTTCGGGACACCATATTTTCTTTTTTTAACCTTCGCGCTATTTGATTTGACCTCGTTGCGTAGCAGTATTATCTCGGTAATTTATGCTAAATGCGACCGTAAAATATTTATTCCCATTAATTTCATGACAGATTTTAAAATAATAAAGTATATTATGTATCGTTTGAATTTGTGAAATTTTCTGGTAGCTTTTGCACGAAGTTATAACCAAGCTACGCAACATTTTTTGCGTAGCAAATAAACGGAAAAAGACTAAAAATGAAATATCGTCCCGGTTTTTTCTTCAGAATACATCATCATTCCTCAGAATCTGGCCACACAAGGCCAGGCTTTAATTATTATTTATTTGGAATTGTTGAATATACCAAAATTCAGTTATATTTAATTGCTCCATCCTCGGGTCTGATGTTTTTTCTGAAGATATTCCTTCATTCTGGCCGTTCGTTCCTGAGTAAAGCAGGAAGAGGGATTTCGACGGAACACACAAATATCGCGAGCCATTCCGACATTATTATTTCGCGTCCAGTTTAAAGTATTCTTTTGAATCTTTTAATCTTGACATTTAGAAATGAAGGAGTCGATAAGCTTAAAAAATTGACAAACATCGACCGATAATCACGACCTCCAACATCGCCGAAAAATCTCCGTTTCATACATGGGCGCCATTTTATCAGTGACGGATGGTCTCTCCCCTTCCCCCACGTGTCGCCCGTCTAACTGAGATCATCAATCACGAATGCAATAGGAGATAAAATACTGAGTATTTTGGCAATTTTTTTTGCATGTTCAACGGGTAGAGGTCATGTGTTTTTATAGAAAGTAATTTTATTTCCCTCGCCCAAACAATATGGTAGAAAAGACTGCTAAAAGTTTAATCTGAACGTTCCCGAAAAAGGAAACGAAATTCGCGAATGACTTTTCTCGTATTAGAAAGGAGGAGACTAGAGAATCGCCCTTCCCGTCGTTTCTGGCCGTGATTATTCCTCGTTCCCTCTCCTCGAGAGTGCCAGCAGCGCACGTTACCGAAATTGTTTTCAAATTAGGCAAAATGGAAACAGTTTAACACGCAATGTGGTTATACGAACCTCACCTAACATTTTTTATGCAAAAATAATAATTTTTAAAAATATTTAAGTACGTATGTACTTACTTCATAGGAAAATACCAGATTCATGTAAATTTTAAGGAATAATTTCCACTATGTGATTAGTTACACTAAATTGCAGACAATTTGTTTATTTAAAATACATTTACGTACTCGTTCGTTATAATTCTACCAGTCTATACACTTCATATTAAATAAACTCATAATTTTGTATATGATGCGTTAAATATAATTTCCGTTTCAATGTTTTTGCCCAAATAGTTCAACGTATTAATTACGTTTTCTCAATTGTGTTAAGCCTCCAAAAATGCGAAATTTTTTAAACACCTTACTGTTATCAGTACTTTTTGGCATTGATTCATCATCGCTGTCATAATTTTCGTCAACTTTAATATGCAAAAGACTAACAAAATCTAACTTAATCTGCATTTTCACGATGTTATGTAGTAGGGACATGGTTGTCAACTGCGATTTAATCAATTACCATGGTATTCGACGGCAAATTCGAAATGGCGGACAAACGGTTGAGGATATAAACTTTTCAAAAGATTGCAAATAATTTTAATTCTTCGCTACATAAATACATGATATATTAAATGTATATCAGGAAATAAATGGAGATAAATATTTAAGCGTCACACTCGAATTACCGAGAAATTGGAAATTTTCGATCAGTGCTAAGAATCTTTGAATATAAAAATATACATGTGATTGTTCGTATTTTTCACGTGTTCTATTTCCCTTCTAAAAAGAAAATTCTCCATCACTCTAAATCTGCCACACTAGGCAAAAGCCTTTTTTCGTCAGTGTAGTAGATACAATACTGTTTGCTTGGCAACCCTGTCGTAGTGAAAGAAATTTTTAAATGAATTAAAATTAAATGAAACTCACTATGTAAATTTCCATTTTTAATTTCTATTCGCGACCGGTTTCACAGCAACTACTGTATCGCCGGATAATTTGAAATGTCTACAAATATTCCGAATAATAATAACAGATGAAAATCACATGCTTTTCTTACCAAAAATCGATAAATTGAAGTGTTTCTATTTTTACTTTCTCCATTTACGTAGTATAGGGGAAAGTATTGTATTTATGAAAAAAATCGACTTCGAGGTTTCAACGGAAGTACACATTTTGCGGTCCCCTGAACACGTTTTGACCATTTTCTCGATGATGTCTGTGTGTGTGTGTGTGTGTGTATGTGATAGCTTTTTGAGGGTGCGCTATCTCAAAAACTATTAATCAGGTCAACGCGAAATTTTATATTTAACATTTTTATAAAGGTTAAAAGAACTGATTAGTTTTTCGTAAAAATCGGCCAACCGGAAGTGGGTGTTTACTCTTGTCACTTACCCGTTATTTTGAGATATTTGCTTTAATACTTGATATATGTAAAAAATGCACTGGAATAAACGTTGTAGGAAATTTAACTTTATACAACCTTTGTTCTTATATTTTTAGCTGCCACCACCACGCCACCTACCGATGACTATTGTTAACAATTGACGCTTAGTTACGTCTTAGTAACGCTCCTTTTTCTTTTCTTAATTGTTGGAGCTTTGTGGCTATATCCAATATCAGAAGGCTATGGTTTGAATTTATTTCTGTTCTTTGTCAAGTCTAAAATTTTCTCGCAGTTTCTTAAAATATTTATTAAAATATTCATTATTATGTAACCTATTTGGAATTTTTAGAAATATTACAGATATGGAGAATGTGGTGGCCACATCAGATTTTTATGAGTAATGAGTATGCTCGTTCGTGATCGTTCGCCAAGTGTGGACGCGGCTTAAGATAAAGGAAAAGATGGACGGAGGATTTAAACATTTGTTGGAACGGTTTTTAAAAAAATCGCGCATGCCCTTAGTAGTGAGAATGTGGCGTCGATGGGGCGACAAGGACGACAGGTGTGCGAGGAAAGGGAGCAGAAAAAAGGACGAGATAAAGGAGAAGGAAGAGACTCTCGGATAAGGCGTGGATACCATGAATCACGTTTCTGCCGAAATGCATCGAATTCGAAGAACCCGCGACCGACGGGAAATATCATGCTGTCGATAGTGCGTCAGTCTTTTCTGATTCGATTACATTTGGTAAAGTAAGTGAAAGTTTACGCAACCCTCCAGCAGATATTACAACATAAAAAGAAACTCGAAAGAATTTTCGATTGTACACGACGTTTTCTACAAAAAAATTCGTAAATTAGTAATTGTGAGAATTACCCCACTGTAATATCGAATATTGTTTGCCCATAATAAACACGTTTTTTATTCATAATCGACATCCTAATGGATTTTCTGTTTCTTCTTTTGATATTCGACGAAATTCGCTTGTCTCATTCTGCCAAAATCAATTCGTAAGGAAAATGTGAAAGAAAACTGTATTTTAGAATGGAAAACTAGAAACTGAGTGACTGGATTTCCCCATCATTCTCAAAGATAGAAATGAAATCAAGGTTATACACGTATGGAAATATGCGGATTTTGTTGCTGTTAATAAAAATTGCTTTAAAAAAATCTCTGGCGCTTACGCTCGACAAAATTTCAAGAAAGATCCTCCGCCATGCACCCATATATTGATAGTGATATTGGTAAAGCCGCGTCCACATTTGGTGAACGATCACGAATGAGCATACAAACGCACATTGACGAATACAGTGTGGACGTGTCATCGAAAGCGAACGAATACGAACGAACACGAACGAACAACGATCCGCCGTCTGTCGGTATATCAAAAGGAAATGTTCGTTCGTGTTCGTGTGTCCAAGGGTTCAGTGTTTACAGAGATGGAGTGGTCGGACGACGTCACCGTATATTTAGTTGCGGGTGTAGAAGGTCTTCCCATTTGGTGAGACACCAAAAGCCCTCAATACAATTTGGGCAAGAAGAAGTTTGATGCTTGGATGCCATTTGTATTAGTTTCTCCAAATCGGTTGTCTCTCAATTGTCGTTTTTCATTGTTCGTTCGCGTGCGTCTATGTTCGTTCGTGATAGTATGTTCATTCGTGATAGTATGTTCGTTCGCCAAGTGTGGAAGCGCCTGTATAGTCTTCTTGCACTCTGCGATAACCTTCTTCGCCGATTTGTAGATACTTTAGTGCAGTGCACTTCAATTAATGTTAGGTTACCCTTATTGGCACGCCGTCAGTGGCTATTCGTATGTACCTAATCAGAAATGCGGATAATTTTTATAGCAATTGTCAGCGTCGTGCGAGGATTGTTATTTTCTGCCGATGGTGATGTTAAAAAATTTGGGACTCTCATGTTTGAAAAATAGCATAAACCTCTTACTTACGTCCCATGGAAAAATAGAATTTATTTTTTACTAAAATATGTTAATAGTTAAGTTCCTGTCTGCACTCACGTCGCAATGTACTTATACCATAGTGAATTATTAGTGTTTAAATTCCGAAATTTCGATATTAGTCTAAAGTTGTTGCCCTCTTTAATGTAACGTTAGAGACAGATACGACGCGTCGTATTCCTCCATGGAGGTGGGAGACGATGTTAAAAGCACTTCTTTAACAAGCCGTAGCGTCGCGGAGGAAAGTCTAAGCTGTAGGATACTGCAAGACACGACTGCCACCTCGCGGGGATATTCTTCGCATTTAGCGTTTGAATCAGCATGCTCTTGTAGGGGGATGACTGACTTCGATATGTAGCTAAGATTGTTGCTGGTTGGACCGTCGTGGAAATTAGGGTGCAAGAAGGAATCAATCGGGCCCTCGAGAGAAAGATATACGTCTGCGTCCTTTATATTTCGTAGCTGCATCAAATGCCTTAAAACCTATAAATATGTTAATCTAAAGAACAAATCTTTGCCGTGAAAATCAATTGGATGTGTAACATTTTCAGCCTTATAGCTAACCTATTGGTCAAGTCACTAAGAGTGCGCAAGTAGCCAGGTACGACTTCCTAAAACTACGAAATGTTGCTCACGGAAAGATCTTCCCATCTACATTTTTTCAAATCAAATAAGTAAGAAAAATTTGAACATTTATTATTGAAATAGATTTATAGTTTTTGTCGGTTAAAATTGTAACTGCTTGACTCGGATAAGGATAAGTTAGCGGCAGTAGAAATGATTCCTGCTGTTTTGGACATAGTTTTGTACAAAACCAATCGCATTATTTTTCGCATCCTACCGGATTCGAACGCCCCACAACTTTTTCTGCGGCTCGTCAACACTTTTAGTTTTGTTTCCGTGGACACGTCTTTGTATCTCACGCGTAGTCGCGCATTGCCATTTAAAACCGGAACCTTTTTCGAAGGGCATCTCTCATGCTCTTACTACGAAATTCGCATGGAGTTGATCTGCGGCGTAGTTTACGTACTCAATACTCCAAGAGGTCGAAATAAAAGAATGTGGCCGCCGTTTTCCCAGGGTTCCGAATCGAAAGGGCGTCGGCTGGAGGAGAGATAAAAGCGGCTGAGTGGCTCCGCGCATCTGATCCAGCGAGAGCGATATGAGTGGGTAAGCACTGCGGAGGATTTTCCCATGGGGTGAGAGAGGGATGTGTACGGCTGTATTTATATATATATTTATAGAGAGATGAGAGAGAAAGAGGGAGAGATAAAGAGATTGGAAACGTGGAGGGAGGTAGAGAGAGAGAGTTGAAGGAAAAAGGGAGACGAGTTCTCTTGTTATCAGATGGCGCCAATTCAGAAGTGGTTCGTTTATGCTGAGGATTAATGGCAGAAAATCTCCGCTTCCCATTATGGCTCCAGTATAGTGTGAGAATTGAAAGGAAATGCAGTGACTTGCTTTTACTAAGGCTATAAAGTACGTTTAACCTTCGTGCAGTTTTTTTAACGATTTCTGCAACTCAATACTCGTTTAAATTTCGTTATTTGTCGGAGACAGTATTCTCAAAAGGCATGAAACGAGCGCTTTCGTGGCTCTCTTGAAGAGTAAATTCAGAAATGTCATTAGTTTATAAGACTAAGTTTTTTCTTAAATTTGCCATCTAGACAATTGGAAAAGTCATGTCATGGAAATATAACAGTTGGTTGTCGTATCTTAGTTCATAACTCTTGAATAGATTTTTAAACTGGTAAACGCCAATTCTCCCCGTAATATGGCGACTGTCTACGAGCGAAGGTTTTGTTCTTAACCCTGGAAAGGTACACTAGGTTTTGGCACCCTATTCAGGTACACTGGGGCACTGAGTACCCCATGAACAAAATAGGTATTTAGCCATTAACTGTTAGCAAACAAATGTGTTTATTTTTAATTAAAAAAGTGAAAAGAAAGTTTTTTAAATTATTTAAACTTTTGTTGCAAATTATATCCGAATTATTCCGGCAAGTAAAATCTTGACAGCTCTTGCAGCATGCTGTAGTTTTGCAGCCCTTGCTGCGGTCGCATGGCTGGCATCTTCCACTCCTTGACTCCAAATTGATTGCAATACTCCTTGAAGCCTCTGGCAGTCGAAGTTGTGAAGCTATGGACTTACGGAGGGAAGTTCTCAAAGTTGTAATTTAGAGGCGTTCTTGGAGCTGGGACCTGATCATAGCTTCTCCCAAGTTCATCAAGAAAGAATGCCTAGACAACTTATATTTGCCTTTCATGCCATTACTGTGTGATAAAATAACAAATTCATTGATAGCTGCAGCATTTAACAACCCATAAAAGATAGCAAGAGGCCATCTTCTAGTTTATTCACTCCTAGAGGTGAACAGCTATATAGGCATCTGTGGCAAAAGTTTAAAGATCGATGCAATGACTAAAAACCTGTCTCAATGTTGCATTTTGTAATAATCCGATCGGTGGAGCTATAGTTTGCATCGGATTTGGAAATTGCGGTGAATAATAAAGTTCACTGAAACAGGTTCGAAAAAAACATCCGATTCCGGTACACTGGGGTATTCAGTGCCCCATAGACGCTACAGAAAGTAAAAAAAGAGTGATGACAAAAAAATTCTCAACATCATCTTTAAGTGACCCTAAAGGAACTCTAAAAGTGACAAGTTAGCATACATAACCATCTCTCACTTACACGCAAAATATAAATTCGTGGGGTATTCAGTGTTCCAGTGTACCCTTCCAGGGTTAATCGATACTGGAAAAAATGTTCACAGCGCATTGGCTAAATTATTACTGAGAATGAATCGTACTTAAATGTAAACAGTTATGATCTAACTCCACAACTTAAGTTTTTACTTCCCTCCTAAAAATGCAACCTCATTTTTTGAGTCAACCTACCATGGAGTTTAACTTCTCTATTTCTAAGAAGGAGAATCGGCGAGGACATTTCTCCTGAGTGGAGTCTTACGTTTTCCTCCCTTGCTCAAGTTTTCCTCTCACTAATACGCCAGTGAAGAGCGCTAGGATGTGATTCGTGGAAAACTCAACAGTCAGAAAACTTTCCTCAGAATGTTTCTTGATGTACCGTAATCATCTCCTTGCAAAAGAACCCTGGAAAAACGAGTCGTTACCTTCTGTTGCTCTGTTTAAAGTAAGATTTTTTAAATTTTTTTATCTATATAGAAGCATTTTTGCGATATAGCAGCGTTTAATGTGGAATAAAAAAGATAAAATACACAATTGCCGAGCTAATCTTATGACTGTACCCTGCAAATTTTTTATCATTTTATTTTATTGATTATGTTATTACTTTTGTCTCTGCAGTAAACGAAACAAATGCTTATCCCTATGATCTCCTCGTAAAAAAATAACGGATTTTCAGATAGTGTAGATTTTTTCATAAAAATTCCATACAAAGCAATGGATGCTAGATGAAACCATTTAACCGACTGTAAGACACCGTACGATCGTTGTTACGATACACTCATCACGTCATATTGTTGTCACGAATCTTTCAATTTAACTTATTATGTTTCGCCGCAATAGTGATCTATAGCACTAATTGAGCATAAAAAATGAAATCATTATTTAGTATGCTATTCATATTTAACTTTCCCATAGGACGCGGCAAAAAATATGGCTCAAGGCTCACGCTGCTTAAGTTGAAATAAAAACGTGAACTTTTATCACGAAATGATTTCCTGCGGATCTTTCACTCAGCAAGTCGACGTCCGCTCGTCTTGCATCTCGCTCTCGTTGCGTTGCGCAACTTTGATCTCTAGAGAATGCACCTTCCATCCCCATCTTCTCCCTCCCCATCCCCCCCTCCCTCCTCTCACTCATCATCACCACCTCCCACCCCTCCCTCCGCAACCCTCTCTAGACATCCCTTCTCGGGTAACCCTACACCCGCAGTGGAGATTTTTCGCGATGTCCAGATTCGCGCATCCCACACTGCGCAGACACCCACTTCCTCTCTCTCCCTCTCTCCTCCCCTGTATCTTCCTCTCCTCAAAACTCTTCCCTCCCCCTCCCTCCTCCGCCCCATCCTTCCGAGTACTCCTCTCCTATTGGTCCGTGCCAACCGTAGCATCCCAGCGTGAAATCCAACCCACGTCTTTACCCATGTCTCTCTCTACATATTCCCCTTTCCTTTTTACTTTCTCTCTCTCTCTCTCGCTATCCTTTCCTTTCCTCTCCCACTCTTCCATTATCCCCGCCACGTGAAACGCCATCTTGAGACACGTCACTCTTCCTCACCCTCCTCAAATCCATCACTTCCCTCACCCCTATCTCTTCCCTATCTCTCCTTTCTCTCTCCATCTCTCCCTCCTCTCTCTTTTGACCACCTCTCGCTTTCTCTTTCCCCTTTACCATTTCACTCACTTCGATGAAGTTCCAATTTACCCTTCTGCCTCAACGTCAGTTTATCTGCGATTATTTACTCAACAAATACAGATATACTACATGTTTCCCGGCGGAATCCGATGGCAACGACGACCAGTTCTCGAAGGATATTCGGCGCGAAACTTCTTCTTTTCGAGTTTGATAGAACTTTCGCTTAGAAAATTAACGTGTCTTTCCCTTTCGCGACGTAAGTGGGACAAAGAGTTGAAATTTTGGGAAATTGACTCTTGGATCAAACTAATCGAAGCTCTAACCGTGACGTAGGTAGTTTTATTGATTTCAGCTAATTATTATTATAAAATAAGATGTTATTAAAATAAAATTACCTTTTTATCACGCAAGGAATACTTTAAAGGATATCTTATTATATAACTTTTGCATTATTTTATCAAATAAATGTATTCTAGAATGAAACTCGGAGGGATTTTGTTAAATTATTTTATTTTTTATTACGTTTGATTTTTTCGAAGAAATGACAGTATCATAATAAATATCAAAGAGATGTAAGAAAAGAGTTTGCCAAATAAATTATGAACTGTAGAATTTTCTGACTATAATGATTGTAAATGTTATAAATCTTTTATTGGAGAATTTTAGAGTCGTGATATAAATTTTAATTGATTTCAATAATATAAAGTTTGGTCTTATAAAATTCTTAGAGAAGGAATAAATGGATTATTAAATATTCGCCTCCTAAATTTTTCATGTTTCGTTCGTTTAATGGGAATAGTAGTTGAAGACGAGAGATACTGTTCCGTTCCGTTGTTAGTTTCTGAAAAACTGTTAACCAGCGAATCTCGACTCTTTATCCCTTTCTACGTTTAATTTCCCCTCTCCCATCCAATCTTACAAAAACCGTCCATCTTCAGACGAAAGGGAGCGAGGCGCCTTCCGACGGAACGTAATCGTTTCACAAAAAAATCGCGTCCTTCGGAGAGCGTCAGATTTCGTGAGTGATTTTCAGACGTCAAAAAATGCTCGGGCCGCTCCCATTTCGCCTTTTACGCCCGGCGCGCACACGCACGCATACATACAAGCGCGCGCGCACACACGCACGCAAGCGCTAGCACACACTCACGAAGGACTAACCGGCCACACCACCAACCCCTCCTCCTACCTCTCCGACTTCCTCTCTCGTTCTCTCTCACCCTCTCTCTCCCTGTCTCTTCCCTCTCTCTCTCCCTCCCTCTATATTCCTCCCTCTCTTTCTCCACCCCTCTCTCTTTCTCCCTACGTCTCATCTCACGGACAGACGGCTCCTCAAGGGCCACCGCTGGTCGCTGTTCCTCACTTGTTTTTCTTTTCTGCCCATCTCTCTCCCATCATGCAAGAGGAAGAGAGGAAGACCCCGCTCTCATTTCTCAGTATCGCGCCATCTCACCAAGAGGTCAGTTTGCGCGCTCCTCCTCCTCGCTGCCCCACCTCCTCCTCAACCCCTCTTCATCAACTCCTCCTCAACAACTCCTCAACCCCTCCTCATCAACCCCTCCTCCTCAACCCCTCTCAACCTCTCTTCATCGACTCCTCCTCAACCCCTCCTCATCAACCCCTCCTCATCAACTCCTCATCAACTCCTCATCAACTCCTCCTCATCAACCCCTCCTCTTCAACCCCTCCTCATCATCTCCTCATCAACTCCTCCTCATCAACCCCTCCTCATCAACTCCTCCTCATCAACCCCTCCTCATCAACTCCTCCTCGTCAACTCCTCCTCATCAACTCCTCCTCATCAACTCCTCCTCATCAATCCCTCCTCGTCAACTCCTCTTCATCAACCCCTCCCATCAACTACTCCTCATCAACTCCTCCTCATCAACCCCTCCTCATCAACTCCTCCTCATCAACCCCTCCTCATCAACTCCTCTTCATCAATTCCTCCTCGTCAACTCCTCCTCATCAACTCCTCCTCATCAACTCCTCCTCATCAATCCCTCCTCGTCAACTCCTCTTCATCAACCCCTCCCATCAACTACTCCTCATCAACTCCTCCTCATCAACCCCTCCTCATCAACTCCTCTTCATCAATCCCTCCTCATCAACTCCTCCTCACCCCTCATCATCCTGCTCAATCCTTTTCTCCTTCCTTCGTTTTACCCTCTTCCTTTCGTATCCTCTCCCTGCACATTTTAATTCTCTCGTTTGATTTTCATCTGTTTTTACTTACGCAGTTGCAGCCCCGTTCGGAGAATTGATACTAGTCAAGAGCGTGCAACGGAATGGCGGGTGTCCGTATCGCTTGGCGGGAATAAATAAAACTCCGATGTCAAGTCGATCGAATTTTTTACTTGAGGCAACGGATAAAAATGTTTAAAAACATTCAATCATAAATCGATATGATGTTCGTCGTAGGAGCTTTTTATTTTTGAACAAAATCGTTCCAGTCGCTAATGGTAGCCGCTTCTTCAAATGGAAGAAAGCCGAAACATCAAGTTCATTGATTAAAGGTGCAAGTTCCGATTCGTTTTTCTACCGTAGTAGTAGTTCATCTGCGGAATTTCATGCTCTTATACTTGTAGTGAATATTTTTCCTATAGCAGTAGCATCCAGATCAGTGCTTAGTGGAAAGAGACTATAGCAGTACTAAATAATAGTCATATTCGTGTATCGTAAAAGATTTCGAGTTCAAATGAATGGTACTTTTAGCTCCAAAAGTTGTGCAAGAATTGATAATGATATACATTTTTAAACGACTTCAAATATCCAATTACATGCATGGGGTTAATATTGAAAAAATATGATGTTTTAAGTACATTTTACTGTTACCGAATGATTATTTACAGAATTAAAAAAATAGATCCTTAAAGAGAAACAATAAGAGTCTAATTTTCTTAAAATTATTCAAGCATTTGAATGATACTTTTATTGTTAATAACATCAAATTACTGAATAAATTGGGTATTTGACGTAACGTATCTAATATATTATAACCACTGTGTCTCTGCCTGCGTCCCTGCCTGCCTGCGTCTGAAGCCTCGAGTGATGTTACCTTCCGGCATGAACGCAAATAAACCGGGAACGGTCGGATCGATTTCGACAAATCTTTCGCCTGAATACTCGGCGCAAACTCCTACAGGGGGTAGTCGTCCCCCGGTAAGGCATGGGTTCGATACCAGTATAGTTTTCGTTTTTTCATTTGTTTAACACGTAATCGGCTAGAATACGATGTGTAGACCTTTATTCTTTAACATTTTAAAATATCTTACGTTCGAGACTTTGACTCGAGATTTATATCATTTTACGCAGAAAGAAATGAAGATTCTAATTCTTACCGCCGATTCTGTTGTTTAATTCGTGTTGGCTCATATTTTAAGTTTATATTCAATTTTCTCCGGTTTTCGACATTTCAAAAAGGATGTTACTAGGGTAGCCGGCATTGTTCATCTCGGATTTTTGCATTGTTAGACTCGGGCTTCAAGTGCATTTGCACTAAGCTTGCAATAAAACGCGTGAAGGACAAAAACAGATTGTCTCTAGTGACGTCACCTCCCGGTATAAACGCAAATAAATCAAAAAGTGTCGGCTCGATTTCGACAAATCTTTCGCCTGAATACTCGACGCAAACTCTTGCAGTTTTAAAGCGAGTGGTCGTCTCCCGAAAAAGCATGGGTACGATACCAGGAAAGTTTCCGTTTTTGCATTTGATTAACACATAGTCGGCTGGAATGCGATGCGTAGACCTTTAGTCTTTAACATTTTAAAATAATTTACGATTGAGACTTTCACTTGAGATTTACACTATTTCACGTAGAAAGAAATGATGATTCTCATTCTTACTTTTGATTCTGTTGTTTAATTCGTGTTTGCTCATATTTTAAGTTTATATTCCATTTTTTCCGATTTTTCAACATTTCAATTGTTGATCTCGGATTTTTGCATTGTTAGATACGGACTTTCAAGTGAATTTGCACTAACCTTACAATGAAAGAAACGCATCAAGGACAATAACCGATTGAAAATTTGTGAAAAGTTTCGTGTAAATATAAATCAAATGAAACACGTTCCGAAGAAAAGAGCCGATTCCAATGCATTGTAATAATGGACGACTTAACATTTCAAATAGAAATATATTTCACGCAGACATTGAAAATATCGTTTCGTTTGCAAGTTTTATTGCGCAGTTTAAGCAAATTACTATATAGATAATGTCAGTGATTAATTTCTTTCGATATTGACGCGTGGTCGGTGCATTTATTAATTAATATTAAACAAACCACAGAATATACGATATGCTGTACCATCAGAAATAGTGAACAAAACAAAAAATATTTTGTACCGGTAGTCTAAATCATGTAGGTATGTTTTTGGTTATGAAAATGGCGTGAGCTATATAATAATTTTAAGAGGGGCAATAAAAGTGGTTCAACTGATATCACCCTTTGTAACAATTTTTGTCATAGGAACTGTCGCACTCAAGCAAGAGTCTATATTTTTGCAGGAAGTACTGCAACGGACCCCTAGTCGATGTTTATGATTTTTCATTCTTCGAATGCGTGATTTTTTGCAGTTATTTCTCTAAATTTACAAAATTTCTGCAATCGTTGCCAGATAATATAATTACTCGTTTGACCGAAATAATGCTTCAAGAACAAAAATATATTTTTGGTGAACCACCACCGAAGACGGCAGCTTCGTAGCCAAAATGCGCGTTTTTTTACAACTTTGTTGTGACTATTTGGAGATACCTGAGACAAGTATTTTTAAAATGCTTGTTCTTGAATTTTCAGCCATAAGACGAGCTCGATAGTTCCCTGTCGAACGCAATAATGCAGCTTAAAATATCCTTATATAATAATTCTCAAGTGTCCGTCTGTCTGTCTGTCTGTCCCGGTATTTTTTGGACATTTCCCAATGGAATTAAGAGCTGAAACTTTCACAATCGTTAAACCCCCAGTCGAGAAAAAGTCCCGGTTTCGACTCTGGGAGAAAATTATATTTTCCCATAAGTTTACAGGGGATTTTAGATTTTTCAAGGTGCAAGGTTTATTTCCTTCATTTATTAAAATATGTAAATATGAACCGAATTTCTCCATTTTTATTTTATTCGACGGCTAAAACTATAAAATATCTTATTCTTGCAATGTTTATGTGTTACACGTAAGAATTTGTAAGAAGCACGCCTTTCTTTTCGAAATTTTATGGCTTTTTCGTACTCTTTCCGGGTATTGCCAAGGCGAACCTCATTGTTGCCTCCGATAAATTAGCGTCTATTTAGCCATCAAATAGACGAAAGAGTTGTGTTATTCACTTCGCGCAATGTCCAATTGAAGAATATTATTATCCAGTAAACATACGAAGAAGAAGAATAACGGAGCCAAAGAGTGGCAAATCAAGTCGTATATTGATGCCAGAATGTAATAAATTTCAAGCGCTTCATTTTCTAGGAGAATTCAGATGATTGTCAGGAATTTATTAATTAATCAAACAATTACATTTACTATATATATATATATATATATAATTATAAGTTTTTACACACACACCTCAGAAGTTATATTTTAATTAGACTACAAAGTCCCGTTTATGTTCAACGGGTAATTCCGCTCGTTTATAAATATTTTATAAAGACGCCAACAATTAGCTGTATTGCGAGTCATAAAAGATGGCATATTACCTTATTTTGCGCTTTCATCAATGCTGCTAGCGATATTTTTTGTAATCGGTATAGAATCCCAATTCCCACTTTAGTAGGATTTCAGTTTTCATGTGCGTTTTCTATTATTTTTCCAAGCGATAATCTCTTATACGCCTTATATTTGGCCGATCGTATTATTAGGAAATTAGTCGCAAAGATTCGGTTAATGTAACAATAATTTAAAAGAAAGTTTTATTTTTAACATATTCTTTATTGAAAATTTTAAAGTTATTCACATACACATGAAGGAATAGCGTGCAATGGACAGTGAACAGTCTCTCGTACTTAACTTAAAAAAAGATCACTCTTGGAGAAGTCACTTTTAAAATAATTAGCACGATGCTCTCTCACTGTTGCGTGAAAACTCTCTCTTTCGGAAAGGCCACTCATAAAAAATGTCCTACAATTAAGAAACGCAAGTGAAATTCTCAATAAATTGGCAGACAAAGCTTTTTCCATGATGTTTTCTTTTAGACGGGTCTTTCATGCTCAAAGCAGTTGGTAATAATCTTCATTATCGACGAAATAAATATTACATAAAAATACATGCATTCATAGGTGTAAAAATAAAATAAAACTGTTACAATAATCAAGAAATTCCCTTGATACTGACATTGAGACCGGTATCGTTAATTGCTCGAATTGGTGATAGATATTTACCACAAATTTTCCAAGCGATAATAAATAAAGAGAAAGTACAAACAAATGAAGTTGTTATAATCCCATTAAATCAAATTAATGGATTCATCAATATCAAAAACATATCTATGGATAGGAGTTGGAAGAAAATGAAGTAATAATTACATTAAATTTTATGGAAAACATTTATAGCGTCGTTTGGATATAAATAGCACCATTTGTACATTTTTCGCCACGTAGCAGCCTTGAAAACACTCGTAGAAGGTAGTACACGTATAAAAACATGAAACTGCCGAGTCTCTTTATTTTCAAGCAATCCGTTCTCTTGCGAAAGCTACAGTCCCTATAAAGTTGGCGTTGAAACCTTTAACTGCATACAGTTTTCTTCTTAAATATTGGAATTCTCTCTATTAGATGATTCTCCAATCCAAATTTCTCACATAAACTCGTTCACCTCGTACTAACGGGTCTTTTAATTCACACAGAAGACAGAGGAGTGTTACGATGAGTTATTTTGGTCCCATTGGTTTCTTGGTTTGTCACAGTGATTTTTAACCGCCTCTTGCTTGGAATTTGTTGGAAAAGTACGATTATTTAAAGGTAGAACTTCAAAAATTAGTCTACAAATACTATCTCCTCTAAAATTCTTGGCTATTATATCAAAACTGACAATATTCGGCGACTATATGCACGATATTCTTCGTGGCAGTTATTGTAAGCTCGAATCATTTTCGAGGTGTTTTGATTTGATATTACTATATTACATTAAGACAGAGAGTACTGTTATGAATCAAAACTAGGCCATCATCTCCGAAAGTGCCTTGAGAATATTTTATTGCGGCCTAAATCGGAGGTTATTTATCACGCATTTTGCGATAAAGTGTTGTGTCTGCAGCCGAATGACTAATAAAACCACATCATCTTTATGTAAAATATTCTGCAAGGAGTGAACGATGATTTTAATTTGACAGACTTTGTAAATATGAACACAGTCGCGAAACTTGGGTAACGAACGATTAAAAATTTTGGCAAAAATTTATAGTCCATAACGTGCCAAATAATGCCACCGAGTGGTTCTAGTTCATCCGCTGTATCCACTCCATTCTTGTCCAACACCTTGTCCGAACGCCCTCTGCTGAAGGCACTGATAGGAAGGGAGGAACTGCGAGGTGTGGTGCCCCTGGAGCGGAGACTGCGCCACCCCGCTTCCACTTATGCCCCCTCCGATGTTGCCGCCCATCCCGAGCGACCCGTGGTTGTAGTAGTACATGGGCGAAGGCGCCGCAAATTGAGCACGATGTGGGGTCACGTGGCCATCAGCTTCCAACTTCATCGCGGGGACTTGCAGTTCGTGGTAGTTGGGCGAATCTCCACAGGGTCTCTCTCCCGTGTCCTCCCTCCCTCCTCCGATCCTATACGGCCTGTGGTACGTGGCAACACCGCATTCTGCTCCAGGGCTACCACCTCCATAAGCGTCGAGAGACGACGGTTCAGGCTGCGGCTCGTGCGGGGACCACAGGTTGGGAGGCTGCGCGGCGGGACATGGGTTGCTGGGCTGGGGACCGTGGTGGCCCTGCGGGGGCGGAAGGATCAGGCAGCTCCCCATGGGAGTTAGGGCCGGATGCGGAGGAAGGTATTGGTCGAGTTCAGCAACATCTATGTCATCCCTCATGGTATCCACGTCGATCCCGCTGAAGTCTATCCTCTGGTCACCTGGAAACGACGAGAAAAATATCGTTCACACCGGTGCTAAATATCTAAAGGTCTTGAGAACGTGGTGCATATTTTAGTATACTATACGTTCAGCTTTCTCGAGTCATTTTTCGTTTTCAAACTCGCGTTTTTGCAATCTGAGAGGCTTATCGATGGCCATACAATAATTTCTGATACGCCATTTCAATAAACTCGCACCAAAGAAAAAGTAACCCATTAGGATTCCAGCTAAAAGTGTTGTCTCCCGGCCAGTTGCGTTCAATTTAAGGGGAATTATTTGAAAAGGAAAAGTTTTTTTTTTAGTTTCTTTCGTCTTTTTCCCCTCAAACGTAGACCTAAACGGTCGTATTTGCCTTTAAATTAGTATCCTATGAGGCGTGATAGTCTCGCAAGGTGGAAAACCAATGGTCTCTAATGAATCCCTTCCGTTAACTCATATAATGAAGTCAGAGCTAAAGAAAATATTCATCTGTAATCAGCCTGAGGGGACGCCTTCAATCTAACGGCCCGTTTATACTCTAGCGTGCATTGCTATTGGGAGTTACCTCACGTACAGCACAGTTACTCCTATGTTTGTCAGCCTATCAGTTTTTCTCATCAACGATCTTTTTTATAACATTTTATCGTCATGGGTTAGTTCTTGGAATTTGGGTTGAATACATAAGGCAAACGAAATCCTCATGGTTGATAAAAGGAGCTCTGAGGTTCTTGGAGAAATAATTATTGCGACATAAGTTTTTCTGAAATCTCAAAGAGATAGATAGGCATGTTTTATGCATCAACTGATTGATGCCGTAATGAACCATTTAAAACTATTTCCAACAGGCCCACATAATATTACTTGAATAATCTAACTATAATAATTGTTATTTGGTCGATTGATCCTTGACGCTCGATTATCGTGCCGTGACTATGAATCAGATTAAAACACAGGTTTAAGGCTCATAATATTAATAGGATACGATAGTTTTAAAAGGACATTTAAAGTAGTTTATAATGAAATATTATAAGTGCGGTGACTCTATGGAAAAAATGCAAAATACTAATCAAAATAACCTAGTCACTTGTACACAACACTTACATTATATATATATATATATATATATACTGGTTGAAATTCAAAAAACGGGAATCGCGCGCATTCCATTGGAATGTTGTATTTTTCTAAAACCTTCCAGATTCAAACTTGCGTGCAAGAAAATGAATTTATTGTTTCATTTAACGTGTTAAAATCTCTTCAGATAGAAGTATCATACTTTTAACAGGTGATTCAACTAGCAGATTTTATTTTGAAAATTTGCATCTCTCGGTTGTTAAATGTGCGAAAAACTCTTAAGATTTCTAACGAATTTTCACGGCGTTTTCATTTGTTCCATTCGCAGGAGAATCCGCGTGAAGGCGCAGAAGTGACCCATCATCGTCCTGTGCTCACCTTGCATCGTTCCCGGATTGCAGGTGATTGGAGTGGCGCTTCCGCTGATCCTCTCCGTCTTCAGAATCGAAGGCAATGGGGCTATCATCAGAGGAGGCATCTGCTGCTGTTGTTGCTGCGGTTGCTGTTGAGTGGGTTGCTCGCCTTGCAGGGGAACTCCGCCGCCGTTGGGCGTTGTGGGCGGCGTCGGGGGACCGCTGGTCGCCCCGGGAGCGGTCGCATGGGCCACGGGACCGTTTCGCCCACCAGATTTCCTGCCCCCTTCCTGCTTGGTGGCGCGGCCACCGCTGAGGACATGAAAATAGAGAAACGACGGTTAAGTTATGCTTATCGTTTGGAAGAAGATTTGGCAGCGTTCAAATCCGGATCTCTGCCGGTATGTGGTTTACTTTGGCTTTCTCGCTCAAATCTGTGTAAACGCGATTCTTAAGTACTATTTAATATGTGAGACGATCTTTATGGAGTTGACGTGTAAGTTGCTGGCCGTCATAAAGTTTGTTCACACCGTGAGAAAATGGAAAGAGGCGTGATAATATCACGGCATCCTGTGCATTTATAGTTAATATCTCGTTACTAGGTCTGGAGAAAGATTCTATAGTAATGTTTTAACGGCCTTTGTTTAATTACACCCAAGCGTCGCTAAGGTGGAATCGAATCGAACTCTCCAATACAATAAGTTAGCTTATTGGGCAAAAGATTAATTTGGCGTATTCGGATTTGATGAGTCATTTATCTCTGCAAAGTATCAAATGAAACAGCAATTATATCAATATAAAGTAATTTAAACACGTATTATAAACAGATTCGTTATCTTAAAATCTCTGACAGTTCCCATATGTGTATCAATGTGATTGACAAAGAATTCGTTACTTGGCGAAATACGTATCAATCGAAAGAAGATGAATGATGGTTCTAAATGAACCATTTTGTAGGAGAATTTAATTCCAATAAAATATAAGACTCATTTTTCGGCGCATGACGCCATCATTAAGTCATACAGCGGAGACCGCGTCATGTTTTATACGTCGTGTGTGTCAAATGAAAGTGATTCCGGATCACAACTCACCCGACAGCTCCGTTTCCGGAGGATGCTCTAGGCGTGGCCCTGGACGTCGGTTTCTGCACCCCGCCCCCGTTGACTCCTCCCCCTCCTGCGGCCCCTCCGCACCCGTCCTCCGACTTCACCCCTCCTCCGCTTACTCCTCCTCCCCCTCCTCCTCCGCTGGGACCGCTGCCCTTCCTCCTCCTCGGCTGGTACTTGTAATCCGGGTGTTCCCTCTTATGGATCACGCGAAGCCGCTCGGCCTCCTCCACGAAGGGGCGCTTGTCGTGGTCGCTGAGCAACCTGAGGAGAAACGGGATTGCGTCGAAAAATAATTGGGACTGCGTTCAATGCCGAAATATTGAAAACGAAACAATATCAGCCCGAAGGAAAAATTCTTTTAAATCGCTATAAAAATACTAATTTTACAGGTTAAAGTTTTATTTAAAATGTTCTTTATAAATTGTTTTTATTTTATGTAAATTAATATGGAATTTCCCCGAAAACATCGACAAAAATAGTATGCGCGCTGAGATTAAGCCCTACATCTGTTCTCTCGGGTAGTGAATGATGAGTTATAAGAGTGGCTTCTGCATGTAGTAATACTTTGATGCTAAATTTACTTTTAAAATTTGTGTCATAGATTTTGATTTAGAGAAAAAGTTTTAGTTATTGAAGCTTTGGGCTGAATGTAAAAACCGTCGAGGATCCCTACGTGGCTTCCACGGCAATCATTCGTTCATATCATTCGACGTTCATCTATTATCGGAGATTCTTTGCAAGAGCCTAAAATTGTACACAACTCACAAGACGGGAAATGGAGTCTACACAAGGCATATATTTTTTAGGAGATTCATGTCATCTCGAAAATCTATTTCGGTTCAAAAGGGTCAGCGATGAGATGCGACCGAGTTATTGCTTTCAACATGGAGCTTGATCTCGTCCGTGATACGAAGCGCCATGCGATGGGACTCCATAGCGTTTCATTCGAATGAAGGCTACGAAAAATTACGCTTGAACAGCAAGCTCCAGAAATGTATAAATAAAAGTAAATTAAAAATTCTTTATGTAAAACCTTTTATTTGAAGCTAATTTCATACATTATTTCCATTATAAGTGATGAGATATTTCATGGTAACGTTTAACGAGGGCAAGGTCAAATTATCGGCATTTAAAGTAAACACCAACACAATTAATTCAATATTGAATAATCAAGATTGTTTTGCAGCTGAAGATAAATTCCGAAATAAGCATTTAAGTATCATGAATTGAAAAATTAAGCATTTGATATAATATGGCTATTGGACAAGTACTAAGTATACATAAGACAAGTACTCAATTTTTCAATTTTTGATACTTAAGTGCTTATTCTGAAATATGCTAATCCAATATCCTCGTTATAAAGTATGAATTTCAAAATACTCTCCAAAAAATCTAATTCCTTTCGCTTTATCTAAGGAATGTTTCGTAATTTTAATCTTAACCACCGCAAAAAACCTCCATTACTGCTCTTTTCGATGACTAAGGTTTCCCCGACACAAATTTGTTTTAATCAACTCGCATGTTACAAAATTGTTCACTTCCCTTTTTGAATTTCGTTTTCACAACACCTTATACGCCACATAAGCTTATTTGGATCTATGGAAAACACGTTTATTTTTGTCTGCCATCGACATGTTTCGATAATGCAAGAAAATGTTTGCGAACGTTAATTATCGACAGCTATTTCCTATGATGGATCAATTTTTCAAAATTACACTCACTAAACCTAACGGAGGTACAGCTTCTTCTTCTACTGCTGGCGCATTATTATGTAGCGTAGCATATATTACAAAGCACCTCAGTTTCATTGGAAAACATATAATGAATTACGAATTATTACATTTGTTCCATATAAACGGATGTTAGCTTAATATATTCCTAAATCATTAAACATTGGCATCTGAACAATTTCCCTCATATTATTCGAAAAAGCTCTTTCTATCATCCATTCAAGTATCCCTGTCATTTCTCCAGCTTGGGACAGCTGCGAAATGTAAAAAAATGGCCATGAATATGAAAAAGGCTAGATATCGCGTTATGCGCGGCAGATTTTATAGCAACCGGATGCCTCGTCTCGAGAAAAAAAGGAAAAGCGGCGTACTTATCGTTAAAGGTTAAAGCGAATTTAACGAGTGCGTTAATATTCCAGTATATGGGGCGTTTCGACCGTCTTTCGACCGCTCGTGTATCGCCTGATGCTTTTATTCGTCCCTTGAAGCAACACCCGGACGTTATTACCTCGGGGAAACATAACCTAAACGCCGTAAATATGGATATTACGCTTTCCTTCTAGTTTATATATGTTAATGAAATATCCCCCTTCCCTCTCTCTCTCCCCCACAAAATCCCTTATCTGAGTCCTTCCTCAACGGGTCACGATAGGGAACACCGAAAGATTAACGCTCGTTACGTAAAATCAGAGCAAGAGATAGCATCCTTCGAAACGTTGTAAAATAAGAAGGAAATAAGTCGGAGTTACAGTCGAAAGTCTACGACATTTCCCTCCGATCTAGCCAACCACGCTAGCCAACATCAATGATCCTGAAACATATCAGGATGCTCGGCAGGAATTGTCCTATTGATGTTTTGGTTTTACTTGATCCAACGTTTGATGACTTAAGTTGGATTCTTAAAATCCTCTTCGACCATTCCAATCTACACCTATTGATCATGACTAAAAAGAGCTAATTTTTGCATAATAAGCGAAAAGGGGGATAGTTGCTTTGAAAATGATCCCTGTCAAAGAGATAAAATATCGGCAAAAACAAAACCAGCGCCATTTTGTTTGTTTATAATGAAGTTAAAAAACAACGTCTCAAGCCACGAAACTATTTCAAGACGGACAAAAATCGCTTTGCCCTTGACGAAATTTGGACTCCCGATCTAAGCACGGGCAATTATTCTCGTATATAACCAATGGCATTATCGTGATGTTAACGAAATAATGGACAACCGCAACTTAGCGCCTCTTTTGAAGGACGGCGTCTTGTGATTAGCGTGTAGCCAACTCACGATGTAAGATTTAGGTATTTACGCGTGAGGTCGAAATTTCCAGTTCGGGCCAGCTGCAAGAAGCAAAGCCACCGCCACTCATGGACAATGATATTATAACTAAGCTCATGGCGCTATTTGTATTCCTTAACCTTACGTTAAGGGTATTTATGATATTTTATATTTAATCTCTTACTTATTTTCATCGTCTTTAAGCGGCGCTACTTTGAACTTTTCCTAATAGCTTGTATACTGTAACAAAGATCACAAACATTCATGCGGGATTCGACTTGTCTATTAGGCCAGCGGTTCTCAACCTTTTGCAACTTAAGCCCCAGCAAGCATTTTGTCAAAAAACCCGGGCTTCACTATGATAAAAATAACCCACCTATTTTCGTTAAATGCATTTTAGTTTTATATTAATTAATAATGGAAATTTTTAGGAGCATTAAAAAATTGCAATAATATTAGCGGATTCTTTACGTCATAAGCCTCATTACTATTTCTCGAGGGAAAAATTTTGCTGCATTTAAAGGTTACGCTAATGTCAAATACATAATAATGACACTGCAGTAAGGTGACCAACTTTTCAGGAAGTTAAGGAGGGACACATTACAGTGGCACACATTTATTGATGGATCGGCCTTAGATAAACAGATGTAATAGATATCGGATAGCATGATGTTGTCTTTGAGGGCGTTCCTCGTAGGTTTAAATGACAATTTTGAATATAAATGATGATTTTTGAAAAAGCGGGGCATTTTAGCAAAGCGGTACGAGTGATGAAAAGAAGGCAATGTACCTCCAAATTTGGAATGGTTGGTCACCCTAAACCAATGGTTCTGAACCGGTGTGCCGCAAACATTTCCCAAGTGTGCCAAGAGTCTAAGGCTTCGTCTCACTTGTAAAACAACAGAATCCAACTACAATAACTACCCATTGTTTTCTGCACAGGGAAGCCTTTGTTGGAAAGACATTAGGAGTTGACTTGAAGTCCGTATTAGACTAAGTCTCTCTTCAAACAGCTTTGTAATGCTATGGACTCGCAGTACGAATGTTTAGTTTTATGCACAGAAATTAGATGGCTGTCAAGGGGAAGAGTGTTGGCTCGTAGGTATATATGAACTTAAAGAAGAGATGTTACTATTTTTTTAAACAGAGAGAAACAGTGACTTTTTTTAAATATCTTAGCTATGAACTTTGGTGCGCCAAATTAGCGTATTTGGTAGAAATATTTAGGTTTCTGAATAGTGTGAACACCAGCATGCAAGAGCGGAATGAAAACATCCTGACTCTAGGGATAAGCTACTGGCATTGCAGAGAAAAATAGCCATCTGGAAAAAGAGAGCCAGAGAAGGTAATCTTGAAATGTTTCCTCTGATTCCAAAAACCCATATGAAAGAAATTGTTGCTCTCGTGGTGGAGCATTTAGAA
Source organism: Tanypteryx hageni (assembly GCA_028673005.1). Taxonomy (NCBI): domain Eukaryota; kingdom Metazoa; phylum Arthropoda; class Insecta; order Odonata; family Petaluridae; genus Tanypteryx; species Tanypteryx hageni. The sequence goes on from CM054116.1 coordinate 110,073,926, forward strand.
ACTCTAGAGCACAATATCGAGCGTTACTTTCCATCCTTGACTACAGAGAAATACGGCTGGGTAAGGAACTTATTCAAACTAGTGACAACTGAATAATTTATGGTTTTACTCTCTCCGAAGAAAAAGAGTTAGTTTCTCTTTCAACTGATCGCACTATGAAAATCAAGTACGCCGAATTGTCTCTGGATATGTTCTGGATTTCTGTTAAAGAAGAATATTCAGAAATTGCGAAAAAAGCTTTGGCAGTTTTGATGCAGTTTTCTACACCTTATCTGTGTTAGTTGGGGTTCTCGACACTTACAAACATTAAATACGGAAAAAGGGATCGGCTAAACTGTATTGAAGATGAAATGAGAGTCTGCTTATCACGGACACATCTTAATATCAGTGCAATCATTAGAAAACGCCAAGCTTAAGTGTCACATTAGTTAAGATTTCAAAATAGATTTTTTAACAAAACTTCATCATTTGTTATGTTTTAAGATATCATAACATGATTTGGTCAATTACATATACCACATAATATAAAAACATGTACTTTTATGATAAATCCTAGTTCTTAATTCAAATACAATTCCAGTGTACCTCGATAAAAAGTGAATATCCAAAGTGTGCCGCGAGCACCAAAAGATTGAGAACCACTTCCCTAACTAAACTGCAGACGCCTGCAAGGGTCGGGGGTATGGTCGTATGCGCTTGTCATAAATGTATTATAATACATGTAATCGGGGAAACCTGTTTGTGTTAAAGAAATTATTATTATTAAAGCTGATCCGATGACGACATTATTCACCAGCTTTTATTTAGACACAAATCCTTCTCTCAAAAATACATATATGGACCGTTTCGGCATCAGGTCAAATGCATTCTGGTCCCGCATCGAATAAGTTAATGCGAGCATCGTGTTTCGCTCTTACACACGCACATGCGCAATCAATCCGTCCGTATTTGCGTGCGTGGCCGCTGATGACTGGACGAATTTTTTTATTAAGCACCTCATATATGCGTGCTTCTTCAAACCGCTCGAAACTTTCTCTCTCTTCCTCTTTTGCTCTCCCCGTGTCTAAAAGTGGTCGTCGCTCGGCCACGCCATCGAAAGAAGGTCCTCCGCGATAAGAAGGGTCCAAAAACAAACGAAGAACGCCGAGCGTGCGACGACGGAGCATGTGCAGGCACTCTCTCTCCCCTTCTGTCGAGGGTGTCTGGTCATCCATTTGGAGATATTAAAAAGGGAAAGGGAAAGTGTTTGGGATATAAAAAGAGGAAAAGACGATGGAATGTATCGAAGTGGCTACGACAGATGACTCTCGTCCAAGTGGACCAGGAGAGGACCTCCCACGCTCAAAGTGAGAGAGAGAGAGATGTAAGAGGCCTTAGGACAGGCCTGTCCAACCCATAGTTCGCGGGCAATATGTTGCTCACGAGATACTTCGGTTTTGCCCGCGAAGCGGACAAAGTTCCTAGCAATAACAGAGATTTAAAATCGTATAAAATATTCGGCGACATTAATTTCAAATCCTTTTCAGGATGATACAGCCAGTCAAATTTCGAGTATTTCCAAGCGAAGTTCTTCTTTTTTAGAAATATTTATGTACAAAAATGAAATCAGTTTTAACCCCCGACCCACCCCTAAGGCAGGTATAACTACTCTTATGAGAATTTTTTTACAATATCCATAAAAAAATCCCTGTCTTAGGGGTGGGTCAGGGGTTAAAGAAAACCCCCGATCTCAACTTTTCTCTCGCGAATTCCAAAAAAATGTTTTTCCAAAATTAAAATGGGAGGTCCATAAGCCTCCGTGATAAAAATTGATTTCACTCACGAAATGGGGTAATATCAGCAACACCAACTTGGCATTCTCCTATATATATATATATATACACACACATACACAATTGAACTGAGAACAGAAAATCAATTGAAACCAGGATCATCGCAATCAATCTTTGATCTAAAATACGCCTCTCTTAGACTGAATACATGATTTGTTTTAACGTGCGTAAGTGAACCTGGTTTTCATAGTATGAAAAATATGGAATAAATTTGCAGATCAATTCTGAAGGAAGAACATTTAATTGACAGTATGTGAATAGCTTTGACGAAATATGTTCCTCTAAACACCAAATCAGCTGACAAAATTCAATGTCAGATTAAGCGTAAGGGTTCTAAAAAAAACAAAATAACCCGCTTTTCCGTAAGAATATTCTTAGGCTTGGATGAATTTTATTTTTTAATTATTAATTAATTATTAATATGTTGAAATGAACAAATACAATGTATGTTGCCCGTGTCCTGAAATTTTTTAGTTAAAGTTTCCCGCTGTTCTTAAAAAGTTGGACAGCCCTGCCTTAGGCGCACAGAATGGAGGATCCGAAGGCAAACATATTGCTTTAATCGGACGGATTCGACATCTTACGGGAAGGAAAGAGGAATTTTGGTATTTATTTGAACTAATAATGGTAGTTAGTCATGCAATTTTTCTGTTTACTTCGCATCTCCAACTAAGGGTTGGAATTCTGATCGGCCATAAACCACATCGCAAACCAAAAGTGACATTAAGACATTCAAGCTCTTATAGATTTTTAAGGATGCTTAACTTCTCCGAATACCAGAACGATGGAGGTGCGGATCATGAACAAGCGCAGAGTTGAGGTAGGTAATAAGATTAATGTCTAAAATGCTCGAGGCTTCAAAAGGCAAAATGTACAAAGCAAGATAAGGAAAGAACTGCTTCTAAAACATATGGTCTTTCAGTGCGAGCTCAGTAAAACTCTATTTTGTGCGAGTGGAAGCGCAGAGGTGAATTATTTTCTTCTAATGGGTTGCAAGAAATAGTTCGAAAAACAATCGGCACAAATTTCTAGCTACACGGGAGGTAAAAATTTAAAACAACTTTTACGTTAACTTCTGGTAATATTTTCGTGTTTATTATTTATTATACACAGAAAATAAAACAACAGCGAATATGCTAACTTAGTGGTAAATTTTTATACCTATACAACACATAAAAAGTTGTTTAAATCAATTTGCAATGGTCTAATTAATGAAGTTTCCCAAACGACTTATTATCTATTCGTTATTCACAATGATGCGAAAAGGTAAAAATAACTCACAAACTGCTTTATGTAAAAGTCACTTGAAACAGCAACAATAGTGTGTAAGAATGAATACCATAAATCTGAGACGAAATTGAAGCATTAATGTTGAATTTAATAGGTGCTGGGTTTTGCGTTGCTGTCTGTACGATTCACCACGATTCCTGCCGTGACCTGAGATTTTGGAAGCAGCGCGTGCTACGATAGGTCTGAAAAAAGTTTACATCGGAAGTGACCAAATATATTCTTTGGTATCATATGAGTGAAAAGCAAGTACAAACAATCTTTTATCTTAAAAGATCAAAATAAATAACTATGACCATAATACAACAAATATGATATTGTGTGCGTTGATTTTTACCGATCGCTTTTTCATTGCCGATTTATGGCAAGAAATAACTATTCACGCTATTGAACATTTTTATAAAAATTATTTTAAATATTTTTTTACCCCAACTGATCATTTGAAAAATGCTCAAATATATTAATTCATGTAACTTAAGGATGCTGACGGAAATGTCAAAGTCTTCTCTTAACCAGAATTCCACCGTTTCTGAAACTTACAAACATCTCTCGATTTAAAAGAAAGTAAACGATTTATTCAAAAATTATCTATTCCTGTCCATGCATTAATTTTTTTGTTATGAATCAGTGACGCCGAAATACTAAAGAGGTCTTATGGTATCTAATGAATTTGTAAACAAATGACCCTTAGGGAATTAAATATTTACTTAAAACTTGGTCTTTGCATCTCAGCCTCTACTTTTTACAACGCTTTCCTTCGTTCGAATCTCCAAAAAGAACGTTATCACCGATCTGCCTGTCGGACATCTGCTTCAGTCAGATTAGAAGAGAGCTGTCATAAAATGGACGTTGACGATCTCTAAAAACAAAAAACGCATGTCTGTTGTCATAAGAACTGCATAAAAGAAAAAAAATCCCTTGGGGAATGACGTCAGGAAGAAGAAAAAGTTTTGACTGAAAGCGAAACGGCTTAAAGCTTTATTATTTAGTATGTACCCCAGTCTTATCACCACATTGAGGATTCAAAATTATTTCCGCGGTGAAGTAAAGATGATGCCGTTGCTTTTGTTGCCTTTCGCTGGTAAATAAATTTTGACTGTTTTAAACGGCGAGAAAATTTTTACAAACCATTCACATAAAAATAGCTTAGATAATTTTTTTAAAACTAGGAACGGTAGTGGATATGTTTATGTGAATATTTTATCAATGATTTTATGGAAGAAGTTGGCCACAAATTTCATCATTTACCCGAAAATGTTCATTCTCTTTCGCGTTAACTTCATCCCTAAATACACATTTCGGAATCAACTATTCAATAGGCCGATCATAAAGACCCATGCGTATGCGTATTGAGGCATTTTTCAAAAGGAAGTACCCGCGTTGTTGATTGCTTGTATTTCGTGCGTGTGCGAGAAAAGGGTCTCTGGCGTGGTGTGGTTTCTCCTAAACCCGGAGTGTGAGATTGAGTGTTCTGTCACTAGCGTGGAGTAATTTTTCTTAAACCGGCGTGTGAGTACTTCTTTTTTTATTATTTTTTAAAATGGTTATTAGAAGATGTCTCCATTTTTCATTAATTTTCGGAGGAATCGGAAGGTTGGTACTATCGTTTTGGGGATTCACTTTTTCATTTTAAGAGAAGGAAAAAGACATTGAAGACATTGGCCTTTGAACCATTCCCATTTGAGATATCTTGGTCGAAATAGACTCGTCTCTTCCCTCCCTTTCACATTCCACCTCCTTCTCCCCCCCCCCCCTCCCTCTCTCCTCCCTCCGAAATTAAGGACGCCCAAAAAGCTCGCTCCACGAATGCGTCAGCACAGCAGTTGTAATGCATTCACATATGTATTGAATTGATAATCGATGGATTGATGGACCCCATAAAGCTATTATCAGAGAATTAGGCCTCATAAGATATGAAATGCTTCCACATAATTCTGTTCAAAATTAACGGGGAATATTTTTTTAAGCTAATCGACTTTATTGGTATGGTTACGCGACTTAATATCCTTACGATAGGTAACACAAGCAGTATGTTATCGAATAAAATCCTAGCTTCAACCATCAGCAGAATCTACCGAAATATAACCACAAAAACTGACGTCAAGCAATAATACGAAATCATTTCGGAAAACTCTCTTCATTGTGCTAGTTATCGATCAAAAAGTAATTCAAAATTCTCTTTAAATAATTCCAACCAATTTTCAAAAATTACCTAACCGTAATCCAATGCACAAAATAAACAAATTTCCCATAAAGTTATTTTTGCCATAAATGTCGTGCCAAATTTTCTACGCACTGGCCCGCGAATGAAAAGGAAAACTACTCAATGCATAGCTATACTAGTTTTTCATGCCAATGGCGCAACATAGTGTAACTACTTCTGCCAAATATTCACCAAACTCAAAACCGCCTTTTTTAAAAAATCTGTGATTAAATTACTAGCATAAAGAAAACGTGAGTGAAAACGTAACGATTTTCTTAAAGGTGGTTCGAGCGCGCGAATATCGGGCGAACATTTTTGCGCATTTTTTTATTCGTGGAGACGACGACGCAGAGGGGGAGAGCGGAGTGGCAGGATATCATTGGCGGTTGGGCACGGGGAAGTGGAAGAACGCAGTTTGGAAGAGGGCGGGGACGGGAGGAAGTGGAGGGGGGAGAGTGCGGTGTTTGGTGCCTTTGGAGAAGAGGGTGTGGGTGAACAGGTGGCGGATATTGGTTGTTCAGGCGCGGCGATAAGGGTGAATTGCTGATAGTGGCGTGAAATACACGAGGAGTGGGGAGATTCGTGGATAGAAAAGGATAGGAGGTATAGAAATGGAGAGAGAGAGAAAGAGGGATGGGCAGGTGGAGGAACCGACGGCCCCGTGTTGGATGGAGACATTCCCCAGCACCGACGCTGTTGCGGAAGTTGACATTTTTTCTTTTACAAAAATTTTCAATCCAATGATATCGTAGTACTATTTATCTGTTTCCTTCCCGCGCGCACTGAAATACTTTTGGACTTAGAAAATATTTGAACGAAGTCGGCTGAGGACCAAGAAGTAGGTTGAGTTGAACGCATGTTGTCTTCATCGGATGATGATAGAAATCTTCAGCGGAGTCTTGTCGAAAACGAAAAATTTTCAGAAGAAAAACGTATCAATTACCAAGGATTTTAGTATACCAAAGTTAATTATAGTCGAATTGAGAGACCAATTGCTTCAATTTATTATTATTACGCACGGTTATTGTTTAAGCAACATGTTTACTTATAATTTGGTGAAAGAGTTCTGCATAACAATCAACTACTTTGAAGGAGACGCGGGTTGGAAGGAACCAGATTTATAAGAATGTCAGTTAGGTTGGCCAAGCAGCCTAATGTTCCATATTAAGTTCTTGTTCACAAAGAAGAGCTTGGATTCGAATCCCACGCCAGATAAAATTTTGCCGCTGCAAATCCCAGAGACGACTTTATTGCAACGTTGGAAAACTTGCAGGTACATATTTCATTAAATACAGATACGATGGATTTCCCCATAAAAATACGTTTGGTGAACAGAAAATATTGATTCCTGCTTATCCGCACGTTCTTTTGGGCTATTAGTTAATGCTCCCTTTCCATAGCATTCGGAGAAATTAACTACCTCGGCGAAAACTCTACGTATGACATTTTGCGGAAGGATTTAATACGTCGGGGAAATGGCAACGCGTATCCCTTTACGCTGTCGCTTTGATTTAGAGGTACGATCGCCCTTACGAGATGACAATTTTAATAGGCACCGCGCCGCTAACGTCCTCGGAAGCATAGAAACGAGCGACGAGCGTTCTAGTGTTTTCCCCTCGGATCTTTACGAGTCAAATGCATTCTCGCAGCCCTGTTCCTCTCTCTTTTTCTCTTCCTCCCTTTTTCCCATCACCCCTTTCACCCTCTGCCTTTGTTTTTTCGTCCTTTCTCTTCTCTCTCACACACTTAAGACGCCCACTTATTTTCTCTTTCTCTCTCTCTCACTCTCTCCTTCCGCTCTCTCCTTCCCTGCTGCCTCTCATCTCTCAATGCCCCGGGAAAGACCTTTCCATCGCCTCCTTGAGTGTTTAAGTGCGGAATGCATGCATTATAACTCTTTAGGGAAACTTATGATAAACGTTTTCACTCAAATATTCCTCATTTACGTAGAGATTCTTCAATAAATGCGTATGGTTGCGATGAAAAACGAAACAAACCTTGGATGCGACAAGTGGAATTTGAAGCAAAAATCAGCGTTAGTGCGCTTTTTTCGATGAGATTGTAAATTCTGAAAAAGCTGTAAAACGAAAATATATTCCCAGAAATAATACGGGCGAAATTATTTTACATGTGTATATGAATGTGTGCGTATAGGATGAAAAACGAGGAAATAATAAGAAGGATAGGAAAAAAGCGATTGATTATACAAACTATAAGAGAGAGGAAGGTGACCTGGATCGGGCATTACCTGAGGAGAGAGATCATGATTACAGGCGTCTTAGAAGGAAAACTAGATCGCGGAAAGCAAGAGTATGAAGAGACAGGTTTAACCAATAATAATCACGGACCTGTCTACGGAATGATTACCTATGATGATTTATATATATATATATATATATATATATATATATATATATATATATATATATATATATATACTTATACCGTACAAAATATTTGTTATCCCTTTTGTCTTTAATAAAAAAATTCAATGTTATTGCAACAACACCAATTAGATTTCCCTTAACAACGTGATATTTTTTCTGTCAACTTTCACTTCAAGGGAAACCATTATTATATTATCACGCGATATCAGTGTTAGCATGCGAGGTGGTCAGAGGGTCATTCCCTCGCTGCGAGTCAAATGTACCGCTTCTGACATCTCTCCATTACTTTCTCTCACACTTTTTTCGCGATACGCCTACACAACCCTCTATCTCTCACTCTCTCTGTTATACACTCTCCTTTTCTTATACCATATCTTTGAAAAGATGACTGCTGGCTCTCGTCTATCAGCGGTCGCAGTTAATACGCGCCACTCGAGTAGAAGACTTCCAAATCGCCCCAGGAGAGAGGGAGAGAGAGAATGAGAGAGGGAGAGAGAGAATGAGAGAGGGAGAGAGAGAATGAAAGAGAGAGAGGGAGGAGGGGTGACGGTAAAAGGGGAAAATAGCGAGAAGATTGGGAGGAAAAGAAAAGAATGCAAGACTTAGAAACATACGATAAAATAATCATAGATGATTATAATTTATCAAAAGCGTATCGTATTTTTTGGAAATTAAGTGTTAACTCAATACGTTAGTGATGTCAAATTTTATCATCAGTTAAGTTTTTTGTAGCCCTTTTTGTGGTAGGCTTTTTTTAGTTTTACATTTCCTCGGTTCCATTCTTTCTTATCTATTTATGCCAAGAGGTACAACGCCCCACGCTGAATCTAGTGTTAAGCTTGGGCGGCATTTTCTCCTATGATATACAGTGGAACTTCCTAAGTCGAACTTCAAAGGAAACAAAAAAATATTCCAGTTATAGAAAATTCGACTTATGGAAATACGTTTTCCTAATTTCTATTTTGCCAGATAAAATTAATTCACTTCCAGTTAAGGAAAATTAGAGTTGCAGACGTTCGAATTATGGAAGTTACAGTATCTTAATTTTCATAAAAAGTAGAGGCTTCATCACCCTTCGCACTCGTTCCATCAGATTATGCATTAGAATGGGAGGAAAAATCATCGTAACCGAATGGTGTCCATATTGGTCATTATTTTTTGCACCACTTGACGTCCTTAGGTGCAGAGGGCCAGGCGACACTTGTTTCCGTGTAGCATCGCCTCGGTACTTTTTCTCACTCGTTTGTTATAAACATATGATGGACGTAATTGGAGAAAAGCACTAACAGGAGGAACGTGGTGGTTGGGTCTGTCGAAGGAAGGAGTTCACAAGGGAAAGATGTATGGCAGGGGGTGAGACGCGCGGGGAGGTTTGGAGTGGCTCAAGAGAGAACGGAGGCACTTGAGGGGCGAACGGGTGAGTGAACCGCCGATGCTCGGATGTTTCCCACTCTCTCTCTCTCGCTCTCTGGTGGAGATCGGGAGCGTTCCTCGTGAGATAGTGAGAGGGAACATATAAGAGAGGCAACCCCGAAGACAAAGTGACGCTAAAACTGCGGCGAGATGACTGGTTGCCATACGTCACGTGGAGACGAATCTCAATCCTTCGCGACTGGTCCTTTTGTTCGGACTGGACTTCAAGTGACGACGTCTCTTTAGAAATAGATGCTGACGCAAACTGTTTAAGATCGAAATAAAAAAGAGAGGACCGCACTCTTGCATATTTAATGCTTAAGAGTTTGCCCTTAAAAATGTACGCTCGTCGTGTATTCAAGGTAAGAATTAGCCTCACAAAAGAAGCGATTAAACTTAAATGCTGATCGATAAACATCCGCTTCTCGCAGAAAGGAAGAGGTTTGGCTGAAAATCACTTTGGCCACCTTCTAAAAGACGGGAAAGAATAATATGTGTGTGTGTGTATGTACGTATTGTCCCGAATATAACGCGATGTTTTTTTCCAAAAAAGGAAATTTTAAAAGTGGCACCTGCGTTATATTCGAGCAGGTACTAGTAATTTTAAAACATCGTAAAATCGTGTTTCGAAAAATCACCGTACGTCTGTTTACGAGATACAAGATATTAGGCGTACGTTACATTGTACTTGAAAAGCATCCGAGGCGAGAATAGATCGAGTTCAGTCGGCGGTTGAACCCCTCGATAGTCATTGAATTGAAGCTATAAGTGCGTCGGCGTATTCTTTGTAACTACCATAGCGAGTTGATACCCATCCGTTATTTTAACAATGGGTGAAAAAAGGGTGTTGATCAAGTCAGGAAAAAGGTTCTTCCAAATCCCAGGTTAACAGAGAAATCCGACGAAGTTATCACATGAATTTTAAAATAGTCGTAGCTAAATCGGTGTTGTATAAATCCACCGGAAATGCTTGCAACCACGGCCGACGGGCGAAAACTGACTCCCTACGTCATTTTAAACCGTAAAAGATGCCAAAGGAAACGTTACCGTCAGGTGTAATCTTTCAAGGAACTTGTGTTAGATTGGCTGAAGGTTGTTTGGGGTCGCATTATATTCGAGGTTTGGTTTAACCATGAATAACCACGGACCCGCCTACGGACAGACTACCTATGAGTATGAGAAAGGAAAACAAAACAAATATATTTTAATGGACTGGTAATCTCATCAAAATTTCAGCAGGTAGATTTACATAGAAATAAGATTAAATATATCGAAACTCTGTAACAGAACTTCCATTCGAGTACTGAGAGAAATAACAGAGCGGATGAAACAGGCCTTCAAGGCCTGTTTCATCCGTTAAGATAGAATAACGATAGATGTCAGCACGAAACAGTATCCAACTCTCCTACAAGACGATTAAGAAAATTTATTTTGTAGCTGATCTGCATATCTTGTTTACTCATCCATTTTATGTTCATGGAAATATCCTATGCAAGTCACTAGATGAGATCGATTACTCATTTTTTAAACTTTCTCAATCGAGAACTTAAAGAGTCCCATAATTTACGCAAGATAAATTACAAAGCTAGAATTAGGTGTATCTTATGAAAATCCTACATTAAATTAAATTAAATTAAATTAAAATTAATTGTTGTTATAAAAAATTCTTGATAAACAATATTCTTGATCCCTGATTGCCCAAGGGCGGTCCTTCTGAAATTTTCCTTTGAATGATAAAACGTAGTTTGACAGCACAATGTTATACGTACATCTACATGCTATCTTGCAATTCACCAAACTGGTGGGTGGGAGGAGATGAAATACACCAAAACTTGGTATCAACAGTATTGCACCAGCCGCAGTGACTGGATCTATTATGTTCGAAAGAAATGCCTTTACCAAGTAATTATACAGTCCCATATTTAGAATATGATTTATTAACAGCGTTGTTGGAACTCCATCTTTTAAATTTAATGCATGTGGAGGTATCCCAGATGGGTTTTAACAGTTCAAAAATTCTGTTGGCCATAGTTCTGCATCTTTATATATTTTGTCCATTGATTCCGGTCCATTAACCTTATTTATCGCATCAACTTCATTTTTGGATGTTTGCTTGGCGTATTTCATGGCCGGAATGGAGATATCGTTCATGGATTCCAAGTAAACAGAACAGATCGGAAAGTTTGCGTGATTGTATAATGCTCAGCTCGGAATTTAATTAGTTTTTGTATCAATATTTTCCTTCGCTCACACCATTCAAAAGAAAGACCCTAAATTGCAAAGGAGCGGAAGGGAGGAAACTAATGAACGGGCAAAAGTGTTGCGAATGCCGAAGTCCTTAGTTCATTGTTTAATACTAACTCATCATCCTCATAGGTAGTCTGTCCGTAGACAGGTCCGTGATTATTCTTGGTTAAACCTGGTTCTCCATATACTCCTATTTTCCGCTGTCCTCTTCATATCTTGATAACTCTCTTTCCCTTTCAAATCGTCTATCAGCTGAAACCTTTTCCTACCTCTTTCCCTTTTCCCATCTAGTTTTCCTTCTAACACGTCTTTAATCATACTCTCTCTCCTCAGGTAATGTCCAACCCAGTTAGCCTTCCTCTTTCTGATAGTCTGTATAATAACTAACTCATATAAAACGTAAAAAATATTCTACTCCCATTCCCGTTAAATTACCCAAAATTGCAGGAATTTTCCTGATATATTAGATTTTTCTAGGTCATAATCTACAACCGCCTACGTGTGTGTACAAAATTTAGGAAATTAATTCCAAAGGGAATGGCCTGCAACAGGGTGGCAATCGATTTATATATAAAGTATGATATATATGTATACAATATTTTCCGTTACAGAATTCAAATTCTCCCCATAAAAATTATGCTATGCGATGAAACAGTAATGCATTCCTTTTCTTTGATGGCACTCACGGATAAGTTTCAAGTTCGTGTACCAAGTCTAGTTCGATTTTAAATGCAAATTCATAAAATCCTGTATTGAATCACATATATTTCTCACGAGAAAACGGAATGTTTGACTAGAGCCCGTAAGCATAAAATGAATGCAATATTTAATGAAAAAATCCGTTGAGGATGAAGAATCAAGTTCAGTAAGAGAACGGCGACCGCCAAAAGAATTTTCCCAAAAGGATATTCTCAGACTTTTTTTGGTCTGATCTGATCGCCCGTATCCAATTCCAAAAAGCGGATTGGCGATGCGGCTGTAATGATCCCCGCGAATTCAACGTCTCCCGGCTTCCGAATGCCTGTGGAGAAATTAGGGTCGACGGATATTATCAAGGAGAGTTTCGGATCGTTAACATTCGGCAGATGAAGAAAATTAGCAGAACGGATGAAAGAGGTTGGAGGAGGCAATTTCGCCAAGAACACGTTCTCTCAAATGAATTCTTCCTTTTTTTGCCCACGGAATAGTGTGTCAGATGTTTTCGGCTTTCCTAACGGAGGAGGACTGCTTTGATAAGTAAATAATATGAGTAATGGATTTGGTCAGAAAGAATAATGGGGTAGCTACTTGTAATGCATGTCTTATTAACCCTCGAATGTGTAAAAAATTGTGTTATCACAACTTTAGAGACTTGTAAATGTTTATTAAAGGATCAAGTGCATGTTGAAAGTACTTGTAAACTTCAAGGGAGCTGTTAATATCTCCTCAAATGTGTAATACGCACAAACTATCATGTCTATCGAGGTTTTAATCCGTATCACTTGATGTATTATTTTCATTCTCTTGCCTTATCTCTCTCCATGCGTTGAAAATTTCTTCCAATATTCTTCACGGCGTAATTCATCAGTTTAACTTGTGGCAGTAAAGGATTATAAGAACATTTTTCGTCTCTTTAAGTAACAGTTACAAGATCCCTCACTACTGTTGATGTTGAATACAACTCTACGAGGCCAAAAAACGATGGGGAAAATAAAATGGGAATTTCGCCTGCTAAACAGCCGTCCTCAGTGATAGTACGCCGATTTCCGAATTGGAACAAGGAAACTATAATTTGTAAGAAACGAATGCAGTGCGGTCGCAACTCACATTTGCTTTCATCAATTATTTTCTGGCTATACTGGAGTCATTTTCGTCTGCAATTGGAATCCAGGCAAAAGGTGAGCTCGATATCTCAAATTTTGGATTACTCACATGTTTTTACGCAGAAATCATTCACGTGTCAATTCTTTCGCTAATTGGCCTGTTTAGAATGCTGCGTGGCAATTGATTCTTCGGTTTAAACCGCTCTGCATGACGACAAACACCAGGACTAAAACCCGCAGCAACGAAATATTTTCCAAAAAAGGACCAATACGTTAAATTACAGAGTACGGTTCTAATTACTATAATTTTCACCAGCATAATATCGAAGAGAGACTCTCTCTTTCAGCAAAACGGCAAATGTCTCGGAATAAAAAATAACGACCATCGTATATAATATGACAGGAAAAAAGTCTTTGATCTTTGATCGCGCAGAATACTTTCGATGGATAACACCGTAGTTTTTGACCGTCGCTGCTCCTGTTTTTATTTTCGGAAAACCGATCAAAGATTTCGATATGGCTAATCGTTTCGTCATATACGTCGATTTTATTTGCCGAGGGCGGTGCAAGGTCGTCGTCCAACCCTTCTGATCGAAATTGCACTTAGTCGGAGTCATTCACTCGTGAAGGTCGCTGACATTGCACTGGGAGATATCGCTCCGTCATTTTTCCCTTCTTACGACCGTCTGTGTCGCGATGTTTGCTCGCGTAGGCGCCACTGACGGACGGGCGTAACTGTGGTGACGGATAGACCAACGGACGAAAAGGCGAGCGTGGGTTACTATTTGCGATGCCGTCTCTTCCCCTCTCCGTGTAAACATCATCAAATTCGCATTTGTGTTGAAAAAGGGGATTATTTTATCTCTCTCTCTCCCTCTCGTTGCGTTTTATGAATGAACCAACGTGAGGCGCTCTTATCCCTTACTCTCTCTCTCTCTCTCTGTATCAGTAATTCCGTTCTTTGTTTACTCCCGCGGTTTACATAATAAATTTTTTCAAGAAATTGGGTTCGAGAAACTCGACGATGCAACGAGGAGATGAAGTGCATTCACTCGAACATTATCGAGTACGAGGATATCTCAAGGTCAAACCGATTGCGCGGCTATTGCCTTCAGTATTTGCTCAAATTATAAAATGTTATATGCGGAAGTTATATGATGACGATTTTCCTATTTATAATTAGCGGTGCGATTAATAGAGGCGGTATCGTTGTATATCAGCTTTATAGATAATGGAGGCATAAGGATATCCAGTTCTTTATTTTTTAATATTCCTATCTATATGCAAAGCAGTGCGGATTTTTATTAATCCTGACGTTTGATCTCTTAATAACTACAAATTAATCATAAATTAAATATCCAACGGTTTGAAATTCATAGAACTAACGACTAGTTAATTTTTATCAGTCTACAGTATATTATTCCGATCGCAGACGTTTAATTTACTTTAACAGCGTTACCTACTGTTAAGGGAGAATTAAAATTGTCGTAATGTATCTTTATTTTACAATTGGGGGAACGTTTGTTTGCTGATTTTCAAAGTTTCATTTACAGTAGTCCCAAATTTTGGTACATACACTTGAACGAAACATTCTTTAAGTCAGCATAAGATGCACTCAGTCAAAATTGTCATCTGCAGCTTGATATATTATGCTGAATTAATAATTGTCTTAAGGATTTTGAAGAAGGAGAAAACCATTTGGTTTTCTAAGAAATACAAATATTTATGCGATGGTGGATCTACGTTACTAGTGTTTCAACATAATCAATTTAAGATTAATGTTAGGCAGGGTCCTATATTATTGATGACTTAATTGTTGAGGAGGTCAATTGTATATTGGCAAAAAATTCTGTTACTGATCCGTACGAAAATGATTTATTTTTTATGGGATTCGATTTAAATTATTCATGTACAAATTGTCTTGAGCTCATGAATCTGCGAATAAAAAAATGATAAATTTAGCAGCATTTTCGCTCCGCTGTATTTGCCCATGAGTAAAACAAAAGAAAATGATACCGTACCCACATACGTAGCGTTACTGTAACTTAAATACTTCTTTACAAGGCTTTTTAAATAGCACAATGCAACACTAGTATACGCTCAATGTCGTCCTGCCACAATGCGCGAGGTAAAATTATGGAAGCAAATTTTAATGTCTTGGAACGAAATCATCTCAGCCAAAGAATAGGATAATAGATAGGATGATGGATAAACGGAGGTTTGAACTTGGATAAAACAGGAAAGAAGGAAGAAAGAGGAAGACGCGGAGGAAGGAAACGGAGGTGTAACGCCTTATCGTGTTCCGGAGGCACACCTGGAGATAACGTGCAAACAAAAGGAGATATTTGAACTATTCCAGCGACTATTTGGATCTCCGCGGTTACGGTCGAGAAGTACACACACTGGCAAGAGGGCGCTGAGGAGGAGAAGAGGGAGGGAGGATATCTTCCCTCTTTAACAGCTGTCCCAACGATAGTCGATCGCACAGGCACCTCTCTGGCTTATAGAAACCTCTCCGGCGTTTCTCACGAAACTTCCAAAACGCCCGCGAATCGAATCAAACCCTTTCTCCCGTTGGCAGCGCGAAGCACCTTTTCTCTAAATCTCGCGCGATCTCATTGGACTGCTCGCGTAATCGCGGGTGAAAAAGGCGGGAAGAGAGACTCGGGGGACTCTTTATCTCGCTTCGTCTTCCGTGGAAACAAGGACTGTTTGCCCAAGGAGTCGTCCTTTAAAGATTTGCCTTTTGGAGTTTTTTTTCCGCTGTCCGAAGAAACGGGAGTATTTTCAGTATTTACTCGAATGCGTTCATTTGTTTTTACTTCTCAAAGAAATTACGCTCATGCTGGGTGTCGAATCTAAACGATCTAAGATCGCTCGCACTCCTTTCTTCACTTTCACCTTTAAAGTAATCATAACTGTCACCATATATTCAATGTATCATATTTTCAAAACTCATTAAAACTTTTAATTAATCTTCTCAGTTTCAGTAAAACGCGTGCGAGGACATGAATATAAAGACACAACAAATCAACAAAGATTCCACTTGTTTAGGATTGGAAAATCCTAGAAAAATGCCGATAAATCAAGAATGAGATAGGTACCCTAAAACCTTCAAAGTTAGTTATCCAAAATGCTACACGAATTTCGCTATGAGTGACAGGTGGTGCTCGGTGCCTTCTTTCTGAATACCTACATACATCTGCTTCCCATACCAAACGTCTTCTAAGCTAAGAAAAACGGATAGAGAGATTGCAGATCGCCCAACGTGGCGAAGGAGGGACGCCTTCAGGTGCACCAACCACTCCCATACGTACCAAAGTCACCGAACATTTGGAGCCAACCGATACCGGATTAAACACGGCAGCGGGAAGGACTGGGATAGCTTGCGTCGATTCGCCGCGGCGTGCAAGGGTAGCAGCATTACGGGCGCAGGTTGGTATTTCCAGTCCCATTTCCGACGGTACCACGCGATTTATTCCGATCCGTTTACCGTTGCCGAAGTTCTTTCCGCAGATGAAGCGCATTCTGAAAATCCCATCCGTCAACTTCCTCGGACAGAATGAACAGAGTCACCCAAAACTGTTGGTTTCGTGTCTCCGATAATGAGTCATAAATGAGCTGATTGCAGGAAAATCTTCGAATCGTTCGAATCCGATTTTTCTCAAAATAAGCGATCGGTCGAAATTTCATATTCGTTTATTTAAGCCTTATTCGCTTCAAGTTGGACAATGTCATTTGCTTAAGCGTCATAATCGGCAATTTATTTATTTATAGTAATAGTTCTTAACCTTATGCCTCAAAGAACATCTTGCCATCTTGAAGCATTGCGTCCAACATTTTCTCAAAATTTGGTCTTTTTTTAATCGCTCGAAAAATCACGAGACAAAAGAAATTCGGTGATAATTTTTCTCGCGTCGGTTCACTCGTTCTCATAGACGCTTAGCTGTGGAAATCGTGGTTTGGTCGGCAGAGGGAACCGCGGTCTGCTGTTATATTCTCGATGGGCGAATACGTAACGGAGAGAGACGGGGAGATAAGGAAAGAGGCTGAATGGTGAGGCGACTATTTGGAGGTGAAAGGAGGAAGGTCTCCTCTTCCTCTCTCCTATCCTCAAACTATTCCCCACCCCACGTATCCTTTCCCATCCTATCCCCTCCCGCAAACACTTTCTTGGATTCCGCCGGAAGTCGCAGTGTACACTCACCGCATCATCTCCCGATTTTTTATTGCTCCCTCCTTATATTACATTTTATAAGTAACTAGCTGAAAGTACCCGGCGATGCCCGGGCTACGCCAGAGGTCTTCGGTGAATAAAATTGTCATATGGTAACACAATCATTTCAACTTTTGCGCATTTTTTCATGTTCATAAAAACATTACTTTCCCCTATACTACATATGGAGAAAGTAAAAATCCTATCACATACAGACAGACCGACAGACACCATCGCGAAAATAGTCAAAACGTGTTCAGAGGTCCTCAAAACGTGTATTTCCGTTGAAATCTCGAATTCGAATTTTTTCATGAAAACAATACTTTCTCTATGGAGAAAGTAAAAACTAATTTTGAGATATCTCTGATACCCATGAATTGGGCCGGGAGGGTTCATGGAGGTCCGGAGGGAATAGTAATAGGATTTCGAGTTCAACAATGAAATCGGTTGGCAAGGCGGCTTCTCCTTAAAAACGCTAAATTTTGTCAAAATATGATATTAAAACGTTAAATCGAAAGATTTCGATTCGAAGGCGAAAGAAGACTATAAGAATGAAAAAAATATTGCCATTTTTCTTTAATGCAGTCATAGTCGAAGAGATCGAAGGTCAAATATATGAATTTTAATAAGCAAAAGAAAATAAGCTTGCAGGTCGAAATATCGATTTCTCCATGTTATCTTATGGAGAATGGAAATCATTCTCAGGAATCGAACTCGGGTCGATTTTGGAAAATTCGTTTTCGTAAATGGCTATTACTTTAAGAATCGAACATTCCCACCAAATTTCATTCGTCTAGCTACTCGGAAAGTTTGCTAAAATAGCGATACAGTTCCGCTTTCCCAACCACCGACGACGACGACGGAGTCTGCTTTTTAGGCGTTCTTTACCAGCGAAGCGGCAATTGTGGAACCCCTTATGGGCACGTCTGGTCCGTCCGTCCGTCGTAACTTTCATCTCCTAAACCTCTGGACGGATTTTAATTTAATTACGTATGAGTTATCTTTATTAAAAATTATCGCCCAATTGTGATTTTCAACTGAATCTGTCAATTAGAACTTCCACTTTACATAATTACTTCAATTAACTTATATCTCGTTAAATGGCATCCGTCAAGCAACAATGAAATATCTCCCCAGCTCGTATATGATCTGTAAGGTATAGATTAAAAAATTTATTCTGATAGAGAACAACATTTACTACAAGAAAGTCCGCGAGACCACATGATTACGACTTATAGTTTCGGAGATACAAATTCGAGAAAATCACCAGCAAAAACATCGCATATTTAGTTTACACCGATCGCGAAGACGGTTCTCTCAGCGAGCAACCATTAAAAATCCATATATTTCTCTCCCATGCTCTTATATGATCTGTGAGGTATAGATTAAAAAAATTCATTTGCATAGAGATCAACATTTACTATTAGATAGTCCCCGAGACTATAGTTCGAGAATCGCCTAATCTTTCGGCACCGTTCCATACGCACTTCCCATTAAGAACGCCTTTGAAATCTCTCCATCCCATTCCATTTATGGAGTATACTTTTCCATCTTGTTATATATTAAAGTTCCCTTTTCCACGTTCGGACGGCGGCCTGTAAAAAAATGCTTCGTCTTGACCCTCATTCGCAGTGACCTGGGACGAAGCAAAGTGTTTCGGACGTTTCCTTTCCGATACGGACGCCATTTGGGAAAGAAAGATAGAAAGTAATCAAAGAGCACTTCCCCTTTTTAGACATACAAATCATACCCTATTAATTCCCAGAATTATTGGAAAATCTATAAAATAATCTCGCAATTTTCGTCCATATTAAATTTGTTATGCTACAATATTGTAAAAATTATGAACTGAGGCAAAAAAGTATTATTTTCTGCGTTTTAAAATGTATCAATCTTTATAAAACACTAGCAGATGTACCTGGCTTCGCTCGGGATATTAAAGCGGCACAGTATTTATTTTGCTGAAGGTTAGAATAACATAACTGAAGAAGAAGTCCGAGAACGAAATAAAACACAGATACCGGACGCTGTCTGAAAAAAATCTAAAATAATTGTATATCATTATACTTTACCTTTCGTTTATAATATTTCCTTGTAAACAATATTTGTTGTTTTTCCTCCAGGTGCTAGGATGGTTACGTTACGTGGGCTCAAATCTAAAATAAAAATCTATTCCTCATCTTTGGCACAAATGTAACACTCAGAAGGACTGATGCACTCTGGGGGTTACCACTTTTTAAAAAATCCAAAATTTTCTGCAATACACACGAGCGAACCATAAAATCAAACTTATCTGCAATTAATTAAGTTACAATCTATTACTTTTGACGTTACTACAACAATAATTTCGATGCTTCATAAAAAGCGCGAAGCGAACAACGTAATTCTTTCGTCTATTTGAATGTTTAATAGACGCTAATTCAATCGGAGGCAACAATGCGGGACGCCCTGGCAACACCCGGAAAGAGCACGAAAAAGCGACAAAATTTCAAAAATAAATGCATATTTCTGACAAATTCCTCCGTATAACATCTAAACATTGCAAGAATAAGACATTTTATAGTTTTTGCCGTCGAATAAAGCAAAAGGGGTGAAATTGGTCGATATTTACGTATTTTGATGAATGAAAGAAAAAATCTTGCACCTTGAAAAATCTAAAATCCCGTGTAAACTTATGGGAAAGTATAATTGTCTCCCGGAGTCTAATCCGGGACTTTTTCCGGGATGTTGGTTTTTTCTAGGAACCACCTCATGGGGGTTTAACGATTGTGAAAATTTCAGCTTGTTAGGCTTAGTAGATCCGAAGATATTAAGCGAGAAATATTTGAAGGAAACGGCAGACTCCCAGCCAGCCAGGCAGACAGATTGAGTTTTATATAGATAGAGATGTCTTACATGAAAATGTAAATTTTCTGTTCCTACGGCTCTTCTCGCAGATGAGCAGTCCTTAAAAGACTAACAACAAAGATAATTGTTTTGAAAGATAAAAACTGTCCGTAAAGCATTAAATATCGGAAGATTATTTTGCACAATCGAGCGTTGATTCACGTCATTTCGTGTCAAGAAAACCAACCAAAAATCCATTCGTTCGGCAACGCATTAAAATTCGTCGTGACCTCGTCGTGCATTAAAGCGAAAGATTATCGGGGAATATCGATATTCACCCATCAGTTCGTTCTAAGTCATCGTCCCATTCAGCTCGCTTCCTTTCGCCACAAGCATCCATTCACGGGGCAAAAGAAAAGATAAAAGCTGTCGAACACGCATTCACTAAAACGAATGGGATATAAATGACAGCACACTAATTTGTTTCTCGCGCGAATGCGATGGCGGTATCACACTCCTTTCTTTGGTCAGCATTTATTGCGCAGTTACCATTCGTTCGAAACGACTTGTTCTCTCGAAGTGTCGTCTATAAAGAGACCTGAAAGACGTCGCCCACAACTATGTTCCGTTTTGAGCGTCGGGGATAACTTTAGACTCGGGAACAAACTGGTATATAATATTCTTGATGGTGACTTCCTGAGTTCTGCCTGACCCTCCTTTGAGAAACATGCGAATAAATATGGAAGGGAGCAACGTCCTTGTAGGTTCCTTTAAAAAATTGGCATCGACATGGAATCCTTGTTTGGCGACCTTTTGAAAAGTTAACGAAAAGGATAGCAGGGATATTTGGCAGGTAAAAATATGAGATATGTATCCACGTGCTGCCTTTTTCGGCTGTACGTACACTGATGTCGATTTTTGGACCCAGATAATTAAGCACCATGGGTCAATACAAGTGTACTGCTCGGCCTTGATTCCAATTTTGGGGTTATCGCTCGAGGATGGATCCGGACAGCATGGAACCGGCCAATATTTTGACAAATAAAGCGGAGAATGTCTGGCAAAACGACGGGAGACTTCCGCGAATAACAATAACCTCGGATTAGTTTCTTTCGCCAATTTCTTAATAATGTGCCTTCGTATACGCATCTGCGAAATGATAATTAATATGCTATGGTGCTCTGCTCTTTTACTCTCGGCTTAGTTCTTTCGATATTCGACGAAACGATGGATAGAAATCGTCTCATAAAAACTGTTTCGGAAATACTAGAATTTATTTGTAAATGTCTTATTCGTGATTGTTTGCACAACGCCTAAAGTTTTCCGCCTTTGAGTATTGCCTGAAATTCAAATTTAGACGTCTGCAATAGCGTTGAAAAAACAAGAGGTGCATTCCCGTTACAAAGAAGTAGAACTCAATGATGATTCGGCGATAACATAGTCTAAAAAAAGAACCACTCGTTCCTCGCATATGCGCATATTTATTTGTTAGTTTTTAAATAAGTCAATCAATGTGGATTCAGGTGTAAAAATAACTAATTAAGAATTCATTCCAAAACTAAAAATATTAACACGATTTGAAAGTTATATACGCAGATACCATCACTGCGCTTATCAAAAATTTTTGAAACTTAGAACCGGCTTGGAAAATCTTGGAGCCAGGCGCAATCTTACGATTCAAAATTTTTTAATAGTAAATTTTAATAAATAAAGCCAACTTTTCTCTCATTTTGAGTGTTCGATATATTTTCCGATTTTTTAAAAACGTAATTCATATGTACAATAAATATTTATTAAAGAGGGCGGGGACCGGTGCAGTTGTATAGTTAGTTGGCACCGACATTAAGCCGGCCCTAAGTACAGTAATCATAATATTCGCAATTGCGGCGTAAATTGGCGACAAATATTCACGGATTTTTTACCGCTAAATGTAAAGCTTGTATGAAATAAAAATTTCTTTATAACACAATAACTTTACAATTTGAAACTTTTAAATTTTCCCTATATTTTGGCGATCCGATAGGAATAAATGCGAAAAATTTTAGCCAACGAATTGAAATGAATTAACAGACAAACGGCAACTTGTTTTACCATATTATTTTATTATTATTTATAGATGAAGACATTCTAGTGTTTTTATGGTCCTTGACCCTTAATTTTATACTAGTTAGTCGATGAAAATAATAATTTATGCTCAAAGTGCAACATCAGAATATGTAACATATAAAAGGATATCTAATATAGAATTCTGGGGTCTAAATAAGTTATAGTCCCTATGTTACTGTAATACCATTTGCGCAATTACGCTTTTTCTTAAGAAAGGCCACTTTTATGTTAACTTTTGTTTATCAAATAGTACGACTTGAGCGGTTATTTTGCAATAAATAATTAATCTTGTAAAAGGCATTTCATTGATCGCTAAACTAAAAGATTGCAACACACCGATCATTTTAAAACCTAGCCACTAAAATTGAAGTTATCATCGACCGGAGGACCGGCAGAGGTAATCACGAGTCGCGTTTATTACTCCCTTGCAGATTTAATCAGCCACTTGTTGTAGCCAAAAGTGTTCCATTTAGGATACGCTGTGGCGAAAAGGGAGAAGGGTGAAAATAAGTGTGGAGGAATGAGGAGTAAGGGAGGAGTTGGCTCCGTATGCAAGGGTGCAAGAGAGAGGAGATAGGGAGCAATGTATGCAGGAAGTGTAGCGACTCACCCTTTCTCCCCCACGAGATTGAAGAGAGCTTCCGGGGTCAGTAAATCAGGAGGGAGAGAGGGAGGTGCAGTCGACAGGCGTGGCAGTGCAAATTTGAACTGTTTGAGGGGCGGCCTTGGCTCACAACACCTCCCGGATTCCAACTCTCCTGTTTGTTCCCACCTATCCCCCTTCTTCCTCCTTCTCCCCCACATCCTTATCCCTCACCCTATAATCTCTCCCTTCCTGCGTAGTATCTTCTCCGATTTCAAACACTCCCTTCCCAGAAAACATCCCCATTCTTATCCCCTACCCTGAAAGCCATTGGTGTGTGTATAAATTTTAGGCAGTTATTGGGATAATACGAGTAATATACAGCTGATATATGCGTTTGATGAATGATATGAGAGCAAAAATGTTTTTGGATTTTAAGTTAGGAAATCCGACATACATACAGATGCATGCCGTAGTAAACGGGCTCTATTTGGCGACATGGTTTGGCGTTCATTGTGGCTCGAGATCTAATGAAAGAAGAAAATATCGCATACGTACATAATAAAAATACATTTCAGATTAATTTCTTATATTGAGTTATACGCTTCGCATTCCAAATTAATACAGATGAAACGGCTGTTAATAGGTATAAAATATAAAATGTCTAATAATAATAATAATAATGATAATAATAGTAATGATAATAATGTCAATAAATGGCTTGGAATAACCCAGTTTCACGTATATTAAGCAAGACCTATTTATTCGCCCAAAAGAATGAATGCTTTAATAATCTTCTTCGGCAACATTTGGCACCTTTTTCCGTGAAAAAATGTCTTTGGGCACTCCAGTATACACCCTTATTTTGAAATCACGAATCATTATTGCAATCTTGCCATGGTTTGCCATCTTTTGTCGTAATGCACTCGAGAGGTTGTTTCTAGCCCGGGGGCGGCGTCTCTTCGCCGTCCTCTTCCTCTCCAATATCCCCAGACACCACCAGCCACTTCCCCCTTGGAATGTTTTCCACGAAAGATATTTCGCCGGAAGTGTAAAACTCCTGATACCACGGCATGACCTCCCCCTCCTCGTCTTTTCACTTTATCCCCGCGACTCTCACTCCCTTCGTCCTCCCCGCCCCCCTCACCGCCGAGGCGCACACAAGGAGCACACACGCACGCCTAACCGACACCATAGGACCCACGAAAAGCCAAAAGGTGGATTTTTATTGAGCCCTATTTCTGCGGAAAAGGGGAAATGGAACGTATTCAACAGGATATTTCTCCCGCAGCGGTGCTTTTGAAGAATGGATGTTTTACCCGATGAGTAAATAAATGCGGTGAGATCAGGAGAGGCAGGTGCCTAGCAGGTGAGGTTTCTGAGTGAATATTGGAGTAAACGAAATTTATTCCCGGCCGAAGAGAAGTCTTGGATTGAAATTCTCCTTGGGAGATTTCTACGGTTAAAGTGCGCCCCTTGCAACATGCATTTGGTGATTTCAACGGGTGAATGTGAGCATTTGAGGTGTACCGTATCTGTTTAATTTGCCGGCATTCGTACGGAAATTAATCATATATTACAACAATTTCCGTTTATTTCTGATTATAATAATGCATACGCTTCCGAAAAATTGGTCCTCATATCGCATTAATTTATTGAGTTATTAGTATTGTTTATTTGCCAAAGTGGAAAACGTACCGCTGCACGGAAGTATATTGATCGTTTTTTATTAAATACGAATTCTATGAAATTAAAAGTCATTCTATTACTCTAAATGAATATTCCGACCAACAACAAACATTGCAAAAATAAAAACACGTTTTTATTGAAAATGTTGGCACATTTCCTAGCTGGGATGTACTAAAATACTCTTGCAAGTTTTCAGGTTTAAGTCTTATTAGGGTTTCCTTACGACATTCGCCTAACATTATTGCCTTTTAAAAATGTTCGTCAAGACTGTTGGTAGGTGTCAAACTGTTAAATTCTAGTCCTACATCTTCGAGTGCCAGTCTTTCGTTAACTAAAAGCCGAGGAAGAAACTTGGCAGGTTGCACCTCCACCGCGGTGAAAACATATTCCCTCATTACCACTTCTTTTATTTCGAATTCTCACCTCCGAGAACCTGGAAAACCTTTTTATTTTCGTTTTCAACATTCAGTAGAACTCGGAAGACAAAACACTAACGCATTTCTTATTTCGCACGTCCGTCTCCTTTTCACCGTTCAGCGACCGAAACTTGGCTCTCGCGTCTCACGTTTCAAATATAATGACGCAAGGTGCGATTTGTAGGATGGTGGAGAGAGAGAGAGAGGAAGGAATGAAGAAAGAGAGGAGAAGAAAAAGAGAGGGAGAAGGAAAAATTCAGTGAAAACAAACGAATAAAGGCGCGCGCGTTGGCTACGGGAAAGATCGTGATTACACAGTTCCATTTCTGCGAGCTTTGATACGAATTAACACGTATACATCACGGTGAAAGTCTAATCACATCTTCATAATGTAGAAGTTTGAAGAATGCGTAAATATTTTATCTTCTTTTCATCTTCTAAAGGGAAACTAAACACGGACAAGTTAGATCGTCTCGGGGGAAAATACCCAAGATGGAAAACGGGCGCTAGAGGATGGGAAGGGAATGGGGGATGCGAAAAACCTGCGAAAAATCCCACCGAGAATTAAATAAAAGGCACACAAAAAAGGAGTGACTTTTTAATGCTCCTCGAATTTAATGCACCGTGAAAAGCTTAGCCGAGTTTGTAACGTAATAATTGAAAGCATATTTGTCGAGTGTATGCAAATGACGTGAAATTAGACAGTGTAACAAAAGTTGCGGAATCGGGAGGCGAAAGTCAGGCACGACTAAAGTTTTCAGCTGAAAGAAATATCAAGAGGCGTATTGAGAACATAACCTTTAAGAGCGATACAAACATGATCGAAACTCGGATAAAGACGGGACACGAAGTAACGAAAGAGAGGGAAAATGAGAGAAGAATAAATCAGTGAAGGGCGATAACATAAATGGAAGGAGGAAAGAAGAAATCGAACTCCTTTCTATTTTTATGTGGGCCAAAGGAAGGGATAAGTTTTGGCCCACACGGAATGAACGAAGGAGCCAATATTAGGAAAAGAAATGATTAAGGAAGGTATAAGTGAAAAGAATACTGGAGGACAAAGTAAATGAGAGACGGGGAGGAAAGGAAGGAACGGGAATGGCTGGAAAGGAGAAAATTATGAATAATAATATTCAGAGCGTGCAGGAATTTTACGAGAGTGGGAAAGAAATAGACGGAGAGGTAGAGAGACCAAAAATAGGGGGAAAATTCGGCGAGTCGAAGGGACAAGGTGGGCGAAATGGAGACGATCGAGAAAGAGAGAGGTTAAATAAGGATAGGAACAGATAAAAGAGATGCGATGGATAGAGAAAAGTTGGCTAATCAGATAAGAATAGGATAAGAAAGGAACGAAAGATAAACACGGGAGGAGAAAGAGAGAGAGGAAAAAAGTTTGGAAGACCAGAAGGATATGCGGCGCGTTCATTAGTTCCCATTAGCACCGCCGTGTAGATGGGCGCCACTTTGGAGTGGTTGCGTCAACCATTCGCTAAAGAGGGGGAGCGATGCGTTAAAAACGTGGACATTTTTTTTCTACCCAAACCATTTTTTTCCTCAATATTGAAAAGCCGACGCGGGAGAGTGGTAAACCGCGGCGAGCTGGAAAAACGCCGGCGTTAACGAATTTAAACAAATGAAAG
Organism: Tanypteryx hageni; assembly: GCA_028673005.1. Taxonomy (NCBI): domain Eukaryota; kingdom Metazoa; phylum Arthropoda; class Insecta; order Odonata; family Petaluridae; genus Tanypteryx; species Tanypteryx hageni. The sequence goes on from CM054116.1 coordinate 110,100,573, forward strand.
ACAAAAGGGCGAATGGGACGCTCGTTTAGCACTTTGAACCTGAGGCCAATGGGAGTGGCGAAGGTTGCGAGGGGGGAGAAGAGGGGATGGGCGGAAGAGGGAGACGGGAAGGATAGGGAGGGAACGGATGAGAGGAGAAGGAATTGGGAAAAAACGATAGAGGGAGAGAAGAAAAAGAAGAGAAGGGACGGAGACAAAGGGTAGAGGCAAAGTAAGAGGGAAAGGGAGAAAGAGAGATAGAGAGAAAGAGAAGGAGAGAAGAACGAGGCACAGAGGAAGAGAGGCAGGGAGAGAAAGAGCGTTAGAAAATAAAAGGAAAAAAAATGAAGAGGGAGAGCGACGCATATAATGAGTTTTATGGGTTTGAAAAGCCAAACAGCATGGACTACTTTTGTAGCAGAATAGCTGAAGCTTTTATCGTCGCTTTGTCATTTATTTGTTCCTGAAATGTTCTCTTTATGACCAACAGTTACTTCAATGCATCGGTTAAAGCTTCCGTAAAAAATATTACGTTTACTTTTAATAACCGTTAGATGTAAACAGTTATATTTTAAGGGATAAATTACAAATTGCGAGCCATTTTTGACGACCCATCTTTAATGTCCAAGGGTTAGTTGCATGCACGGGGGCGTAGCTACGATTTTTGGACCCCTTTACAAGTAAAACTATTGAGATCCCCAACTATGTAAAAAAATCGTTATAGAATTATTATTATATGATTTTAATTTTTTCAATATGTCAATTCGGAAAATGTCTCCATAAACTCATCAATTTTCATTTCGCATGCTTCTGGGTTTTCTACTGAAAGACGTGATAAATCTACTTTTGGGCATATAAGTGCATAGGCAGCTTTTTAGTAACTTTAATTTTTAAAAAGATCTTTCATTTAACGAAGCATTTACTGGAAATGTCAAATACATCATTAAATCTGCACGCACATTGCTATAGATTGATACCAGTATGTATTTAGTCATTATTAAATCCAATAGTTCCTTGGTGTACATAAAGTTTTCAATCTCATCTTTCAGTAAAGTGTCTGTTGATAGCCAGTGTTGCCAGTCTAACGAATTCGTAGCTAGATGTAGCTACTTTACATTCACACTAGTTCCTAGAAAAGGGTCCTAGCGACTTCTTACAAATCTAGCGAATCGATAAAAAATCTAGCTATTTCTTGCGACTAACAAAAAAATCTTGTTTAAGCTGGAAATATGTAATCCCAGATAAATATTTGCTAGATTTAACGGTCAAAATACTCTTTTTCCGCATCCATTCCTGATAGACAACCCTAAGAAAGCGTCCCTGTGTAATATTATGTACACCAGGGGTCGGCAACATACGGCCCGCGGGCCACATCCGGCCCCCGAGAACGCTTCATGCGGCCCGAGAAGACATGATGATGAAATAGTGATCGGTAAAATTTAAAATGGACAATTTTATGTTAATCAGTGAAATTATAGTATCAAAACGTTCCCTGGTGTAGTTTTAACGCTAGTAAATCATTTATACATGATAATATGAGAACATAGAATCTGTGGATAACTTTGATATAAACAGTCATCCGGCCCGCAGAAGCTCTCGTGACTTCCAATGCGGCCCTCCAAAGCCTTCACAACTACGTATGTGGCCCGTCATGCATAAAAGGTTGCCGACCCCTGATGTACACAATCAACTTGGAAGATGGGTACGTGAATAACAATATCTGTTTTTCTTATTCGTACCATATAATGATTTGAAAGCAACAATAGGAAATCTACGTTGTGCTCTTGCCTATTATATGCATTTTAATGTATAGATTAAAAATTTATTTGGAAAGAGGAGATCACCAAAAAAGTCTGCGATAGTAGATAATTACGACATTGTTCTACGAGTTACAAATTGGGGCATGCCCTGCCAGATACCTCCCATGCAATTCTTATGGGGGATAACTGGGGTAGTGTTGGGGAAAATACTTTAAAAATAAAGACATTTTAATTGCCCGTTGAAATTGGTTTAGACGAAGGTTCCATCTTCTTGTTTCAATATAAATGACAATAATAGCTTTAAAATAGTGTAGTTATATGCTGTGCATACAAAAACAATACTCTTGTTATGTGGAGACACCTTTTGGTTAATTTCCTTACGCAGCCATGAATATCATTGGTAATTATATAGGGTGTCCCGCAACGCGAGGTCAATACTTCACCTACGTTCAGGTGAAGTCATTGCAAGACGAAACTAAAGAGTAATCATTTTGTCTATTCTCAATAACAAAAGAGTAATGGACATTTGAAGTGGTCGATGGAAATGAGAAGAAAAGCAATCATTGGCACCACTACTAACAAGGAGCATTAATATAAGGGAGCACGGCCATTCGAGAGCATTTTTCGGGAGGTTATTGGGGGTGACTTAAGAAGTATTTCTTCAAAATATGACAGACAACTTCGAATTAGTTTATGAATAATTTTGCAAAAACTTTTTTTTAATAACTCATAAATATCACAAATAAAAAAATCAATTTTTATGAAAAATATAATTTCATTAAATTAACCAAATGATTCAACTGATTAAACAAAAAAACATTTGTTAATTAATGATTTTCTCTTTGCATTGCCAAACTGATGAGCGCGTCGCATATACCGCGTGCGAGACCGTGGTTCAGCGGAGCCGATCGTTGTGCGGCTGGCTAGTGTGTGCTCCCTATAACCTGACACTGCGGTCGCACGTTAAAATTCTGTTGCTGGTATTTTTTAATGTAAATTGTTTTACCCAACTAACGTTGTACATTAATTTGTATTGTTACAAATTAAAATACAACATTTAGTTTTGCTAGTTAAAAACGTTGAAGATGCAATTTCAACGTATTTAACTAGTGCACAACGACCGGCTCCGCTGAACCACTGTTTCGCACGCGGTATATACGACGCGCTCATCAGTTTGGCAATGCAAAGAGAAAATCATTAATTAACAAATGTTTTTTTGTTTAATCAGTTGAATCATTTTTTTTTAATTTAATGAAATTATATTTTTCATGAAAATAGATTTTTTTATTTGTGTGATTTATGAGTTATTAAAAAACGTTTTTGCAAAATAACTCATAAACAAATTCGAAGTGGACCGTAAAATTTTGGAGAAATACTTCTAAAAATCACCCCCAATCACCTCCCGAAAAATTCTCTCGAATGGCCGTGCTCCCTAATATAATGCTCCTTGTAAGCACACAGGCCAACACAAGGTAGTTCGATAGTTAATAGTTAGCTCGATACACTGCGTAGCTAGTTCGCTTGATACACTGTATAGTTAGAGTTTCACTAGTGTGACTCATGGTGATTGTTGTTGTTTTTCAAAATGTCCCCTTTAGATTATTACGTATGAGGTTATATGAAAAGCATTGTTTATGAAACGAAAGTGCAAACTGTAGAACTGTCAGACTGCATCATCAATGCTGCAGCGCAGATCAAAATGGATGGCGTTATGCTTCGCACAGTAACAAGTTTCTTTTAAAGAGAAAAAGCACCTGCCTAAGAGAATATGGTGGCCACGTTGAGCAATTATTTTAACAAGTAATTGCTTGAATAAACATTGTAAAACAGCAAACTTGCTTTTTTTCTTATTTCCGTCAACATCTTCAAATGTCCATCACTCCTTTATTATTGGGAATAGACAAAATGATTATTCTTTATTTTCGACTTGTAATAACTTCACCTAAACATGGGTGAAGTATCAACCTCGCGTCGCGGGACACCCGTATATTCTAGCTACTTTCTAGCTACCAAGAACATGAAATCTAGCACCCAAATGCTAAGAAAGTGGCAACACTTGATAGCGAGAGAAGTTCGTTACGGAGACCTTGGGTCAATAAATTTATTATGAATTTTTGTGAATATTCTTCGATTTCCTGTTCATTCAATTTAGTGGGAGTCTTCGACGCATTTTTTCGAGCCCCACACGCACTACATGAGCCTGCACTCCCAAGTTATGCCCCTGTACATACACGAAGAAGTTCCCATTTTCAAGATTTAACGTAATAGGGATGGATTAGTACAAGTAGGAAAGAACAAAGAACAAAGCGGTCGAAAATTAACGATACATTCAGTCGTTGACAGTTCGAACGATGTGTCATATTTGAGATTAAACCTGGGAGTAAGATTGAATTTCGCAGACTCCTATATACGGAATGGAACGAATAATCGTACCAGACACTTAAATTAAAATGAAAAATTTTCGGGCTCGTTCCATGCCTGAAAATAAATTTAAAAAATAAGGACTCGGAAAAATAAATATTTATCTTAGGTATCTCCAATAGCAATAACAAGGTTTTGAAAAGCAAATGCGGATTTCGGCTACAATGGAAATGTCTTCAGGGATGATTAAAAAAAGAACATATTTGGCTCAAGCTTGAAGTATTTTTCTTGTCTTTATATTATATTGCTTATACAATTTACACTTTATTTCATATTTGAATTTTAATTTTAATCTTAAGTTTAAAGCTGTTGAAACTTATATTAGCCATCTCCAATAGCCATATAACAAGGTTATAAAAAACCAGATGTGCATTTCGGCCACGCGTAAACCCTCTTTCCGCGATACTTGTCGGAGGTTTAATACTCGCGGGGTATCCTTCCCGAATCGTCAGTCACGTTCCCATCATCGAAACGTTGGTATTAATCAATTAATGACGAAGCAAAGAGGACACGCAACGGTGCCATATGAATTATCGTCGGGCGCGGGAATGATATCAAACCAGGACGCGGTTCCCTTTATTTCTTTTTTTTTCCGTCGCGTCCCTCTTAAGGATCACGTTCTTTTTCTTAAGAGAGCCGACGCTCGTTAATCATCCTCAGTCGCGGTCGTGACGACGTGTTTCAGGTGTAAAGAATCTTTCTCGAAAGAATGTAACGACGCTACGGATCGAAATACTTCCGACGCCGCTTTTGCGAGCCGGGTCACCGTCGGTCGGATGAAAAATTCGCCACCAACTTTCGGGGCGAAATTGTCATATTTAACAAAATGTAGCGCTTTCCCAGGTCGCGGGGTTCCCATATGGAAGGTGTGTCACGTTCTCCGAACGGAATGCCGATACTAAATACTTTTTCGGTCCGACATTTCACAATGAATCACGCGAAGGAGACGCTAAATGGAAGCGATAAATATTGCGTCCTAAAGGGTTTTCGTTTTTATTTTTTCCGTGGGTTTCTACTCGTCCTCGACTTCCCGACACGATCTTTCGACTGTGAGAAATCGATCTTCAATTTCAATTCTGCGGATAAGATTAAAAAAAAACAGCTCCAAGATCCTTAATATCGCAATTTATCTAGGAAACATTTAATTTCCTGCGATCCGATCGTGCCAAAAATGGCGCCGGTATCCGCGGCGTGACGTCACTGAGAATCGATCATTCGAAAGAGGTCGAAGTTTTTCCACGAATGATTATTTGTTGCTGACGATCGACTGCCGTATTTTTTTTAAAGTTTGCGAAACGTTAGCGGCGCCGAGGGAAAAAATAAAATAAATCGGTTAAACGAGGAACGGATTTTTTTTCCCACTTTCAACCTCATGTCACTCCGCCTATACTCCAAAACCCCTCGTCTCTCCCTCCCTCCATCTCTTTCTATTTTCCTCTCACTCCCCTCTTCTCTCCCTCCTTTCGTTTCTCTCTGTCTCTCTCCCTCCTCTCTCATGCCTCATTTACCCATTGCCGTCGGTATGCCTACGTTTGATCTTCGCGCCGTGGGGGGGCGGGCGCCCACCAACATCATCCCACCCACCGACACAACCCCTCCTCCCCTTTCTCTTCCCTCCCTCCCGCCTCAAGATCACCGTCTTATTGCAAAGTCATCTCGGGACCACGCGTCCGCTATCCTCCACGCAAAGCAACTTCACCCTTCATTCTTCATTCCCCAAATCATTTCCATCGTTCTGCTTCAATCCAAAATTTTTTGTACTTTGTAACTCATCTCGAGTAATTTCTTTCACCGATAATTTTAAACGAGTTTAATTTTTTGACTCCTCATGCATGCGTGCATTAAACTGATTTTTATTCGTTTTTTGAAACAATATTACTCATAGACTATGTAACTAATATTTGTAACCATTGAACGAAACTTACTTGTACCGTGTTAATATCTTAATTCCTTTATAATCATCGTTTTTCTCATTAGCCTAGACATAGCCATCTTAAGGGGGAGGCCGCATGAGCCTTGGCACAGGGCCTCATTTCAGGGGGACCTCAAATTTGGAGAGACGATATAAAACAGAGACCCAAAAGTAGAAACACTTATGAACAATTAGAGATGAGAAAAGAAAGTTTTTTATTTCAGTTCCGAGAAAGATGGTGTTCGATTGATGTCAACGTAATACTGTATATTGTTATTCTCTACGAAATCAGATAGGAAGTGACCGTCGCAACATTTTACAATCATTGCAAAAATTTGATAAATAAGACGTGCTCTGCAAATGGGGAGAGCTCAAAAAAGTTAGAGCCCATTGCCTCCAAATGCTCTGAGCTTAGAGAGCACATAATGCATTGCTATATTTACGATTTGGGGGACCCGAGACCGAACATAATTTGGGACCTCTACTGTATATACGCGGTAACCTCTGCTGCACTAATAGGGGAGTAGTCGTAAAAATCTATGTAAACATTTCGTAATTCAGCGAAAAATAGGGATGGGAAGAGGAGAGCATAAGCAAAATATCAATTTTCGATAAATAAGGGGCCTCCTTGGCTATATATTTCAGGAGGATCCCAAAAAACTGTGGGACGCCCCTGAAAATTACCGTGTATTATTGAAATAGAAGGTTGTGTCCTTATACTCGTGACAGACGGAATAAAACCATTTGGCGGACACCACTGTGATATCTAAAACACGAAAGATGTTGACCCGAGCATCTGGCGATAAAAATGTCGAAATCGAACTGATCGGATGACTACACCTCGAGTGCTTGGGACCCCTCAAATTTGGAGCCCGGGGGCCTTGGACCCGTGGGCCAATGCCCGTAGACGGCACTGCCATAATGTATAATGCTACGGTGTCAGTTCATTTTGATTGAGTTGAATATCTTCAAAAACTACTTGCCTGTAATGTTTTCGTATGACTTGTCAGCATTAGAGACCATTGCTTGATAGCAACTAAAACACTAGCAATGGCTTTAGCAACAGCATTAACAAAGAGAGACCAGCGGAATTGAGCCGTTTTGTATCCAATGATTAATCTATAGTTTTCAAAACGTCGTTCAGAATTGGAGCCGACACGACGCTTGCGAGGATAAAATATTTTGGATCGCCTATTGAGGAAAATCGAATTAGGTTCCGTTTAGATCGTTCGATCCTCCCCCCCCTCCCTATTATTTTGGAATGACTATTCGGATATGACGCAAAAGTTATGCATGCTTCTTACCTCCACAGTTTTCCAAGTGTCTTGCTCAGCTCGGCATTGTGTAGTTGGGGGTACTGCAGCGCCAGCCGGCGCCTAGCGGCCTGCGCCCAAACCATGAAAGCGTTCATCGGTCGCTTCACGTGGAGGCGCCTCTTGTCGTTCGTCGCCCTGTAAGTTCACAAGGAAAACAGATATTCGTAATTTTATAGCTTATTATTTCGAGGAACGAATCTTTATTGAATATCCATTAAGTTTCCTACCGTAACCACACAACGCCATGCTGATGGTTTCTCCGAAACAATTTCCTCTGTTTCTCTACATTTTAAATTCGGTTGGATTTTTGTTTTAACTTTAAAGAAACAGAATATGTTGTGTTTCTTCGTATTCAGTAAATTCTGTAATTCTTTCAACCGAGCCGCAATTAGAAACTAGAAACTCAATGGTCTCACAAATCTTTTTCAGATGAAAAAATCAGTGAAATTCACTTTATTTCAATGTCTGTCTTAAGTTCGACTATTCTCAGCCTCTCGTTCTCCTTCATTTTCCGTTTTTAATATTTCGTTATCTTGATCGTTATAATGCGTTTGTTTCGTGATATGAGTAAGAAAAAGACTTGCAATCTCGTCGAAATATATTTATTTCCACTTTTCTCTGCGCGTATTTCGCTCCGTAATTTTTTCGTCATTCGGCTATCGTTTGCATTCCGATTAACAATACTTCTCATTTTCACTGATTTGACCTTGACCTCTAACTAGTGACGTGCAATTATGATCACATTGTAATCGAGATGCGGTCTCTCAGACAGCTACTGTATATTATTATTATTTATTCACTAGCTATAGCTACAATTGGATTTTACGCGTTTTAATCTATCATGAGGGTTAAGGGGCGATTAAAAGAAAAAAATTACATTCAATTTATTTGTTTGAAAATTTTTAAGTAGCGGGGTAATTTGACATTTTAATTTGGGTGGTGTCCCACAAACCGCACCTCAGTTGTCAAAGGTTAACAAAACTTCTTATCTTTCTCTCTTTTTCTTCCCTTGTCTTCAATCGGTAACATCTCCATTGACTCTTCCTCCATCCTCCCTCACCGTCGCAAAGATTCGGCGGCAGTTTCCGTCCAAAGCGCGCGTGTTCGAGACCCGGGCGAAGCGACGCATAACTCATCTCCTCCGGTTACGTCCCGCTGAATAACCCGAGGCGTTGAAAAAGGAAAGTCGAGCCAAAATAGTCAATCTATCAAACCCGTTTCCTTTACCCTTAGCTTGCCTTACTAGAGACATCTTTCCACCCAACCTACCTCCTCCTTCTCGCTCTTCCTCTCATGAAAGACGGGTGAAGAAAGAGAGAGAGAGAGAAGGGGAGGTGTCCAATTAGCGTGACTAGCCGCCTGGTGAATGGCGCACCGTCCTCTCTTCGTGGGAGGTGTCTTCCCTCTTTAAGGAGGGAGGGAGTTTTGCGATGAGGTGCTTTGGAGGGTAAGCAGTTCGTGTGTGTGTAGAGAGAAAGAGGGAGGTCCGACCAGAGGGATGGGGAAGGGAGTGAAAAAAGGAGGGTGAGGGGGAGGAATGGGGGGGGTCACTACACCCAAAAAGTATCCTTCGTATTTGGGTCGGTCTTTTCTCTTGCGCCCCTTTTGATCTCTCCCGAAGTTTGACCCGGAAACGCGCCCCACCTCCCCTTTCTTTCCCACCCCCTTCCTGCCACTTCCCTCCCTCTCCTCCCATTCTCGCCACTTCTCTAAATTCCCACCTCACTCCCACTGTCTTCTTTTTCCCGAAGATTACCACACCACCCTCCTTCTTAACCCTCACTCTTCCTCAGCCGTCTATGACCTCTCTCTCTCTCCCTCCCGCCCACGCACACTTTGCCCCCTCCCTTCCTTTCCTCCCCCTCCCTCCCGCTCTTTCTCCCCCGCACCCACACTCACATATCTCCTCTTCGGCTTCCCTTTGCCTATCGGTCCGCGGAGACCTGAGTGGGTCATTGGATGCATGCTATCCTACTCGTCCTCGGGGCATATATCCGCCCGCGTTCTCTTTCGGTCTCTCCTCCTCCACATGCAACCCATGCGAAGGACCTTATCCATCGTCTGCGATCTCGGTTTTTTATTCTCTTAACCTTCACGACTCCGGTCCCGTGTCGATAGCGTACTTAAAATTGAAAATGGCTAAGCGCTCCGCGGTGTATCGGTCGGTTTGGTCGCCAAGATCGCCGCAAGTTTATCAAAACCTCTTCGCCTCGACCTTAATTTTTTTGGAGAACGCGTTATGAGTAATACGCCCTGCAAATATTTCTCTCCTTTATCGCAAAGTCAAAAGCGCGTTTAACTGCGCTGTCATTGTTTTAGTTTTATCCATTATCGTCTAAGTGCTTCGTTTCCAATGGATTTGCCAGTCTGAATCGGAAAGGAAAATAGTATTTGGGACAGTGACCTACGGTTTCATTTCGAATTGTATGATATGAGAAATACGTAAAATCTGTCTGCATAATTCTTTATATTAATAAAATCGAAAGAGAAGCCGCTCCTAAGCGTAGACACGGACCTATATCACTTCCAACTAATGAAACTTAGCTGGCTATCTAATTTCGTCATTCCAATAAATTGCAAGTATGTCTCAGTTAACAGCATAATGAAACTAATAGTTTAAGTGAAGTGAAGTGAAGTGAACTACGCTCGTGCATGTTATTTTTCCCATTTTCCTTTGGATTTGTGGGAACGCATGCGTTAAGCTAAGTCGTATTCTGGGTGAGTCTGTTCGGTTTTTATCACTTTTCCGGCTTTTTTTATGGCTGCCGAGCATTCAAAGTGGGTGAAGTGAAAACCATATCATCAAAATATATGACGGTACAACGTCAAACTCGCATGGTTTCGACCAAGTGCAGTACTTAAAAAGTCTTAAATGTGACTCGGTGCAGTTTAATGTTCCGTTGGTGACGATCTGTTAGAAGTGCAGTCTGTCAGTCCAAAAGAATGAGGGGTCTACGTGAAAGGAACCAACCCCTCTTCCCACCTATTCCTCCCTTCCCCATGCCCTCCGCCCTGCAATCCTCCCTCGAGGCTTAGCCCTTCGGCGTGAATGGGAGTAATAGTTACGGACAGTTCCATAACACTAAAGCGGTTAAAGGACACTTGGTAAACATAACAGGGCCTAGAAGAAGGGCATGACTATTTTTTTCTGTAGTGACTCGGAGGTTAAGTGTAGTAAAGTTACAATCCCATGGTAGGCAAGTAATAAATTCGTTAACCAAACACGTTTACGGGAAGCCGATAGCACCGAATTGGTCTGCGTGATGTCGGAAGAATATAAAAGCGACAAAAGATTGATTATGATGGGAAAGAAAGGACGGCAAAGAAGTTGTCCTCAGTTTAGTATTTTTTGGTCTAGCCGTGGCTATTAAATAAATGTATTGCCAAACTCATCTGCGCCAGTGTTTTTATGTTCAATCATTAATGATTGTCCTATCAGCATTGCCATAAAGCTAGATCTTGAGTGTGCAATACCGTATTACCAAAATCTGTACTGTCGAATACCTAATTTATTTGGTTCTGACAGCAGAAAATGAGAACACTTGGATTATATTGTTTAAAAAACAACCCGAGTCGCCTCTTTATGATTTTAGTCTCCGATGAAGGAAATAAAGGCGGAAGGGCGCGATTTAGATTGATTTTTTCCAACGTGAAAATTCATCGTTGCTTCTTAGATATTTACAAACTGTAAAAGAATATATCTCCTCATAGGAAAATTTAACCATTCTTATCACCGATGGGCTGTGACAGTTTCTACGCAAGGATAAACTCGTTACGAGGAGGAAATTTTCAACGGATAAAGAGGTTATCAAGAGCGATATATTTCAACCAATTTCTAACGATAGCCTTTGAATCTGTTGTAAATTTACGACTTATACCGAGAGTTATATGAGTGTATACATATCATCAGCTTTTTTAGTCCATGAATATGTCAGAAATAACGTTGACCGTCGAAAGTATCAGCTGTGCTTTCGTGGTATTCTCAAGGAATAGATTTGATTCCTTGAAATCATACATTAGTTTAATTCTCAAGGCACGAAGTTTTACTATACAACGAATTTAATTATACTTTTAAATAAATTTAAATTAGAAAGTAAATAATAAAATATTACATTCGAGTGAAAACATCTCGCAAAAAAGCACGTTTTGTCCAGAACCATCAGTCTACAAGAATACTGCATTAATGCGTCTTTCCTTAAAAGCCGACAGATTTGATTTATAAGGGCAACTTAAGCTCGAGATGCAATATAATTCCTCGGAAATTTCAGTTATTTTTATGTTTTTCTTAAAATTTTTCCTGGGTAAAGCTAAAAATGAGTTTGAGCGTCTTCCTTTGCAATCTATTGCGAGTAGAAATACTCTCACTGAAGTTAGAGGTAGTTAGTTTTCTATTAACTGTCGTGGAAACTCTACCAGGCGCAAATTAATAATATCCCGACTCATGCGATATTAAAAGAATTTTGATGACCTTGTGAAAGTAAAACGTTGATTTGAAGCCTTGAATCGCTTTTTGAATGATTACTAACCATCAGGGGCGGATCCAGAAACTTTCCAAGGGAAGGGAGGGGGGAGGGAGATCGCCTCAATGGCCCATCCCCCCTCTTGATTCCGCCTCTGCCGGCGATCAAACATTTTGAAAATCCCTGCCCCCACCAGAATCTTTCTTTCACTTGTCATACAGACTTAATCTTCGGTGTAAAAACGTTGAGCGGAATGAATTTAAGAATGCACCAAGTTGAGGGCAGTGAGGTCGTCCAAGGGGAGGGCGATCGCCCCCCCCCATGCCCTCCCCTTGGAACCGCCACTGCTAACCATACGTTAAAACACCCTATAGAGATAAAATTTTAATCCATAGGTCATGTGAAAGTTTATAATTTTTTTTTTAATTTAACTTCTGAACAATATGAACTAACGGGAGAATCCCAATAAGCGGAGAATTTTTCCGAAGTAAAAGATTTGACGGTTTATATCTAAGAAATGGACAACCAGAAACATTAACGGTAATATGAGAGAATTTTGCTCCAGAAAAAGTTCTTGAAAAAGAGCGACGGCCTATTTTTCCTTCTCGAGAATTTTGAAAATTACTATATACTAAATTAAAATATCGTCACAATTGATTGTAAAAAAACAAAGAAAAAAAAACGACGACAGAGATTGGGATGAAGGGCAGATACGACGGGAGTTTCATCCAACAATTATTTATTCTAAACGGACATACCAGTCAATAGCATTGCATGTTTGACTCAATGGATATTCGAACCAGTGGGAAGTATGAAATAAATAATAATGATAATAATATATGAAAGTTATTTATAATAATAAATGAAACAGTTGTTTTATCAGAAATTACTCCATCACAGGAGAGCACAAACGCATTATCCACTAGCAAAACGTTTAAATTTAATAATTCAAAGTAATTATTTGAACACACTTGTCAGCTTTTGCGCACAGAAATCTAGAGGTTAAGAAAACTACCATACGGGAAAATGGTTAATGAATGTTAAGCCGACTTAGTACATATAGCTAAGGACCATAAATTAGCCTTAACGAAATAACGCGCGAGGAGGATGAATGCAAATTTAACACAACGAGGCACTAACGGATTTTCCCAATGGCAACTCTGTTTTGCTTCTGGGCGTGTGGCTTTTTTGCCCCTCTTTATTATGTCTTTTCTTCACAGAGAGAAAGGGAGTAGGAGCTCTTCTGGTAAAAATCTTCTTCCGGAAAATCTTTCCCATGTTACTGATTTCCAACTGTTTTAAGATGAAAAAATTTTCTCTCGAGATGACACTCCTTTGCAAAAAAATAGTTCAACTTACGCGAAGTTACGCATCATTCGTGCGATGCGAGTCAAGTTCGAAAATTAAAATTCAGTCAGTGATTCCATCTTATAGCTCGTGTCTAATTGGCAACTAGATAGCTCGCGAAGGCATATTACGGACGAGTAAAGCGGATAGGTGCACCCGTAACATAGAAGACGTCTTCAGTGCCATTTCACCGATCGTTTATTCTGATATGAGCGACTTTGCGTCTGAAATACACGGAGGTGTCGCAACTGCAAGAGTTAATTTTAATTTGATCATCGTGAGTCGACGTCGCTCATACTTTTCCGAATCACTCTACAATCGCAGGAAAGACTAATTTATTCAGCATTCGCGCCTCTCGTATCTTCTCGCTCGCTATTCTTCCGCGTCGCTTCGCGCCGAAGCACTTGTCTCAGAAACAAGAGAGGATGCAACTCAACAAAGCACGCGTTCGCACGCGACGTGACAAGAGGAGGAGACGGAGCGGAAATCGCTCTTTCCAGGGATTTCTTTTTTTTTTTTAAGTTTTCTTGTTCCAGCGCGGAATTTCGCGACGCGTTAATTGGGAAAACGAAACAAGGTCTTTCTTGGCGGCGGTACTTCGACCTCCCTCTCGACTAAACTCGTTTCACAGCCCGTGCCACTCACCTCTCCCTCCCCCTCACCACGCCTCCTCCTCCATACGACCTGCCCCTCTCTCTCTCTCCCCCTCACTGCTTCACCTCGTTCTACGCCAAACCAACGAGACGAACTCCACCATCCGCCATTAGTCGCGGAAACCCTCCCCATCACGAAAAGCCACCCAAATTTCCAGTCAAGTTGATCGCACCAACCAGGGGTCTACAAACTTCCCGAGGCTACAAAACCCTTTTGTTAATTACGTTTCCGGAATCCTAACCAAAAGGATGTAAGGCAAATTGCTATCAGTCTCAGCTCCTAACAAGCTTTCACATACACACTAGGGAACCGGGCTTCTCGATAATTCGAAGAAAACTTTTGTTTGCTTTAATTAAAATATACGCTGATTTGGAAATGAATTCGATTAATTTCTTATTTTCTTAACGCTTTTACTCACCAATTCCGTTTCTAAGGACATTCAATTACATTATTTTAAAAACTTCTGACGCATGTTGTAAATGAAATATAGCACAGAAAAATATTGGAATGCGTGTGAAATATGGCCTACTAACTTGGTAGAAGAATGACTGAAGTATTCAAAATCAAGTTACAATTGCAAAAAAAACATTTCCTCAGTAAATTTCAAGATTGAAAGTGGTAAGATTCCTGTTAGATCACTTAAATATTTTCCATTACCTATATTAAAGTTTTAGCCTTTGAATTTGTTAGAAAGGTTGAATGAAACCTTGAATTTCGATAGAGAATTCTATTAAAAACGCCGAGAATTTCGTATCAGCGTTTGTTTTTGGGATTAATTTTTAATTATATTTTCAGTATTTTGACAATATTAGAAGAAATGTAAAATTTTATGTAAAGGAAAGATCAGTCTCCTCCGCAGTTTAATTATAGAGAACAACAATGAAAACTAAAGCCGATTGAATATTTTTTATAATAGATCAAACAATTCTTTAATGTTAATGAATTTATATTAGCAGATACATCTTTGAAGCTTGACGTAACTTAAAAATAAATAAGCCAAACATTCAGTAACAATAACTTTCACGGAAGATGCTTGGACTACAAAAGTAATAACTCCTTGAAAATAAATGTAATGCGGGACAAGGCTATTCAACCGACCAATTAAGTCACGAATGGTTTCAAACAACCTGTTGGATTGCTTCTCCGTTTTCCTAAAACAAAAGTAATTCCAACCTTGGTGTCGGAATACTTTACTGGTAAAAACACCTCAATTTGTGGGGAAAGTAGAAATTCCATAGTGTAAAACAGCGGGTCCTGGAACGACGTTAATTAATGCGAGGGACCGGGAGCAAGGAAATAGTGAAAGGCGGAGAGAGGAAGGGGAAGGGGAAGGAGAGGGGGGATAAAGGAGATAAACGAGAGAACGAGAGAGAGAGAGCAAAAATTAGAGCGAGATCGGTACTAAGAAGTTTTCTCCAGAATCCGGACTACCTCTCTGTGCAAATGGGAAAGTGAAAATCGGGATTCATTGTCAAGCCGAAAATTGACGCGTAAACTAAGGCTTCCATATATCACACGAGCCGCAAGTACGCAAGTGATTCCGCAGAACTCATTTTCGTGAATTATTTGGCGTCAGCGAGGTACTAGAGGGAACCCATTCGTAAGCCTTGAGGAAGAATTATGGAAGGCAAATGCAATTGAAATAGGACGGTAACTCATTAAGAATAAAAAAACACCACCAAGTGAAAACCCATGTAGTCAAGTTCAAGTTTCATTAAGAATAGTTTGGTTGATGGGACAAACCCCATGTTTTGCGTTTGGCTAAGGAGAGCGGATGTAGATGCAAATTAATATTGTCTTATTTTTCATGCATTAAATATGCCTCCTCTAGATGGGATTTTGGAACCACACGTTTTAATCCGCAAATTATCAATTCCCAAAGAACTGTTCACGTCTATTTCTCTATGTAAAATCTTTTTAGAACGATTTTCTAGTTTAAGGCTCTTTCTTCCATTTATTTTTATTTTTTGGCAAGAAATGTGAAACGGGATGAAACTAATGTTATTGTGAATCTCTTCCAAAACGGACTCAATTTTTACCGATGGATTTGAATATTTATGCGCATAAAAAGGCGGGAAGGGGTAAATGAATGAAACCGAGCGAGCGAAGCGGTCGGGGTTTGATTTAAATAATAATAATTGAACCGGAAGAAAAATAAGAAAGAAACACACGGGAGATGGACGCCAAAACGATGAGAATGGAGGAATATTGTAAATATGTTTCCCTATTTGACTTTCTTCCTTTAATATTCCACTAATGTGTGAAAAAAACCTGTGGGACGAGAAAACTTTCGAGCGAGAGAGAGAGAGAGAGATACGGCGTGGAGGTGATACTTCGAAAAACTATTTCGTGAGTCGATTTCTTTTCTTCCCTTCCGCCCCTTCGCCATCCACTCCTTCACTTGTTTCCATCGTCGATGCGCTCCCGCTAAGTGGGTGGTGTCTCCGTTCCCTTCGCCGCCTGACGCCTCTTCCTCCCCTTCTTGCCCCCCCCCCTTCCTCCTCTTTCGCCGCCGCCTTGCCTCCTTACGCCCCCAACCTGTCGGAATGCCCGTCAGCGTCCGCCCCCACGATCCCTTTTCTACGCCCCGAAAACCACCAACCTCCTCCGATCAAACGCCGAACTGATGCGTACGATATATTACGCTGATGCGGGCAACTTACGAGGCGAGTGGGTTTCGTTATAGAAATATTTACCTGATTGTATTTGCCCTTCAACAATCACTGTAAATTGGAGATAAATTTCGTGCGCCATCAAGCTCGAGCGTAAAAAAACTTTGAAGCTATAAAGCTGATACAAAGCGGAATTTTTACTAAGGGATAGAGTCAGTACACGGAATATTTCGCACCTTAAAGTCACGTACGAAGTCGGTATGAAAATTACATTGCGAGTTTTGAAAGTTGTAAATTTAACCGATGAGCGAACTAAAATGACTACGAAAAGTGAGAATTTCGCCTGAAATTATAGAAATGTGAATAGATTTATTCTTGTTCTTTCATTTGGGAAAAAATAAAACCTTCAGGGTCGGGTCATGGACGTCAGAAAAGGTCAACTAACAATATTTTTATCATTCAAACCGCTCGCGGACCAGATGGATGTCACCATTTTTTTTCGCACTATATAGACAAGTCGGCTGTGACCGGACCTAGTATAAAGCTTGACATATGCGTTGAATGCGTTGTGTTAAGACCCAGAAAGTACCGCCTAACCTCAGTTTGAAAAAGATATAATTAGTGTCATTAAACAAATTATTTCCGTTATTGGGACAGCTACGTTTTATTTAGCAAAATCGTGTTATAAGATTTACAGAATTCATTTCAGTAAGGAACGAAATTGATAAAGTCAATCATTAGAGCTTTGAGCTTCATGAGTGTTTGGTTTTGGCATTTGGATAAAAGGTGTCTGCTGTTTGGGCGCCAGTTACGACGACATGTTCGCGTAGCTTATAAAATGGTGAGCACAGATTGAAAGGAGATTAAATTTTAAGGGTTGTTTTCGTTTACGCTGATAACAAAACAAATTCTGTACACTTTGCCAGTAAATGTGTGTGTCAACACTTATTCCGGTTAACATTTTATAGAGAAGTTCCAAGTTTGCAGAAATGTTTGCACGATTAGCAGCCTACCCATCCGTGGTGCAACGCTCGATCTCTCGCAATGAAATCGACCTCAATTCTCTCGGTAAAAATTGCATGTGAACACAGTGTTGAGCTAACATTTTCGACCAATCATAATAATAACAGACACTTCGAAAGAGGTGCAAATTTATTCTGGTCTCCATATACATATTTTAAAATTTAGGATCACTGAAATATTTAGTTTTGCTTTTGGAATAATTTCCTTAAACATATATTTGTTTCTGTGAAAAAACCAAAAGCTGGATGCAATCGCAAGGGATATAAAAAATATTACTTTTTACGATTTACTGAAACAGACCGTTGAGAAAGAGTAAATACTGGCTGCATTTTATGTCAACTTTTCAAATGAAATATTAACGAGATATTATTTGCTATAAAATTAATTATACGGTTTTATTTATCATTGAATTTATAAAATGAGTCATAAATTAGAAAATTTTAATATTTGAGTGTAGATAGTCACGATTTAATGATTATAAAAATTCCAGCGATCTGCATCTCATAAAAGAAACCCATTATGCATTACTGTTATTTTTGAGAATTAAAAATTTTCAATCGTCCTGAAATGATTTCGTTACAAATAGTGCATTAAGAAGATATACTGCTTTTTCTTTCCATTGATAAATTGTCCCACAGGGAAAATCTTTATTACGTCATTTCCCACAACTATGTAACACTTTTTACATATTTACATTTATAATCGATTTATCACGATTATCAAAATAGATATCTCCACATTTTTTATATCACCTGCTCTATGGGTATACTTTGCGGAACAGTAGCTACAGTATGTCTTACACTAGATTTATAATCGATAATGGGGGATTGCAAAATATCGGGAATTACCGAAACTTTTATAAGTTGTATTGTATGGCTATTGTTATAGGCAAATATAAAGTTTTGTCGTTAAATTTTAAACAGATATTTATAAAAAAGCAATTTAAAACGGACGAGTTAATGCCGAACCCGATCACATCCGATTGGTAGCCGAAGTTTGCCGAGTGTTTAGTGACGTCAGTGCATGCCACAAGCATGTTAGCCGATGCTAGCCGTGCTAGAAGCCATTGTGCCGATATAGAAATAGAAGCTTGAAAGACATAATTCTGTTGTTTTCCTCTATACGCCGTCTTACAAGAAATATTGGTAGAAGTACTGCACCTCCCTGCATTTATTTCGCTTTGTGTTTTGCAAAATGGCATATGAAGGGTTTTGTGTAGCCAGATCTGATAATTTGCCCAACGTTGATTCGTACATGTTTTTGTGGTACATTGGAAGTCGTAGGGAGCACAATTCAGATATTTAAATGCGTGGAGTGAAGGCGGATATAGTTAGATAAGTATTCAAAAGGTAATGGACGAGGCCGAAACTTCGTGGAATTCCACAATAAAATAACACGAACAATGCTAGATAGTTATAAAGTTGTGGAAACTACAAAGTTATCCTTTCATTATTAATGCTAGATAGTATTTTTTTAATATTAAACTTCTGCTAATTTCTACAAAATATATTAAGTAAAACACGACCGGCTTCGGCGAATAATCACCATCATGCCTTTACAGAATCATCAGATCAAACATTGACAAATATTATACAAAATTAATGTGAATAAACTTAGTTTCCGTGTGTCTTGTCTATAGGAAATGTGGTTAAGTTTGTTGTTTTAAGTGTCTATCTGCCTTAGTTATTACCTATACTTGTGAAAATAAAAACAGTAGAAGTGTTTGTCATAACTGCATGACTCTTTTGTATATGTCTCGAGTTTCATCGTTGCTTTTATGGCTTTTTTCTCCCTTTGAGGTCAATGAGGAAAGACTATGTTAGTAATGCTGTTGGATTTGTTAAACTTAAGCGAGAAGGAAAAATTTGCATTGTTAAAGGCAAGATTTGCCCTGAACACAGAATAAGATAAAGAGGTTATGAAGTGAGTGTAGTTGTAGATGAAGAAGAAGATTTAGTCACGTGTGTGGAGTGTCATGAGTGCCATTATTTAGCAAAACATGGTCCTTCAGAATACTATGCTGTCGTGGATATTATGGGAACAAATTTATTAAAATATTTAAATTACAGAACTAACTTAATATGTAACATTTGTAAAAGTATTTGCTTAAAAACTTTGTACTTAAATATATGCACTGCAACAATAATTATTTGCTTAATAAATCCATAGCCCAACAATTTCCGTAAGTTTGATCTTACTTATTTAGAATAGGTATATTACATTATGGAGGTTTTGTTAAAATATATATACTAATCTTTGAAACAAAAATATAATTTACTCTTTCAACGTTCTCCAGAAATATATGCAACATGTCAATACAATGTCGACATAAGTCATAAACTAAAATACGAAGCAATAAAATTACGTACATACATATAACTAATGATCTTCGCAGACAAATGCAGTTGTACGTTCCGATATATCAAGGCTTTCAACCACAGTATTCTCCGCTTCTTATTTCTTCCCGAGGAGCTCGGTAGCGTGAAGAACAATTTTCTCGGGGTTTTAATTCTCTCCAACCAGGATGCCGTTTTCGCGGGATATTTAAAAGAGTTATTTTAAATATTTATTTGCATAATGAAGACGATTTAACAAAAAAATGTTCACAGGGAGTAATTAAGTCAATGACAAAGAATTAAAAAAAAAACATAATTAAATATTTTGACAGTCCCCCATTAATGAAACGAATATAAATTACCTAAGAAATCATATTGATGGCATTCTTTGGTACGATATTTCTATGTTTTTGACGA
Organism: Tanypteryx hageni; assembly: GCA_028673005.1. Classification (NCBI taxonomy): domain Eukaryota; kingdom Metazoa; phylum Arthropoda; class Insecta; order Odonata; family Petaluridae; genus Tanypteryx; species Tanypteryx hageni. The sequence continues at coordinate 110,120,810 of CM054116.1, forward strand.
GCAAAAGATTAATTTACGGATACAAAACGAGATTTCAGCATTTTGTTCATGATTAAAGGCCCCTCTATTGCCTGAATTTCCCAGATTTTTGTTTAACGAACATCTTTAGGTGCTTAAGACGTCGCACGTAATTGTGCAGATAAGTGGCGTTTTATAAATAAAAGATGGACGTTTTTACACTGTATAAAATTAATGCTGGAGCATTTAAAATGGAATAACCTGCATATTTTTCGCGTTTTATTTTAGCGTTATAGAGGTCGACCATTCCAAATAAACAAGATCGCGCTTTCTAACTCCAGCAATGGTACGAAAATCACAGAAATCGCGGAAGAATTCAAAAATAGCACCATTAAAATTGCCTCAACCGGAGTTAAACGTAAATGCTTAACGGGAATGGACATGATAATGCGCATTATTTTGGCAAACAGTGGTCGCAGATTTAAAACGTCAGATTTCCGATACTCCACTATAGGGTGCCTCCCCTCCCTCCCTTCTCCCGTCACTCACCTGTTTGCCATTGGCACCAGAGTCCAATCGTAGCCCCTCAGCACCTTCGCAACAGCGTCGTTGATTTCCGTTCTCTCCTCCGCCGTCACGTCGTGCGCGGCTCCCCTTCGACCCCCGCGACCGCCGCCGCATTGACCGCCTCCCATGCCGCCGAGGCCCCCGAGGCTGCCCACCACCAGCTCCATGACCGCCCCTGCTTGGACGCCGCCCACGAGGGAGTCCCTGGGGGGCGTGGAAGGAGCCGAAGACGGAGGAGAGGAGACGGACGAGGAAGAGGCGACGGAAGACGCTGAGGAAGGCCTCTCGGGGCCCTCGCCGGGGGTCCTGTGCGGCCCCATTCGAAGGTGCAGGGCCATCTTGGAGCCTGAGGTCATCCTCCGATGCCGGAGGTCTTGATGGAACGCCCTTTTTCCCGAAAGATCCTCTCTCAGAAATTTCTCCGATTCCGCGAAGCGAGGACGTATAAAGGGAAACTCTTTCACGCCAAAGGATCAGCGATCACGTTCGATCATGCTTCGATTTCTCCCGCTATCTCCTCTTCTCTCTTCTTCTTCTTCCTCTGATTCGAGGCGAGCAGGCGTTCTCGAAAAATTGGATTCTTCCCGAGATGGGGTTTTAACGCGCCTCCAGACAGTCTCTTGTTAAGTTTTGGGCAGGGTATATGCGGCGGTGGGGGAGGACGGGGGGGGGGGGGTTAGGAGCAGAAAGATCACGTGCTCCGAGCGGAATTCTTTCACGGTGAGGGGACCGCCCGTGACATAATAAAACGCGTGCCCTGTGTTTTCTTATGACGAGTTAACTCGTCTCGAAGATTTCACTCGTCCGTGTTCTTTATTCGGACGCTCCCCGGCTTGCCCGTGGCCCTTATCTCTTCCTCTTTCAGCCAAATGAACGAAACGGGGAAGCGGACTGAAGTTCTCTTCGCATCCGAAGCGAGACACACGAGTTTAAAAAGTTTCCACGTCGAATCGAACGAAGGATTCCAGAAATATGCGCATTTGAGTATAAAAATTCGGGAAAGGAAGCCTCGCGAATTCCTTCTCCCTCAGATTGTCCGAACAAGTTCGTATTTGGGAAAACTTGAGACCACTTCACTCGACGCGCTTTTGAAAACGTCAAAAAAGGGAAATTCTCTCTCTCTCTCTCTCTCTCTCTCTCGCGAAGAATCCCAAGGCGAGCCTTAAAGCAGTGTGGGCGTCGATCGCCTTTATTCTCTCTCTCTCTTTCCTCCTCGAGAAACTCCTCTCTCTTTCTCTCCTCTCCCGCCAGTGGTTCTTGTTCCTCGTGCGCGCTTCCGTCTGTAATAGTCTTTCGAAAAACAGCGAGCAAGCTCCTCGGCGGAGAACTCTTTGGTGTAGGAGACGGTTGCCGACTGAGGAAAAGATTCGAGGAGAGGGTGAGAGTGTGGGTGGGAGAGAGAGAGGGAGTGGGGAGAGGAGGGGAGGGAGGCGGAGGGAGGGGAGGGGATGGGGGAGCGAATTCTAGTGTTGGTGGACGATGGGATGGCATACGAGGCCGTCCACTCTCCTCTTCCCGCTGTCTCTCCTCTCTAGCTAAGGAGAGAGGGGGAGAAAGGAAGAGAGAGGAAGGAAGAAAGACAGAGGGAGATAAGGAGGGAGAGAGAGAGGGAAAGAGAGGGACAGAAAGGGAGAGAGAGGGAAAGAGAGGGGGAGAGAAGGAGAGAGAGAGGGGGAGATAAGGAGGGAGAGAGAGGAAGGGATGTAGGGAGGGAGAGAGGGAAAGAGAGGGAGAGAAAGATAGAGAGGGGGGAGAGAGGGAAAGAGGAAGAGAGAGAAAAAGAGAGAGGAGAGATAGACAGTGAGAGAGAGGTAGAAAAAGAGGGAAAGAGAGAGAGAAAAGGAGAGAGGGGGAGAGATGGAAAAAGAGGGAGAGAGAGGGAGAGCGAGAGGGTAGAGAGATGTAGAGAGAGGGGGAAAGAGAGAGGAAGGGATAGAGAGGGAGAGATGGGGAGAGAGAGAGGAAGAGACGGAGGGAGAGAGAGAGATAGATAGACTTCCCACTCGCCTCCTTCGGTCTGCTTTCCTTTTTTTCCTCTCTTCATCTCATGTGTGTGCGTGTGTGTGTGTGGCACTGAGTGAGTGCCGCGCGGGTAGGACGCTATCGTGGGTGTTCCGTATGAGATTGCTGGCCCACTCCCATTCCCCAAGCTCCTTTAAAAAAACGTTCCCTTAAGCGTTCTTTAATCCACCTCAATAAAAAACGAAGGAAGGAAGGGTGTCGTCGGAACGCATTGTGAAGGGTAGATTTGGCCAACGTGCGAAATGGACAAAAATCTGTGGTCTCTTCGATTGGCGTTTTTAGAGTACCAATGGTTTCGGTGAAAATATTCTGCGTAGGACTGGAAGCCGCAAAAATACCATTCTGTGATTTGGATGGCATGGGATAATATCGTTAAGTTTTTACATTACTGTTCGGGAAACAGAATTGTTTATTTGGTAAGAAAATAGACGGAAGAAATTAATCTCTATGTGCATGATGATTTCTTCTTATTTCTGATCCACATTCGAATGCATGTGACTTATCGTGAGCACAATTAGTAAAGTTGGAATCAAGTGTATACTCGCGATGCGTGATGGTTGGTGATATTTACTTGCCGGTACGACAAGCTTATTATTGCACTGACGACGTAATGGCTCATTGTTGCTTCATGGCATTCCTCGATGAATCTCGTCAAATTATACTAATGCAGTAAATTCGTAAATAGAATCAGATTAAAGTTTTCTGCATACAAGTAAATAAGAAAATTATCAACACATTTACATACAGTAATGGAAGGGATGTGCACACAAAAATCTGTTGATCCCTGATTCTAAAGGTGATATGATTACACGATATTTACCTACAAACGATGATACGTAATTTCAGGTATTTTTATGTAATGTTTTATCCGACTATTGGGAAATATTGTAACTTTTAATGCTAGCTAAAAATACATCGCTGATCTTTGTCTTATGTCTGTTAGGATATAGACGATTACATAATGTGATTCAAATATAGACTATGTTACCATTATAATCCATCCAAGTTTCAGTGCTGACAGTAACTTCCCTTCCCCTCTCACGCGTTCGATATGCAAACTGAAACCAAGCGACTGAACGCCAACATCGGCAGTACTTTAACAACACCAACTTCTCCCTAAATCGTTCTGCATCCTTCGCAAAAAGTTGCTAGCTTAAAATAATTTCGGTGTTGGTTCATTTTGATTTAAACTTTAAGTTGAAATACGGGTAAAAATTTCCCTTGTGAATGTTAAATTTATATATTTTGTAAATGTATCGACAGAATTTTGGAGGTGATTTGGTGCATGAATTGCTTATCCAGGTTACACTCTCGTACTGCTCGTAGATGGCACGGCGTCGTCAAGAAACAATCGGGAACATTCGTTAAAATAGCAGAAATTCATCATGAAATACAAAATTGCGATGCATGAAATTGATATGCAACGGTAGTAAAACTGACGATCACGAAACAAAATGTTTTATTAGTTGAATACCATGGGATGATGATGGTCCACATGGAAAAACAAAAGACGAAACCATGAAAGTAGGCATTGTGGAGTTTGTTGAACGCGTAGGTAAGAGAGAATTGTTTCAAATTGTTGGAATATTTTCAACTAAGCATGGCGGAAAATTTCGTCTCCAAATGTGCATACTAAAAGGATCAAATGTTTTAGGAGGTAGTGCGAGTCATTTTCTCTCTCTATTAATAAGACTGAAAAACATTCCCCTCAAAGGTATTAATTTTATTGCAATATTCTTCTGAAAACCTTCAGCCACGCCTCTCATTATTAAGAATATTTAGATCTTATATTATTCGTTAACACTATGCCTATCTACCATTTTAGTCGTAACTTAATGGAATTTATTCTACCTAATTAAAAGAAATTAATAGCTTTGTAGAACCACCGGTTTATATCAGCGGTTCAACCGAGCTGTTTTATTTTTCTTCAGTAACACAAGATTCCTTTCTAATCACATTCCTTTTCAATTTTCGTATGAACTGAAGAGATTTTCCAAATTGTTTTTATAAAGAATCTAGGCAAAAAAAATCGCAGTAGGACAAATTTGAAGCAATTATATTTCGAAGCTGATCTAAATAAGATAGTTTCCGTTAAAATAACGGCCCGACGTTAGAGATAAGCAGTTTTGTATTTCACTTTCATAAAAAAGCATGTGGGATTTACAATAGCAATGGCGAATGCCTCTTGGAAATAGCGTACAGCTGCGCAGTCGACCTTTTTCGAGCAGCAAACGATAAGGAATGGCATCGAAGATAAGCGGAATAAATAACTGCACGAATTGCCATTACTGTTTACTGTTAACGAAGTTCGCGACATTTTACTTAGAAGAAAGGGCGGTCGTTAAAATGTTTACAAGATGTAATCCATCTGCCGACAGGAAGCGAGATTTATCGATATAGAATCGTCCGGTGTGGTCGACAGTTTGTGAAATCGATATCGAAGATTTGTTCATTCATAATACTGGCACCGACTACTGATGTGGAAATAATTTTTTAAATACTGTAGGTGAGATAAAAGCGATTGATTTCTGTTGGGAAATGCATGTTTATCAACATGACGCGAGATCTTTATTCGATAATAATTAAATTCTTATCGAATAAAGATCTCGCGTCATGTTGTCACGTGACTGCAAGGCCACTACAAAGCAAATAATTCTTATGGTCTAAATTACAGCGGTGAAAATCTTATTTTTGGAAAATTCTGATAAATTTTGTTAATAATTTTTCATTGGTTTATGACCAGGGGCGATTGTTTCTGATTATCCCATTCAATTACGCATCGCATTAATTTACGTAGATAATATAAACCATATGTAATATAAATTTGGGCGCCATTACTTTTAATAAGTCAATGCTCTTCCTCTGGGACCTTCGAAACAAGAGCTACAATTCGAAGTTTCGCTCACAGAGTAACATCCGCTGACGAAATAATATAATATTCGATAAGACGCCGAAAATAACCCTTCTTGCGTGGTCTCGATTGCACGGGGTCCAAAATCTAATCTCCGGGCGAAAGAAAAAAAAGAAGAGGCCCCAATATTTTAAGATAATCGTAGAACGGTCAACGGAATATAATGAGGAATATCAATCTTCGAGCATAACACTCGAAATTAATATAGCGTCTTCGAGATTGAAAAGGAAGCAATATTTTTCCGTACTTTTTTTGGGATGCGCAGTCGATTAATCACGTCGATTTGGTGAGAGATGTCCACTGCCTCGGAAGGAGCTCGATCTGCGGTAGCCCAGCATCGAATCGTATATGTAGATGCATATTGACGGCGAGGTCGTCGGGATCCAGTTACTCCCGAGAAAAAACCGAGAACTTATTTCCACTTACATCTCTCGATGAAACTACGTCACCCTGTGACAACTCTCTTTTTCAGCGTTTTTTTTAAATCCACTAATGTAATCGTTTTGTCCGTCAGTCCGTCCGTCACACTTCCATGTCCGGTGAACTACTTCTACATCGTTCAAGTGAGAGCAACCAAATTTTGAGGGATTGTCCATGACCATAAGTTCTACCCACGGTTGAAGTTTGGAGATTCAAGGGGTATAGTTTTTATTTAAATACCGTCCTGGATATCTGATTCATTACATTCTTTCCTTACCTGTTTACCTAGTAAAAACTTGCTATAGTTCTCTCGTGTAGCCAATATGGGGATAATTATTCTGGTAAAATCACAAGTGAGTGTTTCATACTTACCCTAATGCGTTTCGTGAAGATGTAACTATAAGTAACATCCAAGGCTGATTGAAATCGCAGTTACCGGGAGCTATTTGATTTGGAAATCGACTAAAAATGTAATGAGCGTGTACTATAAAAAAGAATGAGGGAGATTTCGCAATTTTGAATTTAATTCGAAGGGAATGTCGCCTGATTTATATAGAGGTTGACTCGGATTTAAATTCGATTGAGGTAGCCGTAACTTTGTGGAACTGCGTTTCGAAAACTCAGAAGCGCAATTTGAATAAAAACATAAATAGTTAAAATGACTACGTAAAAAGTACACCATAAAAATAAAGAAACTACCATGGTTTATTTATTATCATAGTGAATTTTGTGAGTAATCATTTTATTATTTTTTTTTATTTTGCCTTTTGAGTTTTTAATATTATTGTTTAATGTATTTTTTGGAGGTTGATGGTCCATTTCCCATGCTATATGTTTTAGTTGGTTTAGTGTTTGTTTTGAGAGTAAAGAATCAATTACGTGCTTGAACGAACAATTGTCTCACTTGGTATTAATCTTAATTCAAACCATAATTCACGACAAATTAGTTATTTTACTTTAATTGGTTCGTCTGTCAACATAGTCGATGCTCGGAGGGTGTTCCCTCAAATAATTGCATCCTTCTACATGCATTTTGTTCGATTCTTTTCTTCTGGATAAGTAGAACTAGAGTAACTATTAAAAATTTATTCCTGAATACATAGCTCGAAAGAGCGTTTTTCACGTTTTTAGGATAAGATAAATCACAATTTGCGCCACAAATATATACTGTGTACTCCTATAATGGTAAACAACACGTCAAATTACAATAAGTGTAGCCATCCGTGCCTCATTTGCCCTAATAATAATGCGCGAGGTGGATGTCCACAGGTTGAACTAAATTCGTCGCGTAAATGCGAGGGGAGAATATCGACTCTTTTTCGACGTAGAATATGGAAGGGAGAGATTAGATGGAAGAAGGAGTGGGTTAAAAAGAGAGAGAGAGAGAGAGAATGGAGAAGAGGGAAAGTGGGTGATCGGTGTAGGAGGGAATGGTCGGATATGGCGAGTGAGTTTTGACTCGAGAAATGGAATTTCTTTTATATCCGTTGCTCTCCTTTGGAATTCCTGCATCCTTGGATTCGACGTGTTTAGTCTCTTCGTCACTCGGAGTGGCGTCGTTGCCCACTTGGCTCTTTCCCTCCCCCTCCCCCTCACACCACGCTCTCCATTTTCCCTCCCTTCCATTCCCTAACACTCACTATATCAATCCTTCCCTTACTACATCTCTTCTGACGGCCCCCAACGTAGCCGAAGTCGAGTCTAGGTTTAAGAAAAAATTATGTCGTATACATAATGACGTTTCCATTAACGTAGCATAAATTAGGATAGCAACATTAATTCTGGTAGCGCGTTAAATGTTTCCAACCAAGGGATTGGTTGATTTAATCGCCCCGCTCGTAATTTAAACACATGATAAAATAGCTCTACGCGAAAAGAGAATGATTTTTTATTCATGAATCGAAACTGATAAATTTTCCTCTCTATTTTTCTCCATTTAAAGGTAATAAACGTGCCGTGGTCACTTTCTGTCCCAACGGAATTATGGTTTGTAAGATATATCATTTTTATGGATCTTTTTTGTATTAGCAGAATGCTGAGACACTGTGTTATCTTTAAGTACTACAGTCAAACCTCGAATTAGCGCCACCGTTTGTTCATCACTGACATTGGCGCTGAAACGAGGATGGCGGTAAATCGAGGTATATGCTTGCTCTATGTCAGGGGTCTCCAAACTCTTTTACTAGTGGGTCACTTGGCCAATAAATATTATGCTCGCGGGCCAGAGTACCAACATGAAAAACCTTTGAAAATATACGTAGGCGCACAATATACAAATGTGGGCTATTTTCGTATTAAAAGGTGGTTTAGTGAATTTACGATTTTTCCGGGAAAGTTTTCGACATGTCCAATCCAACTTTTATTTTTTCTTCAACGGATATGAATCGAAATCAGACATAAATGGAGCACAACTTCGGTGGGTCTGTGCCACACTTTGGGACCAGAAAGACCCCCAATCATCCGGTCCTCGGTGCATGTTACGACGGTATGACTGCGCGTGGGGGATAATATGACCGCTGAGGAATAGAGAGAAAAGAAATGGAATGGGAAACGAGGGACGAAATCTCACACAGTAGAAGCATAAACAACTAAATAACGATGTTTTCGTTTCAGTTAATTTTAAAATGTCTTTAACATTTATCGTAGCGATAAATACAAAAATCATTTAATTATTTCGTTACGTTAAGCATAACGTCTTCCAGCACAGCTTGATTGTTATGCCTAGAAAAAAATGGCAAAGATTTATTACAGACTCGAGGGCCATATTAAATGGGGTCGTGGGCCACATGTGGCCCGCAGGCCATAGTTTGGAGAGTCCTGCTCTATATAATCATAAGGTGGCAGTTATGTTCACAACGATTCATGGCCGGTATGCGGGAGTTGCACTATATAGTGGAGCGCTAAATCGGTGTCTGACTGTAGTTATTGAAAATTTTATTGAATATGTAAAAAATTCGTAAAATGCTTTTTGAATCTTCCGCATGGGATATCGAGAAACTGGCTGGATTCGCATTCACGTTCGCACAACGCTTCCGAACTTGAAGTCATCGAAATTTAAAATTGTACTAAAACAAGTAATGGAACCCTTAATTAAAATAATAAAAAATGGTCGTTCGTTAAAAATATACGTACTTTGCGATCGATATGTGACATTCAACGATCTGATTGCAATTTCTCTCGCGGAAATCTCGAATAAACTGGTCTCAACTACTTAATCAACAGACATAATCTATCTTTATAGGTATTTTTGGGCAGAAAATGACATGATTGGAAAAAAATCAAAGCGCTTCGACGGAATTAGTTCCGAATCGAAGGAGTGAAAGAGAGGGGAGTGGGTCGTTTGGGGGGGGAGGAGGTGGGGGCGCGGGGGTGGGCGGATGGGGACGAGAAGGGAAGAGGGGGCGTGGCCTATTGTTGAGGGACTCAACAGGTGTGCGGCGCCACGGAAGGAGGTGGCGGAGGGGAGATGTGGAGGAGGGGGCGGGAGAGAGTGAGGGGAAGGGGAGGAGGTGGCTTCACAGCTGCGACCGACCAATCAAACGAAGCAATCTCCAGCCATCCTCCTCTTCATTGGCTTGCCTCCTATTAAGCCATTGTCTATCGCGCGGGCCTCTCTTCTTTTTTTTTAACGCATCATCGCGATCGCGCCATTTCGTTTTTCTGCCGCTCTTTGCCGTCCAGTAGCCGGTTCAATGGTAGCGGCTGAAACAACGTCGGCTCTTTCGCGCGTAAAAATCGGAATTAAAAAAGGTGGCAATTATGAAGGTGGAAAGGGAGAAAATAAAAATTATTTGCTGAAAGGCCCACCGCAATATTGACGGTAAACTATTCTGTTCGTGGTACGTTACTAGAGAAGTTTTGTGTAGCATGGGGAATTGGTACCGTTAAATTGTTTTTGTTGAAACCAAATACGTCTCGAATTTCGAATATTTCGAAAAACCTACGGGAAAATACTTCGTCCTGCGCCGATGGTTTTTTTTCGAGTACAATTTTATTTTTTCCTCTCGCGCGATCAATCTGAAGACTTAAAAAAATAAATAATCGCCCGAAACGGGATTTTCGAAAAAATCCCGCGGACGCAATCTCTCGATATAAATCGCTTACTCTGCCAATCTGTGTGTAACGCTTTTTTAACATGGTTTAACAAACTTTCTGACTACGTAGAAGATTGAAATTTGGCGAGAATGCTTCATTCGCGCATTAAAAGTCCCGAAAAAAGATGCACGGGTTCGACTCCAGGCTATAATTTCCGTTTCCCATAAGGTCGATTTTTCGTCGTGCATGCTTCCATTCTTTTGCAAATCAAAAATCAGAAAAAATTGACCATCGGTTTTTGGTTTATAACATTTAAATTAGGTCATTTAAATTCATGCATTCATTTTCGACGAGCACTTACTCTGTTTGTGTATATATTTTTAATATGATATCAATAAATAATTAGCGGTCGGATTGGAATTCCCCGTTGACCGCACCTCAACATCGCTGGCCTTAAATAAAGCGAAACTCCCGGTTGGTGAGGTCCAAACTGAGAAATTCGATATGCCGCGCGGTTTACATCTATGAAAAATTACGAGTAAAACCTCTCCGAAATAAAAAGCGGTATTAAATGGCGCGTGTCCCTCGCGGCCGAGCCGCATTCCACGACCCCATCCATTCCAAAGCCCTCCGTGGGCAACGAACTTCCGACGCCACGATGCGAATGACATCAGCGACTGCTTTAGGCGAAGTCTGCACCGATGCGCGTGCATTGGGAAAAAAATCATCCAAAGCTTTGATTGACTTACGAGTGAGCGCCGAAATAGGGCCTACTGGGTAAATACCAGGAACTGCTTCGAATACGGGGGATCGATGCAAAGACCTCTTAGGGCCGGAGGAGGTTTCCTAGTAAGTTTAAGACGGATGGCATCCGTATACGTATAAACCACAAAGTTCTAAGACACATAGCTTTCGAATCAAGTGTAAGGAATATAAATTATTAAGCGGTTTTGCGTTTCCTTATTCAAGCTTAGGCTTCGAGTCTGCGAACTCGCAAGTACATAATGCGTTTCTTAAATGGCCAGTATGTTAAAATAAACACTTGCAAAATGACATCCCATGCAAATATTAAAAGTTCAAATATGAAATTTTGTGGTCTGAGTTTTTCGTTTTAGAGTCCCACGGAACGTTTTGTTCGTTTTATGAACGTTTCTTAAATATAATTCACTTGTGTTGCGACAGCTTTCGCTAATTATAATTCACGCGATTGCTTTAGCTTTCAGAAATCCCAATGATTCATACTTTGTTGACTCACTCTCCAAAGCAATTTTCTTTTACTAGTTATTGTCGAGAAAGTCTATTGTTTTTTCATTATTAAACCCCGTGAAATGGTGTATTTCCCAGTTTGAGTAGTCGTCGGCGCTATAATTCAGTATTAGTAGAGATTATTCATATTTGTTGGAAAGATCTGTAAAAGATTGATAATAATATTTAATCTGTTTAAAGCACAAAAAAGTACCACTTCTAAAGTTAAAATCTCGGTGATTTTTAAAACCCTGTCATTTTTTATATAATTTACACTGTAACCATTTCCATTATTACTGGTCGTACATTTTATTTTCTTCCATTTGTACACATTGGATCAGGAAATAATAATTAACTGAAAGTGACGATTCATATAGGAGATAATTTAAATACCTAATTAAAATTCAATTTAATACATTATCTCTTAAGTTTTCCTATTGGGCGCGAATAATTATTTTCGAAAGATGAGGTTAACATTTTCCTCGTACATTTTTGGATAAAGTTCGTGAGGTATTGGAGAATAATTGAAGTAGTTACAACTTCGCAATCTCTATGGAAATATAGCAAACGCGTGTGTCACCAATAAGATGTATAAGATTTAAAAAATTCTCTTTACGACTGTCATAATTTCCTTAGGTCCGTTCTCCTAAGTAGTAGTTCCCACTAGGGGCAGCGATGACGCTAGTCTCGGTTGTGGCTCTGAGGATCGGAATTCGGCAACCCGAACAGCAACTCCCTCTCCTGTTTGTTCTGTAAAGCACGTCTATGAAAGATAAGGCCCCTTCTTCCCAAATGAATTGCTTTTAAATTCACAATGAGTTCCATAGCAATAATTTTTTGTTCGCAGATCTCGAGAAAGAGAGGTAAAAAGAATTAAAAGAGGAAAAATAATATAATACGTGAATTTTTTATGCAATAACATTTTGAAAATTCATTTAGAGAAACTGGTTTTGATATTTTAGAAATAGCAGAATATCATAATATGTTATAAATTATCTGAATTTGCATTATATACACAATAAGATTTGAAGTATTGTTGAGTTTCATTCTATTTAAAAAAATGTCTTTCATATACAATGGGTGATTAATTAAAAGACACAAAATATGTACTTAAAAAATCGCACATTTTTCAAACTCGGAGCAGTTCTGTATGGATTTCCAAAAACATTGAGAAATCAGCGGAAGGTTTTACGTGTCCAAAACATTCCAAATTTTACGCCCGAATTTTCCTATTATCGCAAAGAAAGAAACGCTTTAAGAAAAGGCATTGCAATTTTAAAATTTTAAACATTTCCTTCGGCTCTTCAAGCTGTAGCGAACACTTTTACTCCGTCGCATCACGAAAAAGTATGGTGGACAGAAGTTTAAGGTAGCTAGTTACACAAAAAGGCTAATTAAATACGATAATCAAGGTCGCTTTTATCACTTAAATGTAGCTCTGCTTTTGGGATTACGGCAGTGAATGCCGGATCGCCTTCTGCTGGTCGCAGCGGTTCCCAACCTTTTTCACTTCGCGAACCCCTTCAGCTAACCTATTTCTCGTGGCGAACCTCTCGAGTTGCAACAGTTTTGGCGGCGAACCCCTTATAATAGAGTAGGGTTGCCAACTTTTTGTATCTCCAAAGATGGACATCTTAAAGTTTTAAGGATAGAAAATAAATAGTGATATAGTAAAAGGGGAGGGAGAAAGGTAGTGGTTAATTTTATTGATCAAGTTTATAGAATCTTTTTCAACGTCACTTTAAAAACCAATTTTTAATCGATATAATGCAGAGTATTCATTATGTATTGTAGTAATAAAAATATTATTTGGTTCATCACATAAGTAAATAAAGAATTAAAATTAAAAATATATTAACAAAAAGCTGGTGAATAGCAGATATCATACTGAAAAATTCAGGAAACTAGTACGGTTTATTTATTTTTTCTTTAATTCAACAGCAAATGTTTTTAGAATATATTTTTTAATTTTATATTTGTTCTCCTTTAATAGATTTAAGAAACATCTGATAATTTTTATCAAATATAAAAATTCAGACTAGCAATTCATCTTCGATTAATTTTATAGAGCATCGATTCTGTTCATCCTGCCTCTTTGTACCGATGATACTGAAAATTCTCTCGCAGTAAGCTGATGCATGCTCATAATGTAAGAAATGACAGAAAATATTTTCAAATTCAAAATTTGTAAATTTCAGGATAATGTGTCATGTTTTACTCGAATACACTGCTTCAATGAAATCTTTAGTTTATGAAATTTCATCAAAACTACTTTTTATTTTTGTAATTTCTTCAAACAGTTAATTCATATTTAAATTTCCTTAATTTCCCAAACTGAAACTTTTAATAATTTCACAAAATCTTCTTAAGTTGGGAAAATATATTTTTTTAACGAGAACTTTGAAAGCATTCCCGTTATTTCGTTTTCGTTAAATGGAACCATTTAAATAATGCAGTGCATATTTAAAGAAATTTTAAAAATCTGCTTTCATTTTATTTTTTTCCTGCTCCTCTAGACCTTTTTGAAATTTTTGACGAACAGTATATCCAAGAGATTTTATAATTGTTTTTTTTTTTAACTCCAATACACTCGGGAAAACATCGCTAACAGTAGTTGGATTACATTCTAGTTCTATAGAAAAGCTGTTTTGAAAAATTCTAAAACATGGTTTACAAATAATAAATAAATTTCCACAGCCGGAAACATTCCCGAAATCTTTTTAAATTACACTGACAAGTCAGCTGTACTGAAATCGTGAGAACGAAAACTTTTTCAAGTCAATGCATGGACTGGCAAATTAACTCACGACCACGAGCTCTTTCCCTGCCAACTTAGTTGTGTTCAGTTTTGGTATTACCAAAATATATTTATTATTATTTATATTATTTTATATAAAAAAAATACTAGTAAATGGTAAAATTTACAGAAAGATGGACATATCGCGTCCATCCAGAGGTTAGGGATGGACAATGGACAAATTCTGTGAAAGATGTATTGTCCATCCGAAAGATGGACGGTTGGCAACCCTATAATAGAGAGTAAAGTTTGTAAAAACAATTTTTTTTCAAATCGCGTTTAATTCATGAAAAATAAAAAGTTTATAAAGCACATATTATGTAAACGTTCACAGTAAAATCAGAATCTCTGATATTGTCATCAGTTTCTAGTTAGTACCCTGTAAAATTCAAATGCAATTCTTGAAGCATAGGAAAAAATTGAAAATAAAACCACGCAACTAATTTGAAATAAATTAAAATATTGATAAGAATAGTAGAACCAAGCAAGTGAAAAAGACGCCATTACCAATTTTTTCTCACGAACCCCTCAGATTTATTTCGCGAACCCCTCGGGGCATGCGAACCTCCGGTTGGGAAACGCTGTGCTAGTGTATGTAATGTCATCTTAAGAGAATATAATCGGAAAGGTATGTCTTTTCAAGAGAACATTTTCAGAATTTTCTCACTCTCTCTGCTTTCGTCTAATACATTCGCATTTGTCCGACTTATCTTCGTCAACTTCGGCAAAATTTTCGATCAGGCAAATGTCCACTTTATGTTTATTCCTTGGAAATCTCTATCACCATTTTATCTCGAAAATATCATAATGAACGATTAATATTCTAAAATATACAATCATTCTCTGCGACTTACATTATGATGTAAATTTTGAGATGGTGACGTCTGGATTCGATGTAACTTCCATCGCGAGTGGAACAACAACAGTGTGGGAGCGCGTATTATTTATGGATAATATATACGTGCGTCAAATAAATAAATTTTTACCTCTTCCATGGTCTGAAAATCATGCACGACCGGTGTCAACGAATGAGTGCCGCCATCATTGAATAAATTAATAGTAAATAAACAAAAACTCCTTCACCGTAAAAAGGAAGAGAATACACTCACGCTGCAGGTTGCTGATTAACACCGTCGCAGGACCAAAGTCAAAAGGAGACGCGCGCACTTGGTCATGCGACGGTGTTTACCAGCAACGTGCAGCGTGAATGTATTTATTCTCTTCTTTTTTACGGTGAAGGAGATTTTGTTTATTTACTATTGTATTGTTTCACCGTGTCTCGCGACCCTCCCTTTTCATCGAATAAATTGTTTTCTCGTGAAAATAGAGAAGGTTAATAAGTCACGCGGGTGAATTTTACGCGTAAAATACTCTTTTCCCCTCTCTTTTGACGGTGTTTTGCCAGGTACCAATCTCTTCGTCGAATAATGTTTAGAGGAATATCCCTCGAATGTTTTTACGCTAATGCCACGCATTTCCGAAGAAATTTCGTTTTTGATTCCCACGATTTTTCGAGGGCGTCCACGAATTTCATCGCGGTTCATTTATATTTTCATCGCGCTTCCCTCCTCTCATTCGAATTCACCTAGGGGAAAAACGAGGCAAAACAAACAAGAGAAGAGCGTCATGATCGCATCTCCGCGGATCGACGGCCCGCGGCCTTTTCGCCGCTGTCTTCAAAGAGGGCGCAACGTGTCAGACCGTGACGCTTATCACAATATACTATCCACCGCTCCGCGCCGATCGGACTCTCAATATTCCTTAGCCTCCCAGCAATCCACCTCCCTCCATCTTCCCCCACTCACCTCCCTCACTCTCTCAGGTAGCCTCGGGTTCAAATCTCGATATCGTAGGCAGATTTTTTAATTCAACAAATGTTTATAACCATAATGACATCTCGATGGGTTCCGAATGACTGTACTAATATATATATATATGTGTGTGTGTGTGTGTGTGTTGATATATCAATTTAAATTTCCATTGTTTGAGGTAAACCATTCTTTCGAAAATAATTGTCTAACGATTCATAAATAAGCAAGATTACCCGATAGACACTTTGGTTTATTCTTCTTCCCCAGCCTCACCCACACGTTGATTATTATCGATTTCTGTTTAAAGGCGGCCAGAATGCATAAGCCCCGATCTCTTTCCTCAAAAGTGAGCATCATATTTTAAAAATTATCAGTTTAGTAGCAACTTATTGGGTCGGAAATTATTATAGATAGGGTACAGTAGAATGTTCATCGTATTTTCAGACTGTTTTTTTTGCCACTGTCCTAAGGACCTAAACTACGACACCAAATCTATTTTTTTGTAATGGAAGGATTTAAAAGCGGATTTAAGGATTTTTGCGATTAGTGGAATGCTAGATTGAATATCCAGAGATGATGAAACGGCTTAAGAGGCAGGAAAACCGCAAACATGGAATGTGGCGCGAGGATTTGGTGCGGTAGCTTAATGCGGTCTGCGTATTTGGCGTAGTGCTTCCACGCGGTCCAAGCGCCGATGTGAGTCAGAAACCTGGTTTAGGTGACGCTTAGATGCATATATGATCTTCAAAGCGCATCGTGTATTCGTTAGCCTTTCACGAAATCTCATTTTTCTCTTTGCGACTTATTTTCTGAGAAAATCAGTGGAGGTGAGTTTGCGACCGCAGAGTCAGGCAAATAAAAGCACAAGAGCAGTGCAAGAGGATCAAAAGATGGATTGCCAATGTACATATCTTAAGAGGTTACGAAAATTACAACAGCGATATTATAGATCCAGAGTGTCCAACCTACGGCTCACGGCTTGCGAAGGGATTTTGCGCGGCCCGCGAAGCTGTGATGGAAAAGCAATCCAAAAAATGTAACACACAAATTCATACATTTTTATAAAAATTTTGATGAGGAAACTTTTAATATTGAAATGTCAATCATATAAACCTTATTTAGACTTGATTTTCACTTAAACCTCAGAATATATAGGTAACTTCCGATTTAAACTCTAATCCGGCCTGCCGAAGAATTGCAACTTCCGATGCGGCCCGACGAAGGATTCTCAACCACCGATACGGCCCGCAATGCAGAAAAGGTAGACTCTACTGTTGTAGATCATTGAGACCTGGTCTGATACAATTGTTTTTTATATCAAAAGAATTTATTCTGAAACAATATCCTTGGGTTTTGCAGTGGCATACAAATGTATCCAGGCTTCATCCTTGAAGAAGGAGTAATCAAAGATGAAAAAATAAACTTGTCTGAAGATGTGTATCTTCAGAAAGATACAGATTTTAATATCCAAAAAGAAAATAGAAAATATTTTGTTCAACATAATGAATATAGTAAAAAAGTAAAATTTATTCCATATGGTATTTTTTATTAAGTTCTCGGTGTTCTGAAATCTTGAGTGGGGGGGATCCACTTTACACCACTCCCCCCTCTCGATCCGCTCTTGTTCTGAGATGACAGAAGGAATCGCTGCCCCAGATGCGACACGGAGGGGTAGATCAACTAAACAATGTCCCTCCAAGAGGCAAAGGCGTCCGTTTCTCTAGCTCAGTAGTATCCTACGTTTTTTGTTGAAGCACACCTTTGAGTGTTTTCCCCTACCACTTGGTATACGTATTTTATAGCTGCACTGATGTGAAACGATGAAATTAAAAATATTTGCATTAAAATAAATAACTCTTGTTTATAAGTATAAATCAGGGGTCTTCAAACTTTTTTACAACTGGGCCAATTGGTTAATAAATTTTATGCTCGCGGGCCAGAGTATCGACATGAAAAACATTTTGAAAATATTGGCGCACATTATACAAATGTGGGCTATTTTTGTATTAAAAGGTGTTTTAGTGAATTGGGTAAATTAAGATTTTTTCCGGATAAGTTTTCGAATGTCCAATCGAACCTTTATTTTTTCTTCACCGAATACGTATCGAAATCAGACAAATCGAGCACAACTTCGGTGAATCTCTGCCACGCTTTCGTTACGTTTTTTGTTACAGTTATTTTGAAATTTTCCTTTGTTTTTTTGTTGCGTTATTCAAAAATCATTTCGTTATTTCGTTACGTTTCGCATAACGTTTTCCAACACTGCTTTATTTTTATATCTAGTAAAAATGGCAAAGATTTATTAGAGGCTCGAGGACCACATTAAATGAGGTCGCGGGATACATGTGGCCCCGCGGGATAGTTTGGAGAGCCCTGTTATAAATGATTGAAAAGCTGCTGTTTTAAATCTAAGATTCCGAGAGGAATAAAATGACCGCGCACAATCTCTTGCAATAAGTAAACCACGCCACGTAACAAGGGTTGTAGTTACCGATTAACACACTGTTATGCCGAGATAAGAGAAAGTGTTCATAACCCAGCTCCCCTTTATCGGTGAAACATGTTTTTAACATTATCCATAGTTTTTTATTCACAACCTTACATTGCGAAATCATGCATTAATAGTGATGTAAGGAAAATATCATTATAATCAATATTTTCTCCGAGTTATTTAAAAAAAACTTCACCCACCTTTGGTTGAATTCCAATGCTTTACCTTGCCTCGAACCATGGCCATGTGTTTGCGTCCGCGTGCCACATGACACGACAAGATTTACTCCTACAGTCACTTGTGATTCCTCTCGACAACCGTCTGTAAATACCTCGGGGATCACCGTAATCAATGTAATGCCATGACGCCCTTAATTCTACTTTTCATTCAATGGTGTTGGTTCAACGATATACATATCATATGGCAACTGCATTGATTGGGATCGTAAGTATGATCTCTCCTAGTTTTAAAGAGCAATATACAAAATGATATCTTTATTCTAAAATGAAGTCTATCTTTCGAATGTAGGAGTGTTCCAAAATTTCAAAATCTCATAGATCGAGTGATATTAATGTAAATGTTGATATCGCACGAGCTTAGATATATTTTCAATTGGTGCTTAGAATCTGTTAATATATATTTCCTACCTTCGGATCTTAGAACGAAGCTCGTCTCACTCTCCGTCGAATAAAAACCGATTACTCTTGGAGCGTTTAGTAATAATGAGTCAGATATCGAATGACAAATTTGCTGTCCCTCTAACATTCACCCCGTGACTTCATTTCTTAGAACCGATCTTTTCGTACAAGGAGAATGTTTGATTGTGCCAATCACGATGACATTTACTCGAGTGATAATTAATGGCAAAGTGAGGTTGGGTGAACGAGAGGTCGCCAGTTCAAATTACGAAGAAGACCTTGCATAACTTTGATGGCCATAAACGCACTAGAACAGAGATTCAAAAGAGTCTTGAAGCTTAAAAAATTACGACAAAATACATATGACTGAATAAGTAAAGTTAAAGTCGCAGATGAAAGAGGTGCCTTCCACGATAGGTTATCATAAGTGAATAATTTTCCAAGGCATGAGTATCGCAAAAAGAATTTCCAAAAGGTATCCGAAAAAAGAATAGGGTTCTTTCCTTCATCTTTGGATCAAAGGGGCATAGAGAAATGGTCTAAAACTCATCATACATGGCGCACATGAGGGTACTATACCGCATTAAGGCACCGTACCAAATCCACAGGCCGCATTCCATGTTAATAACATTCATCTGCACCCCAAAGGCGTAGAGAATTTTGAATGGGAATCCAAATTTCTACCGGTAGACTAGTATCTATAAAAATAATGAGTTAGGTGTGTAATTCCGTCCCGTTGCCCTCGTTCAGAGCAACCGTACCATGATGAACGCTAATTTGGTTTTAGACAGTCATGTATCTGAAAATGTGTAGACCCCTCCCCGATAAAACAAATTTGAAGTCCCGGAAATTTTTTTAAACCTTCACAAGAAAAAAATGTTGACTCCCTTTAGCCATGACACCACCCGCCGCGCAAGGGGTTGCGGGGTTGTCCGGTACGCTACTGATTTTCGATATTGGAACGCATTACGCGTTCACCTAAATAACTAATACGTGGCGTAAAATGCCATTTCATAAGTTGTGGAGATTCGTCTTTCATCTTCGATTCATTTTACCTATATTTCTCAGCCGCTGAGGTTCCAATCCCGATTAAAAAACGAAATTATTGTTCATAACCATGATGACAGTCGTAATGAGCGTATTTGCGTATTGTTTAGATACGCGTCATCAGTATGGTTATTAGCATAAGTTGTAACGGAAAAAATAATCGACTTATTTCCATAGGAATTGGAAAAAATGTTCAAATTGTTGACATTAAACTTTTTATTTTATTTTATAGCGATTTTAGCATTTTATTTATGTATGCTGCAGCTCGATACAAAAAAATCCCGCCGGATGACGGGGCATTTGGCAACCTTATTAGAATCATACTCTTGCTCGTTATGAATCAACAAAGCTATCTTTTTTGGCTAAAAAAAAACAAGTATTTTAATATTTATAATTTAAGAAGAAAAGTCAAGTGAATGTTGTATTTTTTATATTAATTGATTCGATTAATTAATATAAAAAATACAACATTCACTTGACTTTTCTTCTTAAATTATAAATATTAAAATACTTGTTTTTTTAAGGTATCAGAATTTCTCATTTTCAAAATTTCGAAAAATTATCCTTTTTTTCTGACACTAAGCGATTATTTAATTTGATTCGGGTTATGGGAATTTTTATTTTATTTTTAAAATTAGTGAATTCATAAGTATTACGCATTTCATCTATTCCGGTGTGACGCACGGGTACACTACAGGTACACTATAAATTTAATATATAGGATGAGAAAGAAGAAAATTAAAATAAGATATGGGTGGCAAGTAGGGGTCGCAGGAAGACCAGTGGACACATATGTGTATTGATAGCTTACGGTCCCTAAATGAGCGAACTGCCACGTGTTGTACGGGAAGCCGTTTAAGGGGAGGGAAAGTGAAGGGGAAATGAATCACCTGGGGATTCAGCGCGACAGTTTGACCAACTAAACCCTAACGCTTGGAGGTTAAATATTTAGCCACCGGTATTTTCTCATGCCCACTTTCTTTTTCGGCCAGACTGTCCTTCCTTACAAATAAGGGCTACATATATATTTCTTACTAGGATTTTGATCAAGTTTTGACGAATAAATGAGGAATATTTGATCACACAATATTAGTTAGAGTAAAAAATGAATTATCATATTCCCTAACTTAGGAGTAGTAGGATCGGTATCCATGTTAATGATAAATTAAATAAAAACTAAAAACAAAGTAACGAGTATGAAAACGCAATATCAAAACGAAACAAATTAAAATATGGAAAACTATATAGTCCACGAGACTGAAACAGCAATTAAAACTACGATAACAAATAACAATATCAACGATATGTATTAACAAAGAAAACAATAGCTAACAAGAAACGCAATAACAAACACTCGATAACCAAACAGCAATAAAAACTATGATAACAAAACAATGCCAGTAAGAGCACACCGTAAGGTTGGCAACGAAGGCACGTGGAGTCTCAGTAGAAAATAACAGAATTTTATCCTCTCCCACGCGCAGCCCGCGTTTCGATAATGGACTCTTCCAGATCAAAATGCGTTTCTGCGCATGGGCCATAAACTTTCAACAGAGTTATACCGATTGTCCATTTGGAGAGCCGCTGTGGGAGTCGGAGAGACACACGTCAAGAAACTTATGTTGGAAAGTTTTACAAATTTTATTATGTATTGGTGAACATGCTACGAGATATCTTCTGAAACAAACACTGATAGAAATTCAAGACAAGCAATTTAAAAAATGTACTTGCCTCAGGTGTCTCCAATAGCCACAACAAGTTTAAAAAATCATATGCGCATTTCGGCTACAAAGCAGCCGTCTTCAGTGGTATTTCACCAAAAATATATTCTAGTTCTTTTAGAATCTATTTTCGGTGAATTATCACCGAAGACGGCTGCTTTGAAGCCGAAATGCGCATATAGTTTTTTAATCTTGTCGTGGCTATTGGAGACAGCTGAGGTAAGTACATTATTTAAATTGCTTGTTCTTGAATTTAACTCCCTGTTGAACCCATAGGAATACCAAAATACTCGCAACTCCTAAAGCGGACCGACGTTCAAATTGATTAGCCATGCTGAGATTGTAGGACAGCGAAGCAGCATACGGCCACCGCATAACACCTGACCATAAACCATATAATACCCTTGATGACGCAGTACAGGTTTATCAGATACTTCCTCGAAAAGTCCAGGAGCACCGTCGTTCAACGGGTCGATGGGCGCTGGAATCCATCTTTCACCGACAAATAATTATAGCATTAATATCCCAATCTATCCGTTGCCATATCCCTATCATAAAAATGGATGCGGTTGTAAAAGCGGCGTTAAAATAAGCATGGGGCGTCTATCTCCCTTCCTCCTCTCCCCGAAGGATCCCTGCCTAATGTCATATGCCCAAATGATGCCTTCTTCATACCGTGAATCGCGTGAATCCCTCGCGTCTTTCTCGTTTAACCCTACTTGGTTTGAGTCGGACTTGAAGCGTCGTTGAAGCTAAACAGAAAAAGAGGGAAGGGAGGGGAAGGAGAGGGAGGGGGTAGGAGAAGGAGGGGATGGGGGTGAGGAGGGAGGAAAGGTTCGAGAGGTGTGTGGAGGGAGTGGGTGTATGGAATGGAGTGAGACGTTGAGAAGGGAGTGGGGCGGCGAAGGCGTGTCTGACAGACGCCCGTCTCCCGGGAGATACCTGACACGCAAAGGATGCTGGGGAGGTGGGTGGTCGGAGAGGGTGAAGGTTGGAAAGGGAAGGGATGAGAGGAGGAGGGGGGGAGCGGAGGGAGAGGTAGAGAGAGGAAGAGAGGGATGGGTTGCTGCGATCGAAAGAACAACAAAGTGAACAACAATGGACGAGGCAGATTCCTGGAATTGTGTGACGCGCTATGTGAGATTTTGCGGGTTGGAAGTCTTGCATCACAATGGATTGCGTTTCCCTCGCATTGCGGTGGTATTTGTGTGCGCCCTTAAATATAACAGGAAACGTCAATAATTCGATGGAATTTGTAAAAAAAATTCAATACACCTTCCCGCCAACTCAAACTATATATATATTTGGAATTAAATGACGTATTTTTATTCCTTACCGATTGATTTTCTATAAAACAAATCCGTGTATAATGCTCAGCTTATACTTCTAACAATTTATTTCATGCGATAAGTTTGTTTGCATGTCATCAGCATTTTGTTACATAGTGAAATTTTGTTATGATTTATAAGAAATCTATCCACATATACCCATTTATGTCGTTATAAAAACTTTAAAGTGTATTGCACCACTTAGTTAGATTAGTTCCTTTCCAGAATAATTCAGCAAATATCTACTTTCTACGATTGCGTAAATCAGTAACCTTCGAAATTGATGTGGAAAATGAACAGGTGTATTATATTAATTAGACCTTTAAAAACAAATTTTTTACATTTTCATTGGATCTATATCTTTAAATATGAAGAAAAACAATTTCCAGAGGTCGAATTTTTGTTATTGCTTTAAGAGCGAGTAACATCTATGTAACATCTATTATAAATTTAAAACATTTTTTGCAACTTTTCTTCAAAATTAAAATTAATAATAGGCACTTGCGAGAAAAATTAAAGATAAGTTAATGGCACAACTTCTGATTCAGCTAGGAAATCGATGAAGTTTTTGCTTCCACGACTATGATTCAATCGCGTAATTTCATATGTATTTTGAATGTAAAAAAATAAACAAAAAAATAAAACGCTTCCATCTCCCGTATATTAATTTCGTAATATTAGATTTACATGTCTTAAGTATCTGAATAATTTATGCTTCGAAATAATTATTTTCAAGCTGAATATCGTTAATAGCTCTCTGTTACTCTGTGTTACTTGAAGAAAAACAGGATACAGAACGTACAATTTATGCAAGTATTACTCAACCGTAATTTGCGATATTATGCAAAAAGTCCATTTTATCATTTATTCCATTTTCGAACGTGGCTGAAAATCTAAAAGTAACTTCTAATATCAATAAATAGCCTAAATATTTTTTTGGCGAATTAAATTTATCCACGGAGAATTAGTAGACGAAATAGATTGCACTTAAAATGAAAATACGAACGCGTTTTGACTCTCAGAGAGCTTCGTATTTAAGTACGCGAATAGGATTTTAGATGGAGTTAAAATAAAATAAAACTGTCTTTTGAAATGTGGTAGAAAGTTCGGCTCGTGACAACTTCCATCAATGAAGAGCATGCAATTTAGAAAGTGCAAGTCACTCGTTTGGAGTAGTTTGTGTTTAATGGAGATAAAAAAACAAATACGCTGTCGAAGAAACTGGAAATTAATTTGATTCCGAGTAAAGATGTGGAGGGTATGTGTTTGAATCGAAGAAAATAAGGGTGAAAAAGGTCATAGAGAGAAAGAGATCAAGATAACAGAAATAAAGACTTCTGCATAGAATTAAACCCAAAGGACAAAGTATGGATGCTTCGACGGATTTCGTCTTGCGAAGAACGGGAGAGTGAAGAGAAGCAACATCGGAGTGAAAGACTAAGGAAGGATCGAAAAAATATTGAGAGGATTGAAAAAGAGAATGAACTAGGATTGGGCGAGGAGATCAGAGGGAATGAGTGAGAAAGAGAGAAAGCGGAGGATATATGTAGTGGAGGGAATGCAAGGAGGATACGAGGTGTGTGGTGCAGGCAGAGGAGGAAGAGAAGGAGAGAGGGTTGCGGAGGGAGGGGTAGTAGGGCACACGTGGTCGTTCTCTGTAGGCATGTGCGAGATCATCAAAGGAGCCGATTGCGGCGTAGGGGAGGGGGGGCGGAGGAGAGGCAGGGGCTACGAGGGGGGAGGGTTGGTAGGAGGAGGGAGAGTTTTAGGAGGGTTTGCTCGCCTGGGGGCAGTATGTGGTTTGGGCTTTCGGTGATTTGGCTAATTCGGGTGTAAATCGCTGCAACCTCCTTTCAAACAGTCCTCCGAAGTCGGTCCAAATATATTAATTTACAAATTAGAACGACTCGTAGGCTGGAGGTTTTTTGTGTCGAAATAACCGAATGCCTGATTTTTAATCGCGTTTAAACTATTTATCTTATAGAAATTGTAAAAAATTTATAAAATTGCAGTGATGTGTGTTCCAAGAAGAAATCATGCGTAGGATATAGACATGATTCCATTTGATTGAAAATGAGATAAACGTTAAATGGTAATGGCTAAAGGGAATTTTCAAAAATTATTTGCTGGTGAGGGATGCGGAAGTAGAAAACCCTTATTTTTCTACAGAAATTAATTAATTAATTTGGCATATATTATTATCATTCGCAAATTAATACATAGTATATTTTGCGAATTTTCAATCGTTTAACAGGTCATTCGCTTGCAATACATTAGGAAGAGTCCCAGTTATAAAAATTATTACTAACCAATTAATCAGAAAAAACCCAGGAACAACTGACAATTTACAGGGACATAAGCTACGTAGATGAATCCATGCTGATATCACAGCGAAGAGCCGTTTCATAAAAGAATGAAAAAAGCCCATTAAAACGCAAAAATTAACACGCGTCCTGGAGGAAATTGCCGCAATAAGCGGGCAAACGAACAAAATAAAAAAAAATCGACGAAAACGCGTGACTTTCCAGAACCGATGTTTTTAAGTGCTCGGGAGATATTTATAGCGGCGGATCGAAAAGATTTTTCCGCCTTCGGGCCGGGAAATTCGGCACCCCAAATAAATGCCGCTCCACCTCAGACCGCCGCCTTCTCCCCCACCCCTTCGCATCCTCCGAAAAACCTCCCGTTCACCGCCCCTCCAGCGCTCCCCGCGCGCCCGCTGTTTTTGGCGGTTAAAAAAAAAGGAGGGTTGATGGCCCGATTGACGCGCTTCCTCCGGCAGCTCCGAAAAACCCGATCCTTCCCTTTGATGTATCGAAACTCGCGTAACGTCGCTACCGAGAGGATAGACTCGTCTCTCTGGCGGGCGGCGCTAATGATCCTTTTTAATTGGGCCTCGCCGGATAGCGGGTGATTGCCGGAACTCGTGCGCGGAGATTCCTTTGTTTCCGGAGACCGCGTTTGTCGCCGTCTCCTATCCTTACCTCCTCCGCATTCATTTTCCCCGATCGTCTCTTGCCCTCCTCGTTCCCCGCGCGGCAGGGGCGCGTGAAAGAGTCTCCCGTGTTGGATTCCTCCTCTCCCACGGATCTTGTCCGAAATACTCACACACCCTCTCTATCCCTCATCCTCGGATGCGCGCACAATGAATGAATGCTCCCTTTTATGCGACTTGGATACTACTTCCCTCTTCCCTCGGCAGCCACCTGCTCAGTCTCTCTCTCTCTCTTTCGCCCTCCTTCTCTCTCATCCATCTTTCTCTTCCCTTACCTTTCGCTATCTCAAGCGAAAACTAAACTTTGCGCTCTTTTCTCCACGCTGCAAAACACGGATTGGTAGTAGAAACGGTTGAGCACGCGTTGATTCTTTCATAATTGGAAATTCAAAAGAAAATTTTCTGGCTCAGAATAAGGCTGCGATTGATAAATTTGGCATCTACGAGAGCCATAAAATCATTTATTTTGCTTTTGCATATAGAAAATTAAATATTTCATTCTTAGAATCCGACGGAAAAAAAAAACAGAAAAATGCCTTGGTCCGAGCGCTAATGGATGGTTGTATTCACGATAAGTTTGCAGAAATAAAGAAAACATTCGCCGTTAATTATTTTATTCTCGGCTAGTTTTTATTTATCAACCGCGAGACTTTTTATAGATTTCTTTTGTCCTCTTCAATTGTTTTTAGTGCAGCATATCTTTATCTGAGATTTTCTTCGGTAATCAGTGATAAATTGTGTAGATTGGTAGCGAAACTTGCATGTATTTTTTTATGGGCAGTTTTTCTCGATTTGTTGCACACTTTCTCAAATTAAAAATTGATTACATCTCCCGTGAGTAATCTCTATGAATTTTCTGAATTAGTTTGGATATTTAATTTTTTTTTTTGCAATTTCCTGGAATAGTTCCTTATATCTTTGAGTAAGACTTACTGCTTATGGCGAAGCATATTATTTTTTGAGAAGGAAAATAAATATATACCGTGTTTACTCGAGCAATACCCGAACGGCTTTCCCCGGAGATCTTCCTCCTAAATTAGGGTGCGAACATTTCGCGGAATATGTTTTGGGTCACATCTTGTATATATGTTCAACACGTTCGTACGTAATCTTGAGACAAACCCATTTCCCTCATTTGAACAGCATCTTTTAGTGTTAAAAGAAAATTAATCTTTAAATTCACTATTTCAGCATTTTCTGTCATTAACTCAAAAGTACAGTTCGAGTCTTCATAGGGTCTTACTTTTTCAAGATAATTAGTTTGAAATAGAGATCGCGATCGCAGGAGATGCTAGATAGTAATTAAAGCAGTTCATAAAATATTTTTTTATGGCTCGCAAAATATTTTTATATTTACATAGTCTCAGGTTTGATAATACAGTAACGTTATCATTAATTTCGGGCCATACGTCTAGGAAATTTTTCCACTTGCCAATGGAATGCCTTGAAAATGAAAAATCGATTAACTATAATTTTTACGTATTAGTTCTGCGAGCAGATAACTTGTGAACCACAAAAATTTAATTAATTAGGACATTTTAAGGTCAATACCCTGTTTGAGATAGGTCTCTTAAGATCAAAGATTCTTTGAACCCAGATGTGGTTTTCTACAAAGTAGACTTGTCGAAATCGTTCAAACGGAATAGCGGAGAAACTCACGCCTGGTAAAAGGTAACTCCTGTTTCCAGGTCAAAGTGTTGTCATTGGATGAAAGGACTGTATATACTACCAATCATAAGCTACACCCGGTTTTAGAACCGAAGTTCACAGAGAATATCTGTGAGTCCATGAAAGAACGGCGATTTAGCGTCAGAGGCCTATTTTGTCTGAGTGAGCCTCCACTTAAAATATTATTCCATAAACTTAAGGTATATCCATATGAAAATTATATACATAACTGTGCAAATAATATATATGCCCTTAAATTTCTCATAAAATGTATTCCTTTTTAGTTTTCAGTGCCTCTTTATGATTTAAAATATCGATCGATATGCAAAGGTTCATAACAAATATTAGCTGAGAGTAAAAATCCTTTAAT
Organism: Tanypteryx hageni; assembly: GCA_028673005.1. Taxonomy (NCBI): domain Eukaryota; kingdom Metazoa; phylum Arthropoda; class Insecta; order Odonata; family Petaluridae; genus Tanypteryx; species Tanypteryx hageni. The sequence goes on from CM054116.1 coordinate 110,148,834, forward strand.
CGAATGCGATAATTTTAAAGACGAATGAGGCAGGAAAAATAATACAGCAGCAACAACATGTAGTAAAAATCTGTGGAAATGCAATTATTTCGAGCGAAAGTTTTTATCGAGTAGTTTAATTTTTCGACGGAAATAAGCCATAGAGGCATCCCAAACCTATCGAAAAATTCTATTAAAATGCTAAAATAACTAAAACTATATTAATGGGGTCAAACTCAAATGCAAAGATTTATGGTTCAGTCTAACCATTAATGGTCTCTCAAATTTGGAGTCAATATAACATATAGGTAGGCTTGGTAGAATTCGATGTTTATTTTTTTTAAATCGACCTGTATTTTCCCGAGAGATTTTCTACGGATACCGAAGCTTAAAATTACTAATTGGTCAAATTCGAAGTCTTATTTTTTTGAAAACCGACGTCTATTTTCCCGAGATTTTTCGACGAATATCGACGCTTAAAATTATTACTTACGTATATGGCTGGCAGTTTTCAGCCTTTCAATTCGATGATTTAAATTTACTTTTTATTTCGAAATTCTTAAAATTTTAAATGTTAATATTAAAGGAAAAACTCAATTATGAATATATTGAAATATTATTTTATCTTTTACTTACAGTAAAAACAGTTTACAATACAAAGTACCTATACAAAGTAAGAAGTATATTTAAATCGGTAATTTGTTCTTTTACTAATTAAAACCTGACTTTTACCCAAGAAAATCACCACATTTGAGCCAACCACGAAATTTTGCGTGTTTTTTGGATTTATGAGAAAATATCTAGGAACTACACATATATATATATATATATATATATATATATGGATGTTAACAAGGTGTTGGGATGAGGAAACCCAGTGAGCACTCACCAATCAGACGACTTCAGGTTGGCGAGGCCCCGGGGATGTCGAAGCGACACACGTAAAATAACACAAAAACACAGAAACATCACAAACGTAAAGCTTCCGGAACTACTCCTTCTTCAGCTTATATATATATATATATATATATATATATATATATATATATATATATATATATATATATATATATATATATATAACAGCTTACGGAAAAGGAAAGGTAAAATAGATATATGGATGTCAACAAGGTGTTGGGATGAGGAAACCCAGTGAAAACTCACCAATCAGACGACTTCAGGTTGGCGAGGCCCCGGGGATGTCGAAGCGACACACGTAAAAGAACACTAAAACACAGAAACATCACAAACGTAGAAGCTTTCGGAACTACTCCTTCTTCAGCTACAGAGAGAGAACTGTCGTCTGATTGGTGAGTTTTCACTGGGTTTCCTCATCCCAACACCTTGTTGACATCCATATATATATATATATATATATATATATATATATATATATATATATATATATATATATATTCATTGTGTGAACACGAAACGATATTTCTTGTTCTTGTATTTTCACTTCTTTCTTTACAAATTTTGCCAAAACCTTATGATTTCCAACCAATCTATATGAGAAAATATATATTAATAGCTGATTCACGGCTTTTATTAACTGAATCTTGATGATTAAACCAAATTAGCTCCTTGCATATCGGCAACGAGAATATTATTGTTATTCTACCACAATGAAACTTAGTTTATTTCCAAATCTAGATATTTTTTATTTCATACAGTAATTTTTCCAATCGCGTCATTGGCAAATATATTATTTCGCGAATGCAGACAGTAAATTGTGCTTTACCTCTTGAAATTCGAAAAATATATTATTGCTTTTAAAAAAAGAATTTGCGAGTTCAGCTTAATAATGGCAATTTAGGACTAATTAAGGAAAACACGAATGATATAATTATCGCAATAATATTTTAACTGCCAAAAAATAACTATCTAATACTTTACTTTGTATCATTTGATATATTTCATCTCTGTACTAAATATTCACTTTATTTAAAATAAAACATACAGAGAGAAACGTTGGACTTAATTATTCAGCGCTCGATCAACAGTCTTACCTCAAATCCTGATTAAAATGTGTTTTTCCAATCGGCAAATTATTTTACAACAAATAGCAAATAAATGGTAATCCTTAATCCGCCTTCAATTTTAAGTAACGACTGCTAATTTATGTGCACCTTTTTTAAACCATTATATATAAATTGAAATTTACTAACCTGTAGCTAAGGATGAAGAAGCCAAAAGCAAGAGAACGGAACGTTCCTTCCTCGATAACTATCAGAGAAAGACTGCCAAAAGAGCAGGTTCATTGCATACGGAGAAGGGGTGAAAGTGCATATAAAAACGTCCATCTGTAGGAAAAATCCTAGCAAGCAATCGAGAAACATTTGTTCCAGGAATTCACTCCACGGGGTAGATGCGTGGAATGGGTAGCAAAACGACCACCGAAATTCCTTTCTTCCGAACCTCGAGGAACTCATAGCAGGGCAAACACATGACCTTAGCTGTATAGAGAGGCTCGTGAAATATCCCATCATTCGGTTGGCAAATATAATCTCAAAAACCTCAAAAGGTCTAAGAAACACGTGTTTTCAAAACTACAATGGGGCCTTGCGGTTGCCTGATTGTTCAATGTAGAAGCGTGAGCTTTCAGAAATACGCATAATTGAATGTGAGGAAATATCCTTCTTTCAGTCCCACTGTTAATGCAAGCCCAGAAAAGGAACGAAATCGTAAATAGGAAATAATATTGCGAAAAAAGTAAACATATACGACTTAAATATTACAATTCAGAATAGATTTTTGGACGTATACTTTTCCATCTCGTTGGAAAATCGACGCTTATCGACGTCTGTTCATTTTCGTCGATTTTGAAAATTGAAAAAAAAATCGACGTTTTTCGATTTAAATCGAATCCTACCAAGCCTACATATAAGATATACGTACATATTTATTTAGTCATAGAGATCATAATCTATTTGTCAAATAAATAAAAGCTGGACAAGGATAACCTTAGCGAGACTGGAACTGTATTCTCATTATTCACTTTCAGATTTTTATAAGTAAATAGATAAATAATAACCAAAATGACAAAGCGCATATTTTAGAGATTTATTAATTTCCATTTGATTAACTATGCAGCTCCAATAGGCATAAATAGGTTGGGGAAACTGATTTTTAGCCAATACGCGTATCTATCGAATCAGATAGATTCAATTGTGTCCAATAATCAGGCCTAGACAAATCTAGTCGAAATCTAGGCGTCGTGTTGAATTTGAACGCGATGCTATTTAGAATCTTTATATATGACAAGGCACACCATTTTTACCATATTGCTTACTTAATAACTCCACTGCGCTAGTAAAAAATAGCAGAAAAATTAAATCACCACTGTGCAAATTTTAGTTGCCAATGGCGACCAACTGCCTGGATTTGTCCAGTTCTGCCTGTAATTAGGTTAATCAAACACATTGCACTATGTGTACCGATAGTTGCTTAATCTGAAACGGGAGAAATTTTCTCCATTGAACGAAAGTTTGAGAATGAGGGTTTAATTCAGGTAAAACATTATATCTGTTGAAGCTACAATGGACTACGATAATTTTTACGTGCGACACGAGTCAAAAATCTGCTCATTTTACCTTTCCGCCACCGCTCGGTGAGTTTAAACAGGAGATTAGTTTATTTTCCGCGTAATTTTCGCATTGACCAAGCCAAGATAAATAATTTTCGGGCGATAAATATATCGAGTCGAGGCTTAAGGCGAGAGGATTCGCGCGCGAATAACTTCGGAGATGATTTAGTGATCTCCCGTCTGCAAACGAGGAGGAAGAGGAAAAAAAACACTCCCATCGAGGTGATGAGGTAAGGGCGAATTTGTAAATCTTCCGGATATTACAGGAGGTAAACAAATTGCACCGGGCGAAAAAAAAATGAAAAGGAAGGGACGTGGAGGTGGGAGGAAAAAAAAGAGACGGATAGAAGACGCAGAGAGAGAGAGAGGAAAGGGGAGTGGAGAAGGGGTGCGGTGAGTCGACCCTCGAAGATGTTTGGCGGGCGGAAGTGAGAGAGGGGTAGGGGGGGAGAGGGAGGGAGGTGGAGTGGGGAGGGACCTCGCAGACGCTGACAAGGGGCTCCATTGATACCTCAAGACCCGCACGCGTTCTCTACTATATACAGAGGGAGAAAGGGAGAGAGAGAAAGAGGGAGGGAAGGGGTAGCGGGAAGTGGGAGGGGGTGAGAGAGTGGATGAGGAAATAGGAAGATTGAAAAATCCCTGGAGGGTATGAGGAGCGGAATGATGGCTTGGATTGGGAAGGAGGAAGTAAGGGAGAAAGAGAAAAACAAGGAGGAAGGGGAGTGGGGGAGAAGATGGAGAGGAAAGGATGAAATCGTGGAGGAGGGATGGAGAAGGAAGATAAAAAGGGTGAGATATAGAGGGGGAGTGAATTAGAAGGAAAATTGGAGGTCATGGTAAGGAGCTGGAAAAGGAGTCGAAGGTGATGATAAGTGCGAGTTGGGTAATGGGAGGAAGAAAAAGTAACCACAATTGGAAAATGTCGAGATTTCATTGAAAATGTAATTATTACGAATCAAAATCCAGATAAACGAGATATCGAATAACCGGAATTACGATTAAGCGGAAAATTTAACTCGTAACTTACAAGTTTTTTTTACTTCATTATGCACCATATTTAAATTTTCCCATAGCTAATATAGGCATTAGTACGTAGTATTACTTGAGTTACATAATCGTTAACTTACTTTTCTTTGTGTCTTATTTGCAGTATTGATAATTACTCAATTTTTTTCCAATGTGTGTATTATGACAAATGTTACTAGGCGTTTCGATCAACCGGGATATCCTATTAACCTGTGATAGGCTTAATCTCCGATAAGTTGGGAGTTTACTTCACGTGGAAAAAATAATTTTTAACCTCTCATCTCTATCCAGGAACTACAGATACTGACGCTATCCAGATCATCCGCTGGCTACAAGCTATCATGTGAACACGGTTATTCGTTTTTAGGCGTTCTTTACCTGCGAAACTGTATAGTAGCGGACCGCCTTATGGGCACGTCTCGTCCGTCCGTCTGTCGTAACTTTCATCTCCTAAACCGCTGGACAGGTTTTAATTAAATTAAGTATGAGTGATCTTTATTAAGATTTATCGCCAAATTGTGACTTTGAACTGAATCCGTCAATTAGAACTTCCACTTTTCATAATTACTTTAATAGACTCATATTTCGTTATATGGCATCCGTCAAGCTACAATTAAATACTATTTTTCTCTCCCATACTCTTATATGATCTGTAAGGTATAGATTAAAATATTTATTCGGATAGAGGACATCATTTATCACAACAAAGTCCGCGAGAACACATAATTACGAGTTATAGTTTCGGAGATAAAAATTCGAGAAAATCCCAAACAAAAAATCACATATTTTGTTTATAATCTATTTCTAAGAAAGTTCTATCGGCAAGCAGCAATTAAAAAAAAACATATTTTTCTCTCCCAAGTTCTTATATGATCTTTGATGCATAGATTATAAATTTTATTCGAATACAGGGCAACATTTACCACAAATAAGTCCGCGGGACCACATATTGTAATATGTTAAAATTAGCGTATTTGTCCGTCAAATATGACGGGATTATCATAAAAGTATTCCAAATATATATGATTTCGATATGAAAAATCAGTAAGATATGCTATGATCTGGTTTGGCTTTCATGCACAATAAAATCAATGTTTTTGAAAGTTATCTTTGTTTTAATTATACTGTTTAAGTAATTATTAGTAGAGAGGCCAAATGATTATCCAAATATTTGCTGAAAAGAAGAGGAAAATCGAAATAATAAGATATAATGCATAAAGAAGTAGCTAAAATTTACTTGAAATATTTGAACAAATTATAAGTTATTTAAAACGTATAGAATTTAACTTAATAAATGAATTATTTTACTCGTAATAACTCGTAAAAAACAGGATAAAATATGAAAGAACTGTCAATTTACCAAAAAAGGAAAAATGTGTAGTAGCTTACTTACTATTAACTAAATACTTATATGAACTGCAATGAGTTTAACGATATTTTAAGATTGCACTTTTCTTTTAACTATATTAGTTTTGAAAATTTTCCAGAAAAATCACTTTAGTTAAAGAAATTTAAATAAAACTCATAAAAAGTTGTTTTCAACCCTATTTGAAATTCGGTTCAAAATATTTGCTGTAGTTAAAGAAATCCATTGAAAATTACGTGACCTATATTTAGTTTTATGAATTACCACCATTTGGAAATAGTATAACATTTTTTTACAATCAATTATAATTTATTATTGTTATTTTTGTACTGCAGCTCCTTTTAAACCGATACAAATGCTACGCCCTCTTTCTCAGTTTCTGCTCATTCCCATTCTCTTTTCCTTCCTCCCTCTAATTACTTAATAGATTCAGTAAATAAGTTATACCCATGTATAAAAGTCTGACCCGTGTTAAAGCACTAAATTGGTGCATTTATTATGAGGCCAAGAATAGAATTTAGTAATTGGGACAACAGTGGTCTAATATAAACAAAATGCGTGAAAAATCGTATTAAAACGTAATTTTTGGAGATTTACGAATGAGTTTAAATTCTTCTCTTCGCATAACTAAGTTAAATACCTCATCCTTGAAATATTTTAAAATGTAAACGAAAAAGGTCTGCATGTCAAGGAATGGCTTTTTGCGTGATTCATATATGCGATGCGATTTATAACTCCGGTTAATTATAAGATGCATTGCAAAAAAACTATGAAAATAACTATAAAAATAGTTAATTCTAAAAAATTTCAATAGGAAGTTAACTGAAAAGAAATTAATGAAAAACACGATTTTAATTATAAATAATTCGAGCGCTTTCTCTCTCGTACTAAAGCATTCCTTGCGCATATATTATAAGGACGACAATACAATCTCGAGGTTTAACAATGACACGGTAGGCAAGACAACATATCTTTAAAAAGCTTAAAATTTTCCAATAAATGTGATTTAAACGTATAAATTGAGCGATTTCGAACCGAAGGTAAAAGTCGACGATAAGATTACAAATCTGTTTATTTTCTTTAAAATGGTCCAGATCCGAAAATCGTAGATGAACTACTTCTAATTTAATTTTGCAAAAGAAAAAAAGCCTGCAAGTGAAAAAATGTATTTTTAAGTGTTTTCTTATGGGGATTTCGATAGAGCGTTCCGGCGGACCAACGGACGGACAGATGGATTGACGGACCAACGTACAGAATAAGGATATTATGTACGTCATAGTTTCGGAGGTAAAAATTCAAGAACAGTCCAATTTTTCGTTACCATATCATACGTATTTTCCATAAAGAACGCCTTTGAAATCTCTGTGTATTCCATTTATGGAGTATAATTTTCCATCTTTTTTTTACATTTTAGGAGAAAAATTCTGTACTTGACCGGTCAAGTACAGAATTTTTCTTCTTCTAAAATGTAAAAACTTAGTTTCAACTTTATGTGAACATGCATAATATGTAATTCCAACACCTTTGTAGCATTTCCATCTTGTTTTATGAATCATCTTTTGAAAAATATGCTACTAATAGGAATAGTACGTTTCATCTTCGGGTTGATTAAGGAAGTAAATTCAGCACTCGGAATGGTATATAGGTCGTTTGCTCTAGCTTGCAGATAATGTAGCATAGAAAGACCGACTTAAAACATGCAACCAGAAATAAATAGGAGTTTAAGATTTAACAGATTAAACTGAGAAAATTGTCAAACTGGACTATTTTTTACCCATGTAATTCGCATAAATATTTAAAAAATCAATATTCATGAGCATTATGACACACTTAGGGATAAAGTTGTAAAAATTCAAAGAAAACGTATGCAAAAAAAACTCAGTCGAAATATTCTAGGGAATTCCTACAACGCTCCCTTTGTTTGAGTTTCGTTTGAAGTCAGCATAATGTTTAAAAAATTAGCGTCCTTGAACCCCAGCGGAAACGAACGAGTAACGAATTGGGCGACAAAAATAGTCAGTTACTTAGCTCGAATTCATCCGCATTCCGCGTAACCGGATATTAAGAGGACGCGTGTGCGCGTGCGACCGGACAGTTAGGGCTCGCACGCCGGACACATAAGTCTTCCGAGTACCGAAAATCGAGATGTATATGTGTAAAATATACAGTAATCCCTCTCCAAACGCTGTTTTGAGTATCCACGGCGTAAATGTTTTAGCTGGTTTTGCCAACCGCGGTGTCTAGTCTTGAGCATCCGCGGTTCTACGCGCGGCCGTGTATATTTGGCTAATTTTACTAATATTAAAATCAATGTTATTAAGGAAGCTACTTACTAACTAGTCTTTACCAGAAGGAAAGACATAGGAAAGATGATTTTTAGCTCCCGATAAGACCACGGGTTAGTCGGGAGGTGGAGGCAGGAGGAATTTTATGGAAGGATTGGTTTTTAAGACCAGGCGGACGGCGTCAGCAGGGGCTCCTCTGCCATTATATTACCAATGTGCAATACTTGTACTTTGAACGCATTTTATTTTGTATTTTTATATAATAAACATCATACATACACATTATATATATATATATAACAACTTACGGAAAAGGAAAGGTAAAATGAATATATGGATGTCAACAAGGTGTTGGGATGAGGAAACCCAGTGAGCACTCACCAATCAGATGACTTCAGGTTGGCGAGGCCCCGGGGATGTCGAAGCGACACACGTAAAATAACACAAAAACACAGAAACATCACAAACGTAAAGCTTTCGGAACTACTCCTTCTTCAGCTACAGAGAGAGAACTCATCCCAACACCTTGTTGACATCCATATATATATATATATATATATATATATATATATATATATATATATAAAACACACGAACACAAAAACAAAAAACACGCAAGCTTATCGGGCCTATGCCCTTCTTCAGCGATAGAGTAAATGCGAGTAACCAATATATATGTATATATACATTTTTTCAATTTTTATGTGTACATTAACGGACTTAAAGGTAAGTATGTCTCTCAGGGGCCACTTCCCCGGACCATCAATTTTCCATAAACCCTGGCGGTTGGTGAGAAACTACTGCATTAATGTACATGTACGTGCATATATGTTGAGTCTAGTAGTATTTTTATGTGTGCGTGAACATGCAAGTGCAAGAGTTTATGATGTGCCGGAAAGGACATGAGACTGGGAATGACAGAGGGGCGCGTGGGAATGACAATTGAGTGGGAGGGAGCGTAAAAAGAGGAGGGAGAAGGATGCTGAAAAGGAGAGTGGAAAGGAGTGTAGGATGCAGAGAGAGAGAGAGACACACACACACGGAGAGGTAGGAGGCTCTCTATTGAGCGAGGCGCATTGTGTGGCTAAAGGTATTCCACTCTCAAATTCGAATGTGTTGAGTAACTAAACGTCTTTCTCTTTCTCTCGAAACGGAGAGCTTAGTCATGATACGCTCTTCAGCGCCTCTCCCACTCGCCTCGCCATCCACGTCTCCTTCATTATGCGCCCATTCAACATTCCATAAGGGACGGAATGAAACCCGAGCGTGCGCGTGCGAGCCTTGCGTTTGATTCCGCCTAGCGTCGCCTCGATCGGGATCGGATCAAAAGCGACGGTTCCGACGAGATCGAGCGAAGTCTCCTCGCGGTAAAAAATATGTTTCTCATCGAGATGTCAATAACGGAGTCTCTATGATGTCATTAAGCATGTTTTCTTCAAACGCGAATTGTAGTCAATCCCTATCACAGTCGTGGCTGTTTAACGCAGTTTAGGCGAGTAATCTAGGCAGGGGGCGTAACTACGATTTCGGGATCCCTATGCAAGTAAAAATTTCGATGTCCCCACCTATGTAAAAAAAAATCGTTATAAAATTATTTTTATAAGGTTCTATTTTTTTTATTTTTTCGACATTTCAATTTTGAAAATTTATTTATAAACTAATCAGTTTTCATTTTGCATGCTTCTGAGTTTCCTACTGAAAGAAGTTATAAATACTTTGATCTACTTTTGGGCATACAAGTGCGTAGGTAGCTTTTTATTAACTTAAATTTTGAAAGAGATCTTTCGTTTGAAGAAACATTTACTGGCAATGTCAAATATATCATTAAAGCTGCACGTACATTCATATAAATTGATGCCTGTCTGTATTTAACCATTATTGAATCAAATAGTTCCTTCGTGCCTATGCAGTTTCAACTCTAATCTTTCATAACAGCGTTTGTTGCTATAGATAGAAGCAGTGGCGGCTCGTAGCTAAAATTAGTGGGGGTGCTGCTCCAGAAAATTTTTAGCCTTTGTTTTAAAATTGTGTAAAAGGAAAAAAACATGTATAAAAAGAAAATTTATTCAGGAACTTGATAAAATCTTAACAAAAAAAAACAAACATTTTTTACTTACTTTAACTTAAATAGTTACAGTTCAAGCATGATCTATTCATTTAAAAATGAAATCCATTCTTCTTGTTTTAATTTGCGCAAAAAGTTCAATAATTTTCTCCTTGATCTCTGGATGACAATTGAGGAAATTTTTCTCCATTGAAAGTACTGCAAGCGCATTTAGTCTTTCCGAATTCATAGTGCTTCTTAAAAAAGTTTTTATTCTTTTCAATGTTGAAAAGCAGCGCTCTGTCTCTGATGTAGTCATGGGAATTGTCAGGAGGATTTTTACCAGTTTCGTAATTTCACTAAAAACATCATCTAGATTATTTTCAAGATAAATTTCAGCAGCTCAATTAATTTGCAATATTCATGAATATCAGTCCTACAATAGAATACTTTTAGTTCAGTTTCAAGCTTTTCTTTGTCAATCATGGGATAAGCTTCAGTGGTCAGTACTATCTCTTTTGTGGGATGTTCATTCTTAAATCTAGTGAAGCATTTCTTGTTGAACAATTTAGCAGCTACTAAGTGTTTAGTGGAAGAATATCTGTCCATTATATCAACACATATATAGTCACACACTTCCTTAGCTTCTGCCATGAGTATCTTTGAAGGATTCTCACAGTACTTTGAGTTTCTCAATTCTAAAATAGCAGTTTTGAAATTTGTTATATATTCATTAACTTTAAACACACTAATTTCTCGAGATTGCATTTGGTTGTAAATTATTTCAACATGAGGCATAATCTGATGAAAAAGCTCTAACCAAAACTTGAAATTATCATCATTCAGGTATTTTAAAATTCCTGTTGCTTCTGCAATGGTTTGATCTGCATTTGATGTTGACTGAATTTCAGTAAGGCAGTTTTTTAAAGGTTGCAAATTTTCATGAACTCTGTTTATGGTCCGTATGTTGAAATTCCACCTTGTAGAGGATGGACGTGGCATGCTGACGTCCATATGTTTCTTGAGAATGGACACACGTTGTGGTGATCTTGAGAAGAATGTTGGAATAGCCAGAATGTTAGAGAAAAATATTCTTGCGTTTCGTGTAATACTTGCTGCATTTCTCATTATTAAATTAAGTTGATGTGCATAACAGTGAATGAAATGTGCATTACTATAAACTGCTTTTATTTTTGCTTGAACTCCTGCTTTTTTGCCTTTCATGACATTTGCACCATCAAATGTCTGAGCTATCAGTTTTTGTCCATTTCTTTGAAGGATTATGTCCAATTGTTCTAAAATACGTTTTGATATGCCATCTGCAGTTTGATTTTCTGGAATAAAGAATCTCCAAAAACGCTCAAATATTTCTTCATTCAATACGTACCGTAGAACAAGGACCATTTGAGTGTGTTCCGAAACATCTGTTGTGTCATCAGCCATGACAGCTACAAAGGAAGCTTTTCTAATTTCCGTCCTTATCTCCTCATGGTATATTTGTAGCAGGCAGTCAAGTATCTCATTATGAATGGCCTTAGAAACACCTTTGAAGACTGCACTGATTTCTAAGTGATTCTTCAAATCTGAATCTAATTTAGATGCAAAATTTACTAATCCTCTAAATACCCCTGGATTTACTGAATCGTCTTTTTCATCATGTCCACGTAAGGGAGTTTCAAAGTTTCCACAAAAGTAAATGCAGTCTATTATTTTGGACAAAATCTCACGGTTCTTTTTAACTTTTATATTATGCTCATTGATTGAAAGTCTGTATGCCTCACTAAGTTTCTCCTTAATACTTACGGTTCCTAAAAGTGACAGTGAAACAACATTGTCAACGTGCTTCTTTGACTTCTCATGCTTTTCAGTTTTTTCTTTCATTTTGCTTATATTTCTAAAACCATCTTTTGTCCACGGTACATCACCTCCAAACACCAAACACGGGAAGCAAAACAGTGCATTTTTTACTTCACAGCCGCAAAGCCAACTTTTCCGTTGGTACCATTCAGAATTAAAACTACGAATATATTTCTTGTTGTTGCTTTTGCCTGGCTGAGGTATTAGAATATCAGGTGTTGAACGACCTCTTTTCTTAACTGTAACTTTCTCATGGAGAGATAGCTGTGAAAACTTAAGCTGTTGAAGTTCACTTACAGTCACAGAACTTATTTCTTGGGGATGCAAGGCCATGGTTAAAGTTTTCTGTTAAATAAAAGAACCGAAAAAAAATGAATCAAATAGAATAGCTGGAAGCAGAATATTAATCTAATTCTGCACTCTTCTACACTTTATCACATTCAAGAATATGGTACACGGTTTTTAAGCACAACACACGCTGAGTAAAAAAAAACTTCCTTCCACCATCACGCCAGAGCCGGTACTGCGAGAGCAACAGTGCTCTCTCTACCTGGCAGTCCCGCCTTCCTCCCCACCCCCCCCCCTCCTATGTGCGCATGCGCACAACAGTCAAACACCACTTCGCTGGCACTGTGAATCGCATAATTCCATACAAAGATTTTTGTATCTTTTTCATAAACTGGGGGATGGCTACTGAAGTACTGACATTAAGCTTAAGGAATATATATTGTACTACAACAATAAAGAAAGAATTAAAGAAAAAAAGACTCATTATATTAAATGTTATCGATAATATCAAGAGGAAATAGGGGGTGCTGCAGTTCCGCAGTGCCTATACACGAGCCGCCACTGGATAGAAGTTACCTTGTCAATACATTTCTTATAAACTTTTGTGAATATTCTTTGATCATCCGGGCTGCAATCAGTAGCCTTTTGCCTTAATCACACCTCTACGATATTGGCATAGTATAGATGTTTCCAAATACTTCATATGTTACCAGTGGCGGATCCAAGGGGCGATGGGGGCGATCGCCCTGTCCTTGGACGACCCCATTGCCCTCTACTGGGCACATTCTTAAATTCATTCCGCGCAACATTCCTTGTTTCTACACCGAAGATTAAGTCTGTATGACAATAAAAAGAAAGGTTCTGATGGGGGTAGGGATTTTCAAAATGTATGGTCGTCGGCAGAGGCGGAATCAAGTTACCCATGCACATCTTTTACTTACCCTATAGTTTTAAAATGTATTACTCTGAGGAGACATTTATAGAACTCGACCAATTTTAAACCAGTGATATTTTTTTCTAATCTCGATGGTAACAACAGCGGAAGGTTAACGTGCTAAAGGAAAGGTTAGAGGGAGAAAGAGAGAAATACATTAGAGGGGGACGTGGAACGTCGAATGCAGGGCAATGGCTTGCAGCGGCAGCAGAAGAGAGCGGATGAGAGTGGAAGGACGCGATAAGAAACAAAGGAGCCTTCTCATTGGCTGACGTGGCGTTTGATTGATGCACGGAGGTCGTTTGTTTGTTGCTATTGATTACGGAATTCGCACCCGTTGCATAGCCGTGGCACGGATTAGGAGTGTTGTGTAGAAGGGGGCGAGCCAAGATGGGAGGATTTTGAAGGGGAGAAGAAAAAAAATTAAGTTAAAAAAATGGCCATAGGCGACAACAAAAAATATGCCGCGCGTGGGGATTGAAGCCGCGACCTCTGGTTGAAAAAATATTTAAACGTGCATTGAGTCACTCAGCCATGCCGCTTTCTTGCCAATAATGGTATTCTTTGGGAGATTTATATAGCCGGCAGGTTTTTCGTAACCTTTAAATGTTAATAACTTTTGAAGGAGTGGCCATTAGGAGTATAAGAAAAAATACGTGTCCAGTTAATTTTGATGTTCTTTCATCCCAAAGTGGTTTCGTCCGGATATGAGAATACCAATTGTCAAACTCTCCTTGTAAGTAAGGTGAGCTGGCCGTGAATTTTTGTTTATAGTATAAATGCAAACATTGTCATTTCCCTGTGCTTTGTCCTGGATCGCTTTAACAGAGTTGCGCCACAGACTGTGGACAGGATCCCTAGGATCCATCAAAATACGAAAACCTATTGCAGTGGGAAGATTGAACGTAGACTGTGGACGGCTTATGAAGTAAATTACTGTAAATCGACTTGCTGACCTTTTGGAAAACACTAATAATAATGACGAGGCGATCTGATTAGGTATGGCAGTAGTCATATGATTTATCTTGTAGCGGCAGTAAGGCGCTGACAAGAATCTTTTTTGGAGAGATTGAAAGGCGAGATATGGGAGGGAGAGCATAAATAAAAATTTATGGAATGAGATTGCGTCCTGACACATACAGAGATACGTTCGTGGGAGATCAAGAAAAAGCAAAATTTCTCTAATATTCTGTATTATAGATTGCACACAAAGTGAAAGAGGGAAGTCGATTTTCGTGAGCAGAACTAAAATAAAAATGGTTCTGAACAAACGTCCTTGGTACTTGTTTTGCGAAATAAGGTCACGAAAACGCCTTCTAAGAATTCAAGTTAAATAGGACCTCCATCCCGTCAAAGGCAGGTATGTAAAACTGTCGCCCACTGGCCGCATGCGGCCCTTTCTGCTTCTTACTGCGGCCCTAATTCTAATTTTCATCCCAACAAAATCGTGCGAGATTTTATATAAGTACATTATTTTTGTGAAAAGGAGACAAAGGTTTTTCATAGCTATTGAGGTAGAATAGAAAGCCTTTTCTAAATTATTGTTTTTAATTGCAAAACATACGTCCAACATTCTAGATTGTCTATTTTGCGAGCTTTGGCCCTCATTAAACGACTGTCGACTTTGACATACCTGCGCTAAGGTATTTGACGCTTTTCTTCCTAAAATACTCACCGAAGATGAATGATTACCTGTTTAAGTATGTATACTTTATGTAAGTGGGATGCTAACATCACTTGATGGCATCACTTTTTGCGGGGCCTTGTGCCAAACATTGAGTGAGGCTCCCTACGACATAGACTCGTGATAATGAGATGGCGCAGTGGCTCCTAAACTAAGTGGCGCGAAAAACTTAGTAAAATAAGTAGGTACTATATCGATTTGAAAATATTTGTGTCTTTTGCTTCAATAAATTGATGGTGGTTTATTACCAACAAATGAACACGTCCAAACTTGGTGATACCTAAATGTATAAATATGCAATCCTGTTTCAAGGTGGAATTTCCACTATATTCTGTCTATGTTTCAAGGGATGCCGCATCTAAAACACTGTTGGGAATCACTCATATACCATATGATCTTGATAAGGGAGGTAGAAATTCCATGCATAACAAATAAATCATGGGAATGAATTGTATGTTGGCTAGTAACTTTTTAATATTTCCACGCACAAAAAGAAGCAAAATGAATAAAGGTGGCAGTGAAGTGGGGAGGTGTGCACTGTGCAGGGCAATTATCACTGAAGGGGGGAAGGAGAATTAAGGGCAGAAATAAGTGGTGGCGATTGGTCGTAGATATATAGAGTATTCACGTGACTGGGATGGATTTGTAAAAAATCGTTTTTTTACCTGTTCGATCAAAAAAATATTTTATGTTAACAGGAAATGAAAAGTGCGCGGTGAGGCCTCTTCTCTTAGCGCTAAACATCCCAAAGTCCTGCCTTTAATGCGATAGAGAACAGAGAAAAGATGACTATGGACTCGATGAAAATAGAGAGGACAGTAATTACGGAGGAGAGGTATGCATGTGCATTATGGGGAAGATGGAGGACAGGAGAGATACGGGGGAAGAGATAAGGGAAAAGATGAGAGATCATCATGAATTCATGTTTTTATCAATATCAGCATGACAGCGAGACACTAGCGCCACCACCACTTACCACTCCTATGCTTTATTATGGTGTAATTGAGTCTCCGCAACATAAGCGTAGTGTAATAATGCACTATCTTTCCCCTCATAATTTTCTCGCACGGAACGAGATAACAGGCCGTTTAATACGGGACATTACCGGAAATTCGCCAAGAGGCGAAACCGAAAACATTTTCCCTCGAAATAAAGGGATAAAAGGTTTCTTCAAACCCAGCCAATTAGTGTCGAGGTTATAATCGCTTTAGGATGGCTCCAAAAAACGTTTCGGACCACTCGAGAGCTAATATAGTTCATTCATAGAGATGTTCCAACTGGTCCTGAACAGGTAGCTCTCTTCTGCTCGGAGGATGGATTTCTAAGAGCCTCGTTTTTTTATCCCTTCTTCCAACCGCTGGGCGGCTCAGAGGTGAGGAATGTCCTTCTTTCGCTCAATCGTTCCTTTTGTCCCTCGGGGGGCTCGGTCCTTTTAACGAAATGTATCATAGGAGAGGGGGAGCACTTTCCGAGGACCGTGCGTGCCATATCTTCCTCTCTGGACGAAAGGGGTATGGAGTGTGCCCTCCACGAAATATCCGCCCACGACGAGCCCGGCCCAGCATCCTGAAAATGCAACGCGCCTAAAGACGGGTCCTGAATAAAGCAGTATGTGGCATTCCAATTCTTAGGTTTGCCCTTTCAAATGCTTGCATTTTATATTAATTTATTTTTGCCGGCTATCAAACTGGGTACATTCGGCCTTTGCAAAGAGTTTGTAAACCGTTGCAAATACAACCATAAGCTTCCGTTCCCGTGGCGGGGTTCGAGGCCGTGACCTTAGTATACGACCGCAAGTGCGCTAACCACTCCTCTAATAAAACGTGAGAAATATTTTTCAAATTATCGGTTTAGATTTTTAACCGGAAAATGTGTCGAAGTTTTGTGCATTTTCAGCTAAAGAGCATACTTTATCTAGGTTTTATTGCGGTTATGCAGAAATCCAATCAACAAAATGAGACGACAAAGGTTTTAAATAACGCTAAACTTCTCCTTGAAGTTTTTTGGTCCATATTAAATATTATCTAACAGAGAGAGAGAGAGAGAGAGAGAAAGAGAGAGGGGGAGAGGGAGAGAGAGAGCATGAGACCTGTTAGAAGGAAGAGAGAAAGAAGGAAAATGTCTCAGCTGATAGACGAGATGAAAGGGAAACAGGGATATGAAGAAATAAAGACTGCGAAAAGTAGGAGAATGTGGGGAACCAAGTTTGACAAATAATATTCACAGATTTCTACGGACAGATTTCCTATGATGATGCTGACGAACGGATCATAGACGCGTTTGCGCGAATTTTTCCCTATGAGCAGAAATGACGTAATTCAACACAGTATAACCAGTGTTGCCAAACCTTTTGTGAGAATTCCGCTTCGAGTTAAACTCGAATGTGGTCAAAACTTTCTCATTGAAAAGAAAAATCTAAATAAATTGTTAAATTAATCATTTTAAAAGACTTCGCAACACTCTGCAGTAAGTAGTTTTACGACCTATATTTGAATTCTAATCATGATTAAATTATTTCTTATCGACTTAATGTTTCTGGCTTTAACTGTAAATTGATAATAATAAAACCATAGAAAAATGAAAGTTTTGCAAAGGCAAATTATTTTCGCAGAAAAGGTTCGATTGCAAGTCCATAACTTTAGCAATAAAAACACTAAATTTGCAATTCGGAATATCATTCAAAACGTTAGATTCTATGAAAGAATTAAATTAAAATTAGTTTGCCTCACGTACACGCATCGACGCATCCATTTGTCAAAGGAGACTCATTTGGGACTAAGGCAATGAAAGTGGGAGGGAGGTATTCAATTTCGCCGATTATTTGGAACTAATAAATCTCCAAATCACACAAATTTATAGTGAGAATAGAGGATCGAATCCACTAATTAAGTTTTGAATTCGACATCCTTAATTCTTTCCATAAATATCGGATGATTATAAATCAATTAAAAGAGAATATCAGTTATGATCTGGCAGTCTTCTAGGAAAGGCGGTTAGCTCCCGCTTCGCCTCGCGCCCGTCGCTCTTCGTCTGAACAGAGGGAAGGAAGAGGAACGGGGGAACGGTCCTCCACGAGTCTCCGATACGAGAGCGAGTGAGTGACGCTATCAGCGCATCGGGACAGCGTGAGCGCTACAAAATGCTCATGACGCCTTTTGAAGGAATCACATCACTCAGCGCTCGGAAAACAACAAGAGGCTCGTTTTGAGAGAAGAGGAGAGAGAGGGAGATAAAGGGAGGGAGTGAGCGAGTGAAAAAGAGAGAGCCCTTCGCTAAGCCACTCTCAAACAGTGAGGCTTTCCAGGTCTTCGGGAACAGAACAGTGCGTAAGTGCGTTAAGATACTCGGTAAGCGTTACATTACACTGCTGCTGCAGTCGTGGGATTACTCGTCTCTTGTAGACCAAAGTAAATTTATTTGTGGTGCTGGTGACAAGTATGTTCAGCCTCGTCGTCTCTATCGCATGTAAGGATTTTCAGTCGGAAATGATTGGTGAAATAGTTATATCAATTTTTTTAAGCGGAACAATTATTATAAAACGAAATAGAGGCCTCCATAGTAACGCTGTGCCAACAATCTTACGAAGCACAAAAGTTTCGAATTTGATCAACTTTAGTAATAACAAATATTTACATAAATTAAGTCCTAAAGGAGATATTTGGCAAAAACGGAAAGAGGACAAGAGTAAACCTCCACTTCCGATTGACCAATTTCAGCCAAAACCTTTTCAGATCTTGAGTTACTAATAAAAATCTTAAATACCTATAAAATTTTTTGCTGCTCAGATTATTAGTTTTTGAGTTAGAGTGCCCACAAAATTCCTATCACACACAGACATCATCGAGAAAACATTTCCGTTGAAATCTCTAAGTCGATTTTTTTTTCACGAAAACAATACTTTCTCCTTACCTGGGTGTGGAGTAAGTGAAAATGGTGGTGGTGGTCCATCCCTATCATCCCTATTGAGTAACAGTTTAGATAACAAGCAAAGCTTCTTGTAACGATAGAGTTAGAACAATATCACCTTACCTTTTTGAATTTTAGTACTCGCCCATTGTCTTAAAATACTCTTGATCGCTCAATGAAAATTATTTTATTGCAATCTAATTTGAACTTATTAAGCAAAATTATGGATTTCATTTTTAGGTGAATTTCTATTATCTGTTCTGCGAAAAAGTAAAAAAATGCATATTTTGGTGCTATGACCGCTCAACTGAGACAATATTTTCGATCCAACGCATATGACTTCTCATTTACGAGGTTCTAAATGTAACGGATGCTTTATTTATTAGTCATCTGCGTTGAAAGTAAAAAACATCACATCGAATCATCTCTTGTTATCTTTATAAATGCGGTTGGAATGATAAGTAAAGATGTTGACGTCCATAACAATATGCAGGATTCAGGTTTCCTTGAGATGGTAAGGCAAAAAATAATTAACCATCGAAGTGTTTGGCTGTCCGCTTAATTACAGAACGATCTACAAAATAAATCAGATCACGCGAGGGTAAAATTCTCAAATATCATTTCACTATTCGACCACAAAACCCAAAATTCATACACATGTGGCAAATATTACATTTAAAAGAAAATCATGATGAAATATTAAAAATGTATAACTCATTTTCTTTAATATTCTCAATCTGTGCGAATGCGACAATGAAAAGGTGTTAAATACATTAGAAAAAGAGAGAAGTTTTGAGTAATCGGACCTAGTCAAAAAATGGATTATGCGAGAGGCTGTTTAAGGAAGTCATTGACAGTAGGATGCTAGGAAAAAGGGCAAGGAAAGGAAAGGGATTTTGAATAGTTAAAAAGAGAAAGAAAGCTGTGAGAAGAAGGGATTTAGATGAGGCATATTGAAAGGTGTGAACAGGAGCCTTTATTAAGAGGTAAACATTTGACTGAATTTTATTATAGTATCATAATTCTTTGGTGATAAGATCTAAAAATCAGCTGACAGTATAAATCCACGGAAAGATATAACAGAAATTGCCTTCCTAAACTTCAGATTGATGTACTGTATGCCATATGTTTGCCTCGTAGGAAAAAATTACTTCCGGCTCTGCAAATGAATTAAATTCTTTGAAATATCAGCTTAAGAATATATATCACGCCACGAGTTTCGGATGAAGTTAATGAAATGAAATGATCTCTAGAGGAAATTAAGAAATTAATTAGAAGCCACTCGGGTCATTTAGTAAAAGTTATCCCAAAAACAAATAGCACTAAAAAATATTTCGCTGAAGTTGAATAAACTTTAGCAATCTCTTATATATGTCTAATCTAAGCTCGGCTTGGTTAGCTAAATCTTCTTTTTCTCCCTGTCCCTTACCTGCTACATTTAAAACTGCTTCTGCGTTTCCAGTAGCAATTTCATTATATAACGCATGTACAAACCAGGGCATCGAAACGGCACCGAACCGAAAACCGAAACCGAAAAAAACCGTTATTTTAGCTGGAGTGAAACCGAACCAGAACCGAAAAAAAAATATTTTACTGAACCCGAACCAAAACCGAAAACCGTTATTTATTTGGTTCCATTTTTTCGGTTCGCATAAACAGTGGGAGCGAAAGAAGGGTTTTTATTTTTGCTTTAATATGAGTCTTTTTTTAAAGCCTCACTTTTCAACACCGAATAAGGCAAAGGCTAATGGTTTACTTGAGAATACATGCTTCTAAGCCTTTGGCGAGATGCATTTCTGTGATAATATCTGTCGGTTCAATGGCGAAATTTTCCATGGGCATCTCAATACATAGAGAGAGGGTCAAGGATACGTCCTGCTGAGGTTTACCAGAACCCTGTTAACCCTGCGGCACTCGCGTGGGGGTGCTGTGGACACCCCAGGCATACGTTTTATGACAGGGTTCCTTTCTTTTGGCCTTTTATGACGCCGACCCTTCAGTAGCTGGAATGACATGTATTTGTAACATTTTTTGCTAAATATTTTCAGTTCTCTGTGGTATTCCTTTGAGTTTGTACGTTTTTTCTGAGAGAGTTTTGCATTATACATTACGGAAACTAGCACTTTTTCCTTTGTGCGGACGTTGTTCGTATTTTATTCTGAAATTTTGGTTAATACCTACAGAACTTTTATTATTTCACATAATTTGAGATTGTCTCTAAATAGTTTTTTCACTGATTGTCATCATATAATGTGTTATTTCCCGTAATTGGAGATCGCATCTCAACAGTTTCTTCAATGACTACAAGGTTTGTAGATTTTTATTATTTCAATGTTAGGTTTCTGTTTTGAAGCTACCTGTAGACTGTTTCCGACTGATATTTGGCAGAACTATTATAAGCATCATAGTGAATTGCACGAATATTCAAGCTGAAAAAGTGAAGCAATTACAATTTTCAAGATCTTGATGAGGAAAACGGTTTTTCCTATCGTGTATAATGATTAGTTGTGTTCTATTGTGGAATTACCGATTTCCTTAACTGAACTGACGATATTATAAGTATATTCCTAAAAACTGTGAACTGACTCATAGATTGACATCCGAAAATATCCGTGAAAGTGTACCTTAAGACTTTTTCTTTTCGAAATTGATAAATAGTGAAAAAATCATGTGGAAATTCTCAAAATTAACTTATAAATTATTACAAATAGAACAAAATAAAGAATTAATTAAATAACAGTAATAATTATTTTATAACAAAAATCTGTGGGTTGTCAGGAGCACCCCACGCGAGTACTGGCCGTTGAAAAATAAACGCGAGTACCGCAGGGTTAAACGAGGGTAGTGGAAAGGAACTTAGTGATTCTTTGAAGACAGCCGTTAATCGTCTTGGTACCCTTCCCCTGAGCCTACCTTGTGGAGTGTTCCGAGTAAAAATGTTTCACGATTCTTAATTTGGATTTTGCTTCAAGTTGGGAGTTTTTGTCCCCATAAACTTTCATCCCTTCTCCATATGCATTGAACGCTAACATTCTGGTAGTCTTTCTCTAAAACTTATCCAGGAAGGATCGCTCCGCAGTCGTCCTTTTGAGGCATTCTTACTTCTGTTAAATGTTACTGTTTATACATATTTGTCGCATTAATAAAATTTATGTAATTAGATATTGTATGGTATTTGTAACATTAAAATATAAATTATTGAATTTAAAAAAATAATTACATTCTACATACAAATGTGAATTAATATTATTGTACCTGTTCAAGTACGTGCATGAGTACTGTTGGCGTAAATTCATTATGATAATGAGAGTATCTGCTTATATTGGAATGTGGAATATTGGAATTGTAAAGTCAAATAAATGTTGACTTTTGAAAGAATAACAACGGTTTTACATCAAATTAAAGACTTAAGAAATAATTTTTAATCGCTTTACACGCGCTAAAAAGAAAAAATATTAAATTCCTATAGAACAGTATTAGACAGAGTCGTATAAAATTGAATAATGAAAAATATAAGAAGGGAATTCATACAATGTTTTACTGTTCGTTGCATGGTGGGAGAGGACGTTTGCGCGATGTTACGTGCGGAGTTCTATTTTTGTCTTCTTGACTTGCGATAGTTAATATGTATTTGGTTTAAATAAAAAATAACATTAAATAATAAAGATTATTTAGGAATTCTCTTGAAATTTTCTCCAAAAAAATCAATGTCGGAGCAAAAAAAAAACGGTTCGAACCGGTTCAATGTTTGTTGCTGGAGCGAAACCGGAATCGGACCAAATTTTTTTGTTTTGTGTGAACCGGAACGAAAACCGAAGTGAAAAAAAATTCGTTTCGATGCCCTGGTACAAACTACAAAAAGAAGTAAATTAAATCGCTCTATACTGAATTTAATGTATGTCTATGTATAACTAAAATAATATGTGTGTGAACACCTTCGATTACGTTCCTATAAAATAGTTTATAACTTCATCACTTGCGAGGGAGTATTGACGTGCGCTCTCAGTGTTGTGTGCTCGCATTCTTAGCAAATTTGTATAAAGAAAGATATAAGAGAATATGGGGTTTGAAAATGTCATTATTTAATTTTCGAGAGATTTTTGATTTTGTAATAGTATGTTGTGTTTTACTCTTTTTCAAGTAGAGAACAAGACGATGTACTGAATTGTTGTATAAAATTCGAAAAGTAATCGTGCGAATATCACTATTTATTTTTTATATAAAGAAGTCCTGATTCATTGGGTTGTAACTCATCTTTTTTGTTGAATACTTCGCGATGGGTTATGCCACTCGAATCCCAAAGAGGTTAATGTGAAGGAACATAGTTTTTCATCTTGTTGCCTCGAGACAGCCAATGTAGCCTTGATTGATAACTGTCTCTGGCAAATGGTCCAATCAATGGAACATTTCCTTTCACGCACCTCCGTGATGCATTCCAGGATAAATAAAATTCCCCAGCCTGATCATTCCTTCTGGATGCGGTATTATTGCTTGTTACTCATCACCCAATCACTGCTTCATATTTGGGCGTGCGTAGATTATTTTAAATACTGATAAACATCCCGGTGACGCTGTCATTCTCTCTTCCATTTACAAAGTCGACATAAAGATACAAAACGTATATATGTCCTAAAAATTTTGCTTTGATATGTAAAATTCTCATAACACAATTATCGATACTCATGAGAAAAATTTTCAGTTTTTTTTTTCTATTTAGAAAGCCGTTTTGAATCGCAATTGACATACGAGCCGTAGCGAGTGGAAACCATTGGAATTTTTACTATAGCTATTAAAAGATAGATGGGCTCAAAAATTATTCCTCAATGTCGAGTTAGAATCTACGCAAGACTCAAAATAGCATTAATAGAATAATAAATAGAATATAAATAAAGCGTAGATATTTAACTTTATTCCAACCCAACCCAGTAATTCCATTTAACTCATTAAAGGGAAAAATTCTATAGAGGAAACTCTGCGAGCCAGACATGCGGTACTCGGGAAATCCAGGTTGTTCATGACTTGACGCCGAAGAGTATGCTTCGAGAGTATGTACTGTAGAAATTCTGTGGCCAAAAATGAAACTCAATTGTATTTAATTTTGTGATAAAAAATTCATGAGAAGGGACTGTTATTTATTCGTATTCAGGCTGAATTGTATACAGGTAATTTGTATTATCTACTTCGGCGCCGTAGGTTGAAGAATTTAAAGATGTTAATTACTTTTAATTAAGGTTTTTCTGTCGGAGCGGTTACGACGCAGGTATCTCTCGGTCTAAGTTTTTAGAAAAATTAAGGACCCGAATTCCAGATTCCTTCGCTAATACGTTGCCTGAAAATTCCAACAAACTCGTCACCAACATTCGAGAAGACGCTTGTGGACTTTATGCTCCGTGTAGTTGAACCGGTAATGGATGGGACTTCTAACGACCGATTGGGTTGAAGTTTCAGCGGTCATAGCGTTTCCCTGAAAAAAATCATTCATTATTTGCAAAAGTAACCTTAGGGAGTCGAAATGTGTTGCATTATCTCGAGATCGGCAGCAAGTTATAGCTATATAGTAATAGTTGTTTTCAAATTGTATGTCGCTCTTAGTAGCCAGTATCTTTGAAAGGGAAGATGATTTTTTTAATCCTGGCGGTAGCAGGAGCGCCAAAATTATATAAGTGAATGTGTTAAGATTTCATTTATTTGAAATGTTTGAAAAATATCGATGTTTTGGATTCGTGACATCATTTGAGCTCAATAATTCCTTTGTGAAATTTTTTATTTACTGATTTATTAATGACCAACCATAACGAATCCCAATTGAAAAATCCTCATAAACCCGATCGTAGTTGTTTATATGAGAAATTATTCCTAATTGACGTAATAAACGTATGCAAATAGTCTGTTTATCGAGTTGGACGAGAACATGGGGCGGACATCTCCCGTGTCTCGTGACGTGCTTGCACTCTTCACCTGGAACGTGCTGGGCAACCATCGGTAGGCGGCAAAAGGAGTTACTCTTCTATAGTTCCCACGGAGAAAAAGGAAACACAGGAGCGATAGAGAAGGGGAGGGAAGGAGGGAGGGGGGGAAGGAGAGAGCGGGAAATAGTGTGGGCGAGTGGGTGAGAATGAGTCTGGGGAAGGAGAGAAGAGAGAGAGAGAGAGGTCAGCGGGAGGGTGAGAGAGAGAGCGGGGTGTGTCCACGGTGAGGAGTGAGAGGACAGAGGTGCTCATTGTACCCCAAAGAGTGCGTGTGTGGGAGGACGGACGGAGATAGGGGAGGGAGAGGTATCGGGAGGGTGATGCAGGGAGGAGGAGGGTAAGGGAGAGAGGGAGGGAGGTGGTAGCGAAAGGGGGAGAGAGAGTGGAGGAAGGAATTGAGAGAATGCGTACGGAGAGGCAAAGAGAAAGGGACAAAAGAGAACGAGGGAGGGGAGGGGAGGGTGATGTGGAAAGGAGAGAGTGGAGGAGATGGATTCGAGAGCGGCGGAAGGAAAGAGAAATGCAAATGCGCGCGAAAATACGTAGTAACGAGCGGTGGGATATTCCGTGCAGGATATTTGTCTTCTTGCAGGAATGCGGGATTTTTCAAAGGTTTTCAGCGGACCACTTAAGACACTTTAAAACGACGATTTTAAGCGAGAAATTTTTCACGTAACCGTATTTTTTTAGAAGATATTCCGGAACGGCTTTGTGGGTTCTGATTTATTTAAACTTAGAAGAAAAAAATGTTTCACAGAATTTTTACCTTTTTTAATCGAAGGATTTTTTAGCTATTAATCGCGACGCCTGAATGCAGCGGGTAAAACTAGAGATTTGTATGATATTGAAGGGAGTATTTGATTTAAATGTCAAAGGAAAATTCTTTGAATCTTTATTACTTTCGTTGATGTTTAAATATAAAACGATAAATATATATTATATTTTGGAAACGGAATATAAAACGACATATATAAAAAATACTTTTCTCATGTCGGGTAGTTACACGATGATCTTTTTGTACCGAAAAGTTTGAAATCTTTTGAATTTTCATTATATTTAATCATATTTATTTGCATATCGTGGACGGTCAAACAACACTTATAAACGATATATGAGCCTTTAATTTGGAAACTCCTTCTCGCCACAAGTGAAGTAGAAGATATATCTATCTTTCTTCGTAGGAGTAATGCCAATCACGAGCTCAGATTAAAGAAACGCCAAATAAGACGGATATAAACCTCATCAAAGATTTATAAGATGTGTGTCAACAAGGAATATGAGAACGTCATATTGACACACCATTTCGGATCCAAAAGCAATCAATTGTGATTGGAATATTAAAATTCGTTTTAATTAAGGTAATAAGTAATTTGATACGTATTCTGTTTTGTTTTAGTATGAAAAAAACATTAGTTCTTTGATAGCCGCAACTCCGCTAAAATTCATTTGCCATGCTTTCTTGTCGAGTCGACCATTTTTAGTTTTATATATAAAATACAAAAATATCAAAGCAACCATAAACAACTAAAAAAACACATTAGAGACAAGTGTGTATTAAGCACGGATCTTATCTAGCAACCGTTCCTATTGAAATTCTTAGAACGCCAATCGAAGTAGTCACGTAAATCTATCGGAGAGTTGAAATCTCCAGTGTCGATGATATTTTCTAAATTTAGACACTTAGCTGATGCTGTGAAAATTTTGATTCACTTACAGAAAAAGAGCCACAATAATACTTGCTTACACTCGCTTACCTGTCAATCACTTTAAAAATTCGATATAGTATTTCATGACCGTGAACTCTCTCTCTATATATATATATATATATATATATATATATATATATATATATATATATATATATATACACTCAATGGACACCGAAACTCTGTAAGTAGAGTGTTTTCAAATGATGAAATGTGAAAAGTTAGTAATCGTGATCAACAAAGACATATATTTAAACTCTACCTACTCTAACTATATTCGATGGCTAATAATAGCATTAAGAAATACACTATTCCGTGAGGATGTAAAGTAATACGAACAACAATTTTACTTTAAAGCAGATTCTGAAAATCTCTAAGTAATTCAATTGGATGTTGATATTATCCCATAGTTTTACTAATTTTACGAGGAATTACTTTATCGTGATATTTATTTTCAATCCACGGTGTCACAGCAATTTACTTTGTTTTCCCAGGTGTTCTCTCAAAGTGGGGCTTCGATCACTTACTACTCTCAAGCTAGGATGAAATTGATTATATGTCAATGAATTACTAAACAAGAAAATTATTCCATTCGCTTATAAAGAGATATGGAATCGTACTGTGGGTCATTCCGGTCAAGCAATATTTTCATGCACCGTTGGAACCTTTTAGCTTCCTTTGAGAGCGCCGTTTTCTCTGCTCAAGAGCTGTGGCAAAAGTGGCGTTAAGTTGGCAGTTTTAAAGCATTATCATTAAAAAAGAAAAACAAAAATTCTGGATCTTTCATTTTTTCGTGATGTAATGAGAAATTTTTCGATTTATCGTGTTGACTCACTCACTACTTATTGCGCCAAATTCTCGCAGTGAGTCAGTCCTTTTTATACTAATGCTAATTTTACCTTTATCGCTTCTATCTACCTCCTCCTATCTCCTCCTTGATCGCCCTTTCATCTTAGAGTCTAACTCTCCAAACCTCGAAACCCATATCTTGTCTAGTTCTCTTCCTAACCCTTACTTTAATTTACTTCATCATTTGCTTGTCACCAGGGATGGAAATGGGGGTATAAGAGGGTACACGCCGTATATCTAGTTCCTGAGTGGGTTTTTAACGCAGCTATGTGTTGTTTATCTATACCCTTCCCACTGCTCTTCCACTGATTTTGGAGCGTATACTAAAGTTCTAAAAACCTATTTCAACCCCTGCTTGTCTCGACTTATATTTCCATTAAAAATTTAGATTTGACTTTCCTCCTTCTTCTTGTTATTCTCATTGGCTCGCGGTTCCTTTTTCTGCGACACTCATTTTCTTATTACTTCCTACGATTGTGCTTTACTCTTCGAGGCCAACAGCATGTCTCCTAAATATTAATATAAACTGATTCCTCCGTAATTTTGCCATCTTATATCTTACACATTTTTTTCTTCTTTTTCACCATGACCCTTTCTTCTCCAAAATGTGATCTACGCCATTCCCACATTAGACTAAAGCGATCAGGGAAGCACGATAAGGCATTTTAAATTACTTTCCTCATTTAGAAGTAACCATCTCAGACTCTCATGCCGTCGACTCCGTACTGATATTGTCCATTTGTATCACATCCCCGTTGTTTCTACATTATCGCCCTTTCTTTACTGTCATTCCTTTCCGATTTTTTTCTCCATCCTATTCAAATAGTTCCCCTACAAATTGTTCCTCCTTCCTCATCCTCCCTCCTAGTCTTTCCTTCTCTCTCACCACTCCGTCTCCTTCCTCCCCCCTCTTCCTCTATTTCTCCATCTCTCTTCCTTCCTCTTAATCTTTCTCTCTCCCTTTCCCTCTCTCTCCCACTCACCGCCTTCCCCTCAACCGCCGAGCACCCTTTTCCCTTCTGCCGGAACGCGTGGCAGTCTACCAACTCGGTACATCCCTCCCTAAAACCTTTCTCTCCCTCTTTCCCCCTCCCACGCTCTCTTCCCGTCCCTTCTCCTCTCGCTATCCTCGCTCCTCCCCTCCCTCTCTCTCTCTCTTTCCCTCTCTCCTCCTCTCTCTGCGCATCAGTCTCCTCTCGGACACAGCGGAGGATCACATCCAGTTGAGACATTTTCCTCCTGAGGTATCCTCCTTTCGTTATTTCGCGCGCTCTTTCTCTCCTCTCTCCAGTTCTCTTCCATCTTTTCCGTTGTCCCTTGTTCCCGTACCAAACTCTCTTTCATTCCCTTTTACACTCCCTTTATTCTCCTTCACGCATCCTTTAAATTCGTTCATC
This sequence comes from Tanypteryx hageni, assembly GCA_028673005.1. Taxonomy (NCBI): domain Eukaryota; kingdom Metazoa; phylum Arthropoda; class Insecta; order Odonata; family Petaluridae; genus Tanypteryx; species Tanypteryx hageni. The sequence continues at coordinate 110,177,716 of CM054116.1, forward strand.
AGTTCTCTCAGTCATTTCTGTATTTCTTCCTCAGCACATTTTTCTCTTCTTCTCGAGCCCGATAGCAGAAACCGAGGCGTGTTTTACACGACAGCTCATTTTGCTTCGCATATCCCCTTTATCTTCCTCTAAAACTCTTTTCAACCAAAATTTGCCTTCAATAACCTTCTTTGAGAACTTTCGTAAAATCTTTTCTTTTCCAAGAGGCACCGATTTATTTAGATTACCGATATCTCTTCACCATAATTTTTTTCTGAAAGCATTGCAGTAAGCTTTAATTCTCTTTTTCGTTTCTCACACCCTTTCCACTAAATCGGCTCTACAAATTTATTCAACTGTCGTTTATTTTCTCCCTTTATCCTTTCCTTTGCGCTTCCTTATCCCTCCGTCTTTGCAAACATTCTCTTATTTCTATTTGGCAGGGGTGGAATCGCTTCCCCAAAACTTCCGCTTCTGCCCACGTATCTGATTCACCGTCAACCCGCCGCTTCTTCCATTATCTCCGATCCCTCCGTCCGAAATTCCTTACCCTACTCATCCTCCTCAGCCTCGCCTCCACCAAACTCGAGATCTGGAGTCGCTGAAGGTGTGTGTTAAACGCGGTCACCTCTAAAGGTTCGCCCCTTTCCTCGGAGGAGTGAAACGCCGAGTCCCTTCCTATACCACGACTGCCGAGTTTGCTGTATTAAAAAAGGCGGGATTTCTTCTCGCACTTGGTTCCAGCGAAGAACGGGAGGAAGAAGAGGAAGCGGAACCCCAGCGGTGTGTCGAGGTGAGTTTCAAGTCCTTACATGTCTCCTTGTGCTGATATGCGCCGTATCTGGTCTGGAATTTCGAGCATTGTTTTTTCCGGCGACGGTAATGCTTAAAATCTTCATCCGAGGGACTGAATACTTCGCGACAAAATATCTTTACGTCAAACTGCTGTGTCTAGGTGACGAATTTTATCGGCACAAACGCTTAATTGACAATTCCGGATTGTGGCCTCTGAGAAGTAATCTTTACGTTCAAATTCTACTGCGTTTAAAAAGAATGGAGTCGAATGTCAGTGTATGGTAGCAATTTCGTTATAATTCAAATGCGTTCACTTGGTAAGTTAAAAGCTTATAAAGAAAATTGTGTTTCGCCGGTCTTTTCAATTTCACTAAGGTCCGCTTTGACTAATCTCGACAGGAACAAACGCAAGCAAATATAAAAAAAAAAATATTAGCTAGAAAATTTACTTGTACAATATTGTCTGGAAGGATGCAATAAGATATTTGTGTCTATTACAAATAAAATTAATATTTTGCAATTTAAATTTGTTCGAACAAAATCCTTAACTGTAGCATTTACGTTGTGATCACTACCACGGCTTATGTTCAGTCAAAAAGTAGCAACATTTTTCCCGACTTTCTTACTCGATGAAGAGGCTGATGTTACAGTCGTTTCCGAGAGTTGATGACTAGAGGAAGAAAAGAATCGAATATTTAAAATTAAAATTAAAGAATAACCTAACTATCGTGCTCTTACACGCAGTTTTCTACGCGCGCACATCCAAGTTATCGAAATTGACTTATTTATGTTTTTACAACTAAAATTTTCAGATGGTACAAAGCAATAGTTGTATGTTGTCCAAATGCCTTTACAGTGTAAGATTTTTTTACCGCAAGAAGCGTCAACGCTGCAAAATAACTTCACGATTTCCACGATCGGTGACTTTATCTCTAAGAAGATAACTAGTCGGAATAAATTTTTGATATACGACTGATTACTAATAGGATGCTGTATTTCGAAATTAATTTTTCATGAGGGAGAAAATCGCGCATTTGTTTAATTCATCATTTCGCTGGCGTCGTAAATCGAGCGTTCGCTCTCAACCTGAGGTAGGTAGGCGAAGCATAACACGAGCCAGCTCCTAAACTTCGACCTTTTAAGTGTCTCATTTCTCGAGATTCCAAATAAAGACATGATCGCAGCGTATTCCGGAGGCGAGAGCTTCGCAAAACCGTCGGAGGGGACGTTATAAAGGAGTTCCCTTCCGACGCTTGCGCTCGTCGACTGTTTGCGGTGCTATTAGCGGCATTTGATAGGACGGCACCTTAAAATAAAGGAACATGCAAATGCGGTAAGTACTGAGTCTTAAAAGTTTGGGATCGCGGCTTTTAACTGACTCCATAAAATTGCAAAAAAATAGGCACATTATCCTCGAACCTGCCACGAGCGAACGTTTTAATCGTTTTCTGTGAACTAGGATTCGGGATTGTTTTTCATACGTTTGCTAATTTTGGTCGGTTGAACAGGGTTGCCATAGAGGCTGGCGATATTATTGCGGGACGGAATTCAAGGAGGGAAGGATGATTTCCAGTTGAGAGAGAAATCTCGACCGCGTGTCATTCGGGAACAATGGTCGCCTTCTTAGCAGGCAGTCTACTACAGTTCCTAGTTGCAGTCTCCGCATCAGAAAGCAGTAAGTCTTCATTGATTACACATATCTCGTACAAACATTTTAACTTATCCACGATTTCAGATATATTCGTTTCCATAATTCCTCTTTCAAAATCATATTTCTGTGATTGCGAAGGATTTTAGTGGTACATACATTTTGCGGTTATGGTGGAACGATTTTGTAAAGGTATTTTCTATCGCATACAAATAATTTTCACGCTATATTACGTTCTGGTCATTTGCATGTCCGCCACAGAGCTATTTAATTGGTTCGCAAGAGAAATATTTATCAAGATAGGAATAAATATAACTGATTTACGTTAGGGCTTCTCCACCGCGTGTTTTGAGATCCTCGTCCGTATTTATCTCATAAGTCTGCATGACATTAACTTATTTTTATCACGTTTTACAGTTTCGCCAAATCATATGTTTTGTGATATCATGGTTGGTTCGAATTACATATTTCATTTTCTGCATAAACCTGCTCATTTCTTTATTGGCTCATCACGATGAGAATTCATCATAATTTTCATTTCTTGTTGATGCCGAGTCCACCGGCTGAATATAAGCACGGAAAAACAATGTTTGAAGTAATTTTATTTAATAAAAATCCATTAGAAAGTTATCTCTGAAATTAGATTTCATTGCCGTGAGTGATGCAATCTGTTGTGTAAAATAAGATTGAATACAATGCAAATAATCCTTTCATAAACCCTTCGTTAAAAGAGTGCTACAATTCCTCTAATAACTGGGCGAAGTATGTGGAGTGGTAATTGGGGCTTTGCTTCAAATCTCATTTAAAGCAGCAACTTACTGATAGCGGAGAACTGCCGTATTTCACCCGGTTGGATAATTGATTGTTTTGGTACATTATTAAGAAAAGGGAGTGACTTGAGTGATGGCATTCTGCGTAGCGGGTCTGGATTCGAATCCTGATAGGCCGATTTGTTTGTTATGAGGAACACACGGAAGAACAACACTCTTTCCTTGTGAAGGGACGTTGGAAAGGGTGCTTTTCGCAAGGGTAGGGCAATGCCGGCACCAGGTTGCCCTTCTTCTTCAGTGTGAACGTTTGTATGCATGAATGAGAATTGATCATCCAGGTTGGGGGTTGTACAATAGGTTATTAGCCCATTAACTTAAAAATTTATTGAACTTAAATTAGGCTTGGTAATTCGATTTAAATCGATAATGTCTATAAACATCGAATTCGTACAAATTTCAAAATCGACGAAAATGAATTGTCGCTGATAATTGTCGATTTTTTCACTACTAAATTTTCTATGAAATTATTTGTCAGGAATATTTTAAAATTTGCTTCACCACACTCAAATTTAATATATTTTAGCGCCAAACGTCCAAAACTAAAGCGAAAATCGGCATATGTCACACCAGACAGCCACACTTCATTCGGTATTTCAAACCCTTTATAAGAACCCTTATGTCTTAAGGATCCATACTGAGCAGACACGGATACTGGACAAAACAATATGATCTGTTTATTGAGCTCTGTCTTTAATCTCGAGAACATCTGCTAATCTTTGGTCGCTTACTCGATATAACGTCTCCATACTCAATTTACTCAAAAGTCATGTTTTCTGCCCACAACCTCTAAGATGCGAAAATAAAGATTTTTCCTAATTGATTATACTGATCGCCAAATATCCCCATAGCAGGTCTCGAAAGTATAACTAAATACTACTACCCGCTTGATAAAATTCAGTCGTACATAACTCATAAAGTTTTCTTCTAAATGTTCATATATGTTTTGGTTATATTAACATCATATTAATTTTGTTATTGAACGTTTACGATTTCTTGAATAAGAGGCTTGATTTAACGAGTAAAATTCACTTGTGATCCAATTTCTGCAAATTTTATTGATAAAAATCGATAAAATTTATTAAAATAAACGTTGATATTCATCCTCAATTTTTAGGAAAAATAAACGATATTAGTGGTCGTTTTTTAAAGAAGTATAAACGTCGAAAACTACCAAGACTAATAATATGTATTAAAATAGACGTCGATGTTCGTTGCCGATTTTTAGGAAAAATGAACGTCTATTTAAACGTCGAATTTCCGCGCAAAATTCCTTGATAAAAGATTCTGACATAGATAGGGATTTTCAGAAAGAGGATCGTCGACAAGGGCGGATTCAAGTAGGTGGAGGGGCGATCGCCTCTCTCTTCGGAAATTTCTGGATCTGCCCCTTATAAGTACCCAATGGGTACTTTAACAGGCTACTACCCTAATCCGTGTACTGAAGAAGATTATTAATAAAACCTTCCTTTTTTCTTTTTGCATCCTTCTGAACGTACTATCGCGTTTATCACCGAGCCAAAGGTTAATTCAATATAGTATCGCATTAAAAAAATAAGCACTTAAGAATCGATAATTGAAAAAATAAGTACTTGTCATTGATATATTCAGCGATAAACCAGATTCCCATTTCGGCTACAATGCAACCGTCTTTAGAGGCGAGCGCAGGCCCGGACATAGAGACCCAGGGCCCCTAGGCAGTTAACAGAGTCGGGGCCCCCTTTTTGATAATTTAGCAAAAAACAAACTTTACTTTTATTTTTTATTTATTTAACGTACTTTGACTGTAGAAAATAGATAAGCAGACTTGGAAATGAAATAGACAAGTACCAACTATACTTCTTTACACATTATAATTTTTACATTTACATATAATTACAAGATTACATTGCCACGTGACGAACTTTCTTCTCTGCAAAGGAACGGATGACCTCATTATAGTCCACAGACTGCGTTATTTCTGACTCTATGTACAGCACAGAGAGTGAATTAAGCCTGTTCTCTTCTGTGGTAGATCTTAAATAATTCTTTACTCTCTTTAGCGCTGAAAACGACCGTTCTGCCGAACAGTTTGACCCTGGTGTACACAACAGCATCCGGAGCGCTATTCCCACGTTTGGATAAATTGAAATTGATACAACTTTCTAACACACTTTCAACGCGAACTGACAAGTAGTGACAAGTTATAGAATGAAGTCGGGTGCGATTCAAAACAAACAAAGAACAAAAACAGTGTTGCCACTTGACTTGTCAAAAAAATAACTATGGTCAATTATTTTTTATTTCGTTCGGAAAAATTGACATTATTTTCCGTGTCCTGTGTCCTCAATGTGTACCATTTCGGCCTCTGGTCGGGGCCCCCGCCGAGGTTGGGGCCCTAGGCAGCTGCCTAGTTTGCCTAGGCAGAAGTTCGCCGCTGGGCGAGCGTGGAAAATTAAACTAGAGAGCTCACCGATTTCCTAAAAAAACTTTCGTGGATTATCCAAGCCACCCTGGTCCCACTGAAATTAATCTACCTTTTCGAGGGTTTTAAAAACATTCCCATTCAAAATTCGCATGCGCCCTGCCTCCACGCGCATCCTTAATGGACACCCTACCAAAAATCTCTTCACGCTACCGCACTCACACACAAACAAATATACCGCCACACAAAAAGAAAGATTTTTGTAAAAGTTTTCCTTCCAATTGGAGAAAGTGATTAAACAGCTTTATAACGAATGGTTAGAGAATCACAAATAGCAAATTCAAATACATGTAATTACCCAAAAAGGGCTCACATATAACAAAAGATCTACTTATAAAATCATATTGGCTACGAAAGTTGTTAAGGCAATATAATGTATCTAAACAAAACCAAGAAACATTTTTGGGCTTGAGTCACGCATGATATTGCATAGAATCACCACTGCATTGCAGCGAAAACGCACATTTGGTTTTCCAAAACTTTGACTATTGGGGATATTGATTAGAATTTATTTTTAGGCTGGTTTCCAAAGGAAAAATAACCTTATGAAATTGAAATGGTCCTGTCTGTGTGTGTGTGTCCCCCACTAACAACTTTTGCATCAATGGACCGATTTTCATGAAACTTGGTATGAGGCTTGTGCTGCCAGGGTCCATTTCCGGGCTATATTTAATTGGTGAAGATCGAAGTCCCGAGTTCAATTCCAGGAAGGTTTTTTCCCCATTTGTTTTGCATAGGAAATCTCAAATCCATCGTGTAGAGATGTTTTCGTTAATACATTAAAATATCTTAAAGTTATGATATCGGAGCGAAGTTTATATTATTCTAAGGGGAAAAGAATGTAAATTCTAATTCTTATCACCGAATTTTGATAACTGGCAGTATTTTATTGAATTTTTACTAAAACATAGCGTTTTTGCGTTTTAAATCGCGTTTTATCGGATTGTTGCCATGGAGACGATTATTACCGAACTCGGCTTGAACATAGACGAGTGAACAAATGGGATATTTTCTTTTCCATTATACTACCCTTCAGCGATGGACAGTTGATCCATACATATTAGCTTATAAACACTAACATTTATTAAATTATTTTATTTAAAAATTACATGCAAAATATGTCAGAAAGAGATTTTGACATTGCTTTTAGTATTTGTTTTGTTCTCTATCATTGATAAACTATGAATTACAAATGGTATTTGTGGTATGAGAATTCCTTGGAATTAATCGTTTATTATTTTACATTTGTTTGTAGAAATAATACGAGCTCGATCATTTTCTATTGAATCTTATCGCATGTATCTCTTCTTCTTTTACGTCATACTTAAATTTAAATGTCCCTTGTATAGGAAAAGATCCGTGGATGGCTGCCCGGGACGCCCCAAGTTTTGGGTGCACTATGCCGATCGTTTATCAATGCATTACTTGCAAGTGAATAAATATTGGATAGGTACCAATTGATATCGAGGAACAGGCTGGAATCCTCAGGACATTCCTTTTAATTTTTCATTATCAATAATTTTTGCTGAGCGATGAATAAATTAGCAAGGACTTAGTAAATATCTCAACAAACATTAACTGAGGGGCGCGCTGGAGTACTATCTCGCCCGGGACTCCAAAATTTCTCGGGCCGCCCCTGCCGATTGCTATATAAGTAATGTTTAGATATCAGTATTTGCAATTTGAGATGCCTTTCCATCAATTCGTGTTTATTTCTCGTCGCCATGGTAATAATTCATTACAGACAAATTGTTCGCAAACTCGAATGGCCATTCATTTGGGGTGATTAATAATAACTCCTAATAATCCTGTAAATTGTATAAGACAATTCTACTATAAAATTGCAATTATACGCGATACATATAACCATAATAAACTCAACAGTTCGATGAATAAATCAAATTTTCGGATGTATCCCTTAGTGCAATTCTTCCTTTCGATTCCAAATATGCAGCATTAAAAAACCGTAATTTCGGGTACGCATCGAATAGCGAATGAAAGCCGTTTCACGCGGAGAGGTCTCCGTATCCGTCAGATCATGACACTTGGTCTTTTTTGGAGAGGGCCCAGCCATCGATATAAGCTGAGATTGATTTTATCACCCGACCGATAAAATATATTGCACAAAAATAAACTTATTGTTAGAAATGAAGGGAAATTCGACACATCACATAAGAGTAGAATAGAAACGCACACGAAGTATGTTAAAAGTGGTTTGTCTTCCATTCCTTTGACTGGACAAAAACAAATTCGTGTTTTTGATAAAATATCAGCCATTCGTCACAAAAAAATTATGTACACTTATTTCAAATATCGTGTGGTCACACTTGAGCTGTCAACTTAGGTAGTCAAAATAAATCGGCTACAATTATTTTCATGTTCATTTGATGGCAAATGCAGGAAAATACTAATATATTTACTTGCTAAATCTAATAATCTGTTTCAGATCAGGCAACTGTGAGAAGTTAGACGTATTTTTTAGGATCATTTTTAACGCTGTCAAGTACAATTTTATTCATAATGTTAGAATTGGTCTTTATTGAAGAAGTGAGATTTATTTTCGCCGCATATTGTCTTCCTGGAAAAATTAATTTGGGAAAAATCTTTTTTCGTTACCTAGGTTTTATTCAAAATTTCAACTTGGAAAATTAAGCTGGAATCATATCAATTGAAGTACACACATCTTGTTAAATATTAGGAAAAATGAAAAACTAACTCTTCAAGTGAGCAGCAAAAAATGTGTCGTATTTAGGCAATGGTTTAGTTAAAAATGGCCCATAAAGTCAAGATAATTCGCCACAATAACAATGAAATAAATGATATACGGAGCCCAATTACTTTTATACAAGAGGAGTGTGAGCAGCATTTGCAGGTGCGCCATCGCAAGACTCCCGCTTTTTTGTGAATGTGACCTTTTCGTCGTTTAAGCCTTTATTTTTAATATGCCTGCAAAACTTGAAAAAGTAATACTGACTTGACACCAGCTACTGATCTTGGCTCTCGAAATACGTACGCATATAGCGTTTCGTTCAGTGGCGTACCGGAAAATCTGGCGAGGGCCCGCAGCAAATAATACGGGAGCCCCTTATGTAAATCTTAAATATTTTCCAAGCTGAATTAGTTATCATTACCTGTATATTAATAAAGAATTCCCCACCCCTCTCCCGCACACAAAAGCTACTACTGATATTTTGAAAAGCCTGAAATTATAAAAAATACAGTAATAAGTTTGTTTCTTTTATTAGCTTTAATCCATTTGGAGAAATGGGTTCAAAATATTATATTATGCCTAACAATCCTTATAATGCCATAGAGACAAGAAAAATAAGACGCATTCCTTATTCTATGACATTGACTTAGTTATCTGTCGACGCCGGTGGAGCAGTGGTTGAAATAGTCGTCAATGGTTTGAAGTATTGCTGGTTCGATTATTGGTCCAGGTCGGTGATATTTTACGGCTAAAAATGACAAGTATTCCTTTGGCGGGAAAGCGAAGCCGTCGATCCAGTGTATTGTACGATGTCGGTGCACTTTAAAGAACCCCTTTTCATATGGGACATTACTAGTAGGTAGCTAAGCCTCTGGCACCTGTAAACAACCTCCTTATGGAGAAGGGTAGTATGACCAATGCTTACGTAAGACTTTTTATCTAACAATTAGAAATTTTTTACTTTTTACGTGCGATTTACGTGTCGCGACAGCTCATCCACAGCGAGATTCTATCTGCTCGTTACCCGCGTTTCGCCCGACGTTTGAATTCTTTTCGCCGTATTTAACTGATTTTTCAGTAAGCATAACTTTACCTTGTTTAATCTCATAAATTTTTCCTCATTGTGCTTTAAAGAGCATTAAAATGCATTGCAATGATGTAAGAAGGCATTAGAAAGTATCGCCATGCATAACTGTATTTTCTAATTTTTATTAAAAAAGGGGAGGTACAGCGAAGGGGGAGAGGTTCACCCAAATGCTAACGGTTGCTGACATGGATGGACGAGGGGGTCAAAAATAGTTAAACATTTACTGTCGTAACACATCAACGGTCCCCTAGTGAATAAATACGATCTGTAAAATTCTATTTATCAGTGGCGGCTCGTGGGGTCGAAAAGAAGGGGGGGGAGGCTTCACGTCAACCAAAATCTACCTATATATGAAAACAAAAACTTACTTCATGATGATATTGGAGGCCTAAAGTAGTGAATACTGAATCAACCAGTAATTGAAGTCAAGTCGTCATCCTTTAGAGCCCGAACAGTGGACGCAGACCTCATGCTTCACTTAACAAGTAAATACACACACTAACCACAAAAAAGCACAATAATCTTGGTCAGTAAGGTTTGAATGATTGAAGGCCCCCCGCATTGCGGGGGTAGCGGGGCCTATCAGAACGCCCCTGGCTTCATTCTTCGTTAAATTCCTTTCATTTTACGGTTTGGAGTAGAATCTTCAATTCAGTCTTACTCGCCGTAGTCCCCTCTTCTATTTATCAATATTGAGCAAGTTTCATTAAATTTCACTTGTTTCTTTCCAGATAGCTGATGACCATCGCTGGGTTAGAATGATCTTAGGGGCCTGAAGTCCACTGAATCTGTGCCCTCTTCACTTGACTACTCCTTTCGTCTCCTGTCGTCGCTTCACTTTTTCAAAGGAACGTTGAGAACATTTGCCCGTACGTCATCATCGGCGATCGAATGGTAACCATTCCGCGAGTCTCGTGTCGCCTAAAGGATAAACGACAATCGCGGCATTGTTTCCGTCGGACTTTTTCGCCGCTGCGACATCTTCCGAGGAGGTAAGCTACACGGAAGCGGACAAAGTGACACCTTACCGTGAACCCGGATTCCTCGTGACCGCGACGTCGATTGGTCAAAAAGGGCGATCACGTGACCGAATCTCATTTCGCTCGTCGGCCATGTTCAAGCAGGAGCGCGGAGGAGGTTGTCAATCGGTGGAGGGAGGAGGAGGCCACCAGCCCCCGTCCCTCTTGCCTCCGCCGCCTCCCCCGCCCGCTCCGCTTTACCTCTCGGACATCCCGCCGTCGGTGGGCAAGAGGAGGGGTGCGAGGGAGGGAGAGGTCGAGGGGGGAGTAGAAGAAGATGGGATGGCCGGGAGGTCCGAGGGAACACAGAGGGAGGACGCGGCCGGGCTGGACGAGGCGGTGGGCAGGCTTTTAGACGGTGAGTAAAGACAACCGCCATCCCACCCACCCACACCGCCTATTATGCTGATTCCGTTGCTTTTTCGCTTTATGAAGTGACACTGCCGTGACCGAGCAATCGCTGATTCGGACTTATGAAGTCACTAATCAGAGAGCAGAATAATCAAGAAAAATCTGCTGAAGTCCTCAAGCAGAGATAATAATAACATGATGTAATCGTTGTCTTAGTTTCGGGTCCAGCTTAACGGCTAAAGGATATTTAGGGCGTATCGAAAATTTAAATACACATGTACTCATTCAGATAGCCGTCGTGAAAATATGCGTGTAATTTTATAGAAGTATTTGCCAAACGGAAGATTGTTGTATTGAAAGAGGTCTAAGGTGTCAGCAGGGACGGCCCGAGAAATTTTGGCGCCCCGGGCGAAATAGCACTCCGGCGCCCCCCTCCGTTAATGTTTGTTGAGGTATTTACAAAGTACATGTTAATTTATTCATCGTTCTGTAAAAATTTTTGATAACGAAAAGTTAAAAGGAATGCTGTCAAGTTCTACCCCGTTCCTCGATATAAATTTGTAGTCGATATTTATTCGTTTGCAAGTAATCCATAGATAGCGCCCCAAAAACTTGGGCGCCCCGGGCGGCCGCCCGGTTCCCCCGTAGCTCGGGCCGGCCCTAGGTGCCAGGTCGGTTTGGTCAGTGCAGACCCACTTTGCGAAATTCCGACGTCTTTATTGAGTGTATTTTATTATTATGGAACGACTTTTTAAAGAAATTATAATATTAACTTAGTTTTACCGAAGTTTGTTGTGGGCTTCACAGTAAATTTTTACGCTCGAGGAATGTTCCGTCAACCCCTTCTCTTGGGCGATCATTGTCAGGAGCTGCTGTCACTGGTGGTGAGCTTGAATGTTTTGTCTAGGGACGGTATAGTTTCTTTTACTTAAGCGGACCTTTCAATTTAAAATTAGCTTTTAATAACTTGCTTTGTGTTAGTCGGATTGTACGAAATATACGATGACGGGGCTGCAGATATCGGTAAAATGCTTTTCCGAAATTCGACCGCGAGTTCTTTTCGCTTCCAATTTTAACGAATCTTTGTGCAGAACCTCCTCTGACGTGGAAATTGACGTATTTGTGAGGAACGCCATTCTCGCGAGGCAGGAAGGATAACAGGTGAAGTGCTATCTTTCGTCATTGTTGATGATGTGCCGCAAAAATATTTGGACTGTGAGACAACAGGAGAGGCGGTGGGTGTTGCGACTAGCGGTTACGTAAAAACTACGAGTTTTAAGTACCTTTCATAAAGGATTCTCAACATCAACAAACGGGCGGACAAAAGAATTTTTCTCAAAGCGTGGCAGGTTAGCAGCGGAAAGGAAACTTCCGAGTTTTTATCGCTTGTTCGTTACGCGGATCGTATTTTTAGTCGGCTTCGAGACCATTTTTATTTCCTAATCCGAATGCGAAAAACAGAAACGAATCCAAATAAATGATAGAATAGGTTTCACCGGGATGATTAATTGCTAATTATCCGTGAGTGCGAAACGCGTGACAATCGAGAGTCGAAGCGGACGAGAGATCCCGTCAAAACATTCGGCCGAACAGTTAGTTTGGCGGCGTCGAACGGAAAATGAAGGAGGAAACGTCTATCGCCGTGTTCTCCGCGAGTGTTGACAACGTCCTTTAATGACCGCCATTTGTAAAAGGTTCGATTGGTGAGCGATGTGTTTCTCCAAAAGCAAGTTTTCCCCACACGAATGCCCAGTCATCCCCCTCTTTCCCCTCCCTATCTTACCCTTTTATATCTCTCCATCCCTCCCTCTATCCTCACCTCTCCCGCTTCCTCCGTCCGTCCGATCTCATCTCCTCACCCAACACCCCTTTTTTCCTCCTTTGACCGCCTAAAGCCGCCCCGAGTTTGTTTGTATCCCTCCGCCCACACAATGGACTCTTTTACGAGGCGGATGACTGACCGATCTGCAGTCGAAACACTCGCAGCCACCATCACCTCCTCCTCCCCCTCACCACTACCCCTTTACCCTATCCCTCACCTCCTTCCCCCTCCCTCTCCCCCTCTTTCTTCTTTATTCCCTATCCCCATCTCTTTCCTCCTTGCAACCTAAACCGCTAATATGTACTCCTCTCTTCCCCTCTCTCGTTCCATTCTTCCCGAATGCCATCTCCTCCCACCTTTCATCTCTCTCCCTCCATCCTATCTCACCCCTTCCTTCTCCAGCGGATCATCCTCTCTCATCTCTCCCTCTTTTCCGCCCCCGTCACCTCAGAAATGAGAATCCGGGACTCGTGGGTTCGACTCCCGTCCGTGACGTTCGTTACATAGGTTCGGCGATGCGCAGGCGATCCTCCCCTAAGAAGGAGATAAGACCCAGGAGCACGCGTGCGCCCGATTTCGGTCCAAAGTAAACAGACGCGCAGCGCGAAGGCGAGCATTTTTTCCGCGCTGTCGCGCCGTCGCTTGTTTCGGAAGACTTGTTATTGTTTTCCCTCCCCCTCCACTCCGCCGCCGATCTCTTTCTTCTACCCTCCTTCCTCTCTTCCCCCTTTCTATTCTTCCTTCCTACTCTTCCTTCCTACTCTTCCTTCCTACTCTTCCTTCCTACTCTTCCTTCCTACTCTTCCTTCCTACTCTTCCTTCCTACTCTTCCTTCCTACTCTTCCTTCCTTCTTTCCCTTCCTTCCTTCTTTCCCTTCCTTCCTTCTTTCCCTTCCTTCCTTCTTTCCCTTCCTTCCTTCTTTCCCTTCCTTCCTTCTTTCCCTTCCTTCCTTCTTTCCCTTCCTTCCTTCTTTCCCTTCCTTCCTTCTTTCCCTTCCTTCCTTCTTTCCCTTCCTTCCTTCTTTCCCTTCCTTCCTTCTTTCCCTTCCTTCCTTCTTTCCCTTCCTTCCTTCTTTCCCTTCCTTCCTTCTTTCCCTTCCTTCCTTCTTTCCCTTCCTTCCTTCTTTCCCTTCCTTCTTTCCCTTCCTTCTTTCCCTTCCTTCCTTCTTTCCCTTCCTTCCTTCCTCGTTCGCTGCAAACTTTATGGCTCTGACTCCAACGGAACAGAGATAGATGGGGTCTGGTGAAGTGGTGCTCTTTTGATGGAATGGCGAAAAGATTGGAAAGGGTGGCGTTTGCAATTTCATCTCTCAGGGCATCGTGGTCGCATTCATTTCGTTTTTCTCTCATTTATTATTCCTAACTTATATTTTTTTATTAACTGCTGGTTTCTTTTGTTTTTCGTGTTACTCGTGGATTCGAAATTTAAATGTATGCCGTATAACAATGGCACCCGGCGTAGTTAATTATTTTAATTGTTTCGTAGTGACGGTTAAATAGTTCACAGTGGATTATTTTTTGTCGAAAGGCACTTTATTTCTTGGTAGTATTGGTGTTAGAATAGTGGTTGGGGAGAATTTTCTTCATAATAGCCTTATAAATTAGTAGTTACCGATGTATCTGCATTAAAATAAAGGTCTTGTGTTTCGATTTCTGTAGTTATTATGTTCAGAAACATGAGAAAGACATGAAAGACCCGAATTCGATTCCCAGTCATGGTAGAATTTTTCTCCTATTTTAAAATTACATATTCTAAATTTTCCATCTTATACTCGTTTGCATAGGTTCTTATGATCAGTTTATTCCACCAATTACCGCATAATTTGGAAGCGTTAGAAAAAATCATGATAAGACCGAAGGGCATGACAATGAGACTGCCAAAAAATGAGCCGACAATAGGGAATGACCAAAATATCTTTCCTCAGTTTATTTATCCGAGGAATTGCTTTTAATGTAAGTATTTTCTGTAATATAGTTTCAAAAAGTGTGATTACACTTGAAAAGTTTTTAAAAAATTTGTCCGGGTATGTACTATTTTAATTTGTTTTTCGATATGATTATTGAATGTTTTTGAACGTCACTTCACTTAATATCTATTATCTGAGACTTAACTTGGTGGAATTCGCCAATTTTCGTAACAACTGGGTTCTGGTTTTGCTTTTTTAATTTTTCACTTAATTAATTCCTACGAAGGGTATATTTCTGATTATCGCAACTGCTCTCGCTTTTTTTTTTTCAAAAATTGTAAATCGACGCTAAAATATCCAGGATAGGTTTGGAAAGCTGCGGGAAAAGTGACTCGGTGATCTTAATCTCGCCAAAGTTAGTTTCTTTTTCACGCTTTAATTTAAATTAAGCTCCAATTAATCCAACTTCACCAGCATATTTGTTCTCATTTTTAATGCAATCATAGCTTTATCTGTACGCTTTTTTTTCTCACAGTGTAAAAAGTTAATCGCAGAAAATATTACTAATGGGAAGGAATTGGTTCATTCTTATATACTTCAAACTCATTGAATAGAGAAACTGTTAATTTTGTTGGACGGGGTTGCTCATCGGATTCACTAAAGAACTGGGATTTGAGTCAACGTTTTATCAATTTTTTGTCGCGATTGCTCATTGAATGGCATTAATTTTGCGTGCGTTGGCGTTTTTAAATGCACGGCTGACTGCGGATGGCTCTTAAAATGTTATCCTTCATTTACTGTGAAGGATATAGTCGAAGAAAAGGCGAAATTGTTGCGATATGCCCGCCACTTATCTTTCAACAGAAACACCTCCAAAAGTACTTTGCCAACATACTATAATATATACAAAGGATGATTCTGGATATGAGAAACTTAAGGTCTAACAAAAATAAGGAAGGTAGTGTCATAAGAAATCAACAAACTATTCAGCTGTGTCATCACTGAAAACAAAGATATCGTAGGGGTGATTTCAGTATATAACGTGTGTTTAATGCATGCAACCGATGAGACACTAAAATATCATATTTTGAGTTATTGACATGCAATTCACGTTAATGCCGTAAAAATCAACGTGCCATATTGTAACGAACTCTTCTAACTATTCTGCAACAGTTAACAACGTGCCATCTTAAATCTTAATAACAATAATAAAATCCGAAACAGCACAACTTTGTACAATTCCCACCTGATGATACATTAGTCACTGCGAAACCGGACCATTTATATTAAACGGTGGGAATTGCACGGAGTTAGATTGTTACCGATTTTATTAACATGTAATTCCACATAGTTACGCCTTCAATAGTGAATCACATGATTACATCTTCATCTTTGGCTATCGCTTGTTGGGAAATTTAAATGTCTCGCAGCGCATATTTGGACATTAATCCGCATGTTTCCACGCATTTATGAAGCACGTTCTGATTTAATTTGATTTTTTTTTGTCGCGTTTATCTCTTGAAAACTCGCCTTCTTTTAGGGGAACCATCAAATTTTGAAAATCGAATCGTTCATACTGCTCATATCGCCGATTATTTGGATATAGCCACGTGCGACTCCCATTGAAATCGCGCGCTTATAACTGAAATGCCGACCTTTCATTTCTACCGAGAATGGTATGAATCTGATGCGTCAAAACAAAGTCCATCTCTATTTTGACCGATTACGCATCAGCAAAGGATTTCTTCTTCGAATATCGCCGCGTGAGGCGTCCCTAACCTCGGGTCTCCGTTTTACAAGGGCCCGCGCGCCACCCGTTTCCCGCTATCATAACGCCTCTCGCGCGTCATCGCAGCGGGATATTCCGCCCTCAGAATTCCCGTCTCCTAGTTTCTCTCTCTCTCTCTCTCGCTCGCATTTCCGTGTCGCGTAATCACTTTCCTTTATCTCCAAAGACCTACTACTAACTCCCCAAAAAAATAAAATAATTCCCTCCAGCTTCTTCCGATAACATTCTGTTTGGGTCTCGTTATCTCTCAGTCCCTCCGTCTCGGCCTTCGGCTGCGACGGCCCGTTTGGGATCGGCAGACGGCGCATCTTCGTATCGCTCAAGGGATTTGCCGCGTCCTATTGACTCAAAAGAAAAAAGGCGTCGATTACGCTTTGAAGTGGATTGGTTCCGTGGATTGCGGACTCGCAGAGAAACGTCACTTTCCTTTCTGACATCTTCCGACTTGTGTCGAAAAAAATTCGAATCGGGAGTTTGCAGCGTTATATTTCTGAAAAGTGGAATGCGCAAGCACAGCAGTAAAATTAGGTGCCGTTAGACGGACGCCTCCTTTTTCCCTGCCTATGTCAAGTTAATGCGTCTGTTTTACACAAAAGTGACTTCATTCATTCCTGTTCTGATATTACTTTTGCAAGACTCCTACAGTGGGCAAAAAAAGTATTTGCAAACCTCGTTTTTTTACAATTACTTTACCGACACTAACAAGCCATTGATCAAAATGAATTTATTAGACAAAATTTTACAAATGGGAAACACTTGGTACTAATGAACATCTTAATAAAGTGAATAAAAATTTTAGAACGAAAACACAATTACCAGAGTCAAAAAAATATTTGCACATTCATTCATAGTCTACAGAAGATACTATGCAAACAGAACAAAGGAAACAAAGTATCTACTTGGGTTGCGCATTAATCTTGCTTCAATTTATGTTCTCTCAGTTTTATTTCAGTCATTCAACAGTATTAAACCTAGAACTACCAAGCGATTTTCACTACCATGGACTACCAAGGGGAGGCCTCAGAGGCCCATCATCTAAAATACAATAAAAAGCCATAGTCATGTTTCGAAGCTATTGTTATATATTTAAAAACATCATAGGAATACAGCTATACAATTTTAGTAATTTATTTGAAATTATATCTACATAAAGATAAATATTTACATTAGATCAATTCTTTTACATTCTTCCTCATTATGTTTTCAAGATCATATTAATATTGCAGTAAGATTGTATTTACAGAAATAATAACAAGTTGATTAGAAAAATGATTTAATCTGATTCATCTGACAAAACAGTTTAAACAAATAGTGCGCTTCACACTGTTTTCCACTCATATGGTGCCCTATGAGTTAGGCTACCCACGTGTCAAGGCATGCATCCAATGACTAAATAATTTGCAGAAAATTTAAATATGCATACATTGATGATAAACTTTGGGTAATTATTTTACATAAGTCTCTTCACAATGTTATAAAATATTTAGACTTTTCATTTGTTTATAAAATAGAAACATACGAAAAAATATGTTGTGGGCCTCGGAGGCCCTCCCTTGGTAGTTCTAGGTTTAAACACAGGATCATGTCTCCCAAGAAAGGTGAATTGTCGATATCTTTGCGAGCAGAATCGTTTTATTGCGCTCGCAAGGTAACATCTATCGTCTGATTGGGAAACTGTTGAATCTCAACTTTTCAACAATTCGTTACGTTATTAAGAGGCAGGAAGAAACCGGCACTATTGAGAATAAACCAAGATGAGGCCGCCCGAAAGTGCTCACTTCCAGGGAGCGTCGACAAATTTTGAAAGAGACAGTAAAGGAACCCTTAGGGCTGTTTCTTTAGCTGCTGATATAGCTGTGCAGTCGAAGAAACTATCAGAAATGTTTTGCACAGTGCCCAACATCATGGCAGAGCCCCGAGAAAAAAAGCCTTTCATAAGTGAAACCAACAGAAAAACTGCTAGAGCTTGCCAAAATGTATCTGAATAAGCCAATGGAGTTTTGGCACCACGTTATATTTTCTGACGAAAGTAAGTTTAACTTGTTTGGTTCAGACGGTAGGGAAACCATTTTGCGAAAACTAAACGCCGAACTCCACCAGAAAAATCGTCGAGTTATCGTAAAACTTGGAGGTGGCCATGCGATGGTTTGGGGATGTATGGCGTATTCTGGTGTAGGAAACCTGGCATTTATTGATGGTATAATGGATGCCAGTAAACATGTTGAAGTGTTGCGCAGCAATTTACCAACTAGTGCACTGAAATTGGGAATACGAGAGTCGTGTATTTTTCCAACAGGATAATGATCCTAAGCACACCGCCAAGAAAACATGGGAATGGTTGCTGTACAACATTCGCAGACGGCTCATCACTCCTCCGCAATCACCGGACCTCAATCATATTGAGAATCTGTGGCACCTGCTAGACGCGGAAGTGAGGAAAAGTAAAATTTCTAGAAAAGTAATTTACAAACAGCATTTAACGGACATTGGTCAAAAATTTTTATAGAAACGACTAAAAAATTAGTAGAATCAATGCCCAGAAGATTGCAAGCCGTAACAGATGAAAAGGGTATGCATACTAAATATTAAATTATTATTGTTATTTTATTGCTGAGAATAGTCCATTCTCCTTTATGTAACTTATCCAGTGTGCAAACACTTTTTTTACTCTGGAAATTGTGTTTTCGTTCTCTTATAATTTTGTTCTCTTTATTAAGATGTTCATTAGTACCAAGTGTTTTCACTTGTAACATTTTATCCAATAAAGTCATTTTGATCAATGGTTTGTTGATATCGGTAAAGTAATTGTAAAAAAACGATGTGTGCAAATACTTTTGTTGCCCTTCTTCATTCTTGTTATGATATTACTTTTGCAAGACTCCCTAAGTACCAAGGTGTAACCGAAGCATATTGACTGGCAGCAAGATAGGCGTTCTGATTTCGCTAATGGTCATTTGCGCTTATGCAATTGCTTCTCGTCTTGAAATTGTAAACCCAGCCTTAACAATGGAAATTAGAATAAATTTGTAAATGCAACATTTCGTTGACTGTCTTTCAAGTGGGTCTTCTTTGTATGACGCTATAATTTTGTTACATAATCAACTGTTTTAGCTGAATTTCCTCAGATCTCGAGCGTCGCTTTTCTAAACGGTCGCGCAGGGTGACTGAGTCACCCCATTTAAAATTGATTTTTTTATTTTTCTTTATTTTTTGTTTTCTTAGATTTGTAAGGAAAGACATATTCATATTTGTCGACCGGATCTAAGCACTTATAGCCATTACATATTTTGAAAAATTCATGTTCGGAAGTGAAGCTCGATTAACATATATTTAAAATTAATATCTTTCCAAACCCTTGATTTGTTTTTAAATCGTACTTGTATTTTCTTAACATAAGTTCATCAAAGTTAGAGAAGGTCGGTATACGGGAAACAACGTCAACATTTAACCCAATTAAACTATTGTGTATGGATAGAGTAAAGGGTCTCGCTCCAATAGCCAAAAAAAGGTTGGGTAAACCATAAGCGCATTTGATCGACAAAGCTTCCGTCATCAGTGGTGATTCAACGGGAGTTGATTCATCACCGAGAGACTTCATCGGCACTGATGACGGCTACTTTGTAGTCTAAAATGCGCTTTCCCCGATCTTTTAATGGCTATTGGAATAGACAGGATCATTCAATTTGATTCCGTGTACAAGGCGTGCCCGGTTAATTTCTTTGAAACCACTTATACATTAAAAATGCAGTTATGATGCAAATAATCCTCGGAATACATCCAAATTAGAGCACCAATGGTTTATTCCGCGGAAAATTACATCATAGTAATCAGTTATCTGATAAATCTAAGCATGAGCATCGTCTCTAACGGTCGTTATGGAGTAAGAAAATTTTAAAAATTTCATCCAGAAACCGAGAGTTTATCTTGTTTATGAATATGCGTTTTAGGAAAGTATGCTTTTCGTCTTCTAATAGGCCTCGCATATTAACGCGGAGGCTATCTTAAGGCATCGCAGGAATCTATCATCAAAAATAATAGAATCCAGTGGTGATCAGATGTTTTCTGATCAGTTTATATTCAACGCGCTCAAAACATTTATCACATCCATATCCGCCTTTTATCGAGACAGAAAACGAATTTTTAAATTCCCAAAAATACCCACTTCGCCATTTTTAGTTCCCTTACTTTCTCATTTCTTCTTTGTGATTACTGCAAATCATACGTAACGATTTCAAGCAACTTTTCAAATCCGTTATACAGATAAAAGGAAACTAGAGATAAAAAGAGGGCCAAGTTATATAATTTCTCCTAAAAGAGAAACGTAAAGGTTGCTGTCTCCATCACTAAAGTTTTTACTTTCTCCATATACGTAGTATGAGAAAGTGTTTTCATGAAAAAAATAGAATCGAGATTTCAACGGTAATACATGTTTTAAGGTTCCCTGAACACGTTCTGACTAGTTTCGCGATGATGTTTGTGTGTCTGCCTGTCAGTCTGTCTGAAAGTTAAAAGATCTGATTAGTTTTTGGTAAAAATCGGTCGACCGGAAGTGGGTTTTTACTCTTGTCACTTATCCGTTATTTTGAAATATTTGCTTTAATGTTTGATAAATGTAAAAATGTATTGGAATAAAAGTTGTAGGAAATTCTACAACCTTAGTTTGATATATTTTTCCATATGATGCATTGTTTAAGAGATATCTTATATTTTTAGATGCCACCACCACGCCACATACCGAAGACTATTGTTAACAATTGACGCTTATTTATGTCTTATTGTTAGTAACGCTCCTTTTTCTTTTCTTAATTGTCAACCGGAAGTAAATATTGACAACGATCCCAGAGCTAACAACATGTAATTTGCCACATAAATATGGAGAAAGTCACGTGTTGCCCAAATCAGTTTATTTTTGTTTGTTTTCGTATCTCGCGGCGAAGGCTTAAGAAATCCCTCAAATTAAAACGATAGCTGAATAGGCCACAGAATAATATTTATTTTTTCGAAGCCGTGCCTTACTCAATCCTCTTTTGACTAATTGGTTTCTCCTCCGTTGCACTATCAATTACAAAAGGTCCGCCGAAGTATATTCTATGCACGCGATTATCTTATCATCGATGACGTGATTAGTGACTATAACCGCTCGTTTCATTCTGCGAAGTCACCCTCTCGTTAGAAGTGTGAAAGCAACCGCGTCATAAAGGGAACGGGAGAACGTGGTAAAGAGAGAGGGAGAACGTGGCAAAGAGAGAGAAACTTTCAAATTAAATTACGTCAATAGATATTTCCGAGATGCTCTTTTTCGGATTCGTAATAACGAACTAAGCCTCCGAAAACGGAGGAAAAAATCCGAAAAAACAAAAAAGACACGCGCAAAACAACCCAACCTCAACGCATCCCTCTTTCTCCTCCCACTCCGCCCTCTCCATGCCCTCTCCCACATGTGTGGATCAGAGTGATGCGGGAATGCGTGTTTGCTGCTCGTGGCGAGTGCTAAGGTTTCTATCTACTCTCCCTTCTCTTCCTGTTTGTGAGATGAAGAGAGTAAAAGGGGAGGGAGGAGGAGGGAGGGAGAGGTAGAGTAAAGCGACACGGAAGAAGGAGAAATAGCGAGAGAGAGAGGTAGGTATGATTTATTTATCCGAATGGGAGCGCCACCCATGCCTCCCCCTCCGTTGCCTGGGTAGAGGTTGGTCGTTGGGTGAGAGAGAGAGAGGGGGGGGGGAGAAAGCGCATGGTCAGATGGGGACGGAGTGGGAGGGCGGGATGTGAGGCGGAGGAGGACGGTGGTGGGGTTGGAACGGAATGGAGCGACGCTTTCTCCTCCCAACGCGGGGATGATTCAATCCTCTCACTCCAATAGCATTTTTGTACTAAGTGGATCAGAAAGGAAAATATTTCAAAATCGAAGCGAGGCTAGAATGAGGGACGTCCTTGGTGAGCGAAGCGCAAAGTGGGCTTTTAGGCGAAGAGGCGGATGGATGGATGGATTGAAGATGCAGGGCGGTAAATGGTCACGAAAGGGTTCTCCTCAGTCCCCCGCCGCGGATGTCGCAGGGGCCCTCGTAAGGCGGGATATCTCCATAAATAACCTTAATGCGAAAATGGCTGGTTTTTTATTGCGACGTCGTAATTATAAGAGCCACGCACGTATGCATGAATAACCTCCCGCTTTAAATCGTTCTTCTGGCGGTGTTCTTCTCGCATGCTAAGAGGAAAAAGCTAAAGACTGTTTTTACGGGATGGAAGAAGCACACATAAACTCAACTTCGAGCTTATTGTAGATCGTCCCTTCGATGTTATCAACATTTTGCTGATATGCGGATAAGTCGGCGGAAACAGATCACTGTGACGTGCATTTGATTTAAGAAATTTGGAAGGAAATACTTTATTCTCAGAGAATCATTTTGTTTCTGGGACTTAGTTATTCTAAGACATGTTTACCGTGACAATTCAGAATAGATATGTAATTGCTATTAAATTATTTAAAGGAATATTTTTCTAATAATTACAAGAAATTGATGGAATGATATGATCCGAAGATCCTATGCAGACAGGCATAAGCTGTGAAAGATGGAACAATTCGTTTCAAAAATTAATAATTACAAACTTGTATGTACCTCACCGGCCGTCTTCTCAAAAAAGTCTTAATTTTTAATCGTATTTGTTTCCGCTCATTTTTTGCGAACAGTAATTTTTCATGAGAGATTATAACTCCTTATAAATTTACTGTTTGGGTATTTGAAACGTAACAAAAAAAAAATTGGATAGTAATTCTGGAATCGAGGTTTATAATGCTCAGTTTATGCTGGTTTAGATCACAGTTCGAGTATTTCTTGAGTCATTAATGGCACAGAAAGGAACATTATGATAATGTTCCGCCACCGAGTTAATAACGTAATACCGAATTTATTTTTATTAAAAAACAGATGAGACATTATTTAAATTACTTACAGGAAAATTATGGTAAATAATTTGTAATTACTTAAATCCTACTTATTTAAGCTATATTACAAAACAAACGAGCCCCCTTATTTATTTTAAGGCTAATATTCATTCACAGACAACTTCACCTCGCAGTGTTATAAAAATTGCGTGAGTTCACGAAAAAGGTATCATTCAATACTGTTCAAATTCCAAAACCATTTATGCCAACAATAAAGTTCCATTAACTTTAAGGCGTAATACAAAAACCCTCCAGCCTGGTATAGTCTGTAAATGAACCACGCACAAGTAATTCTTAAATTCTAAAACAACGATTTTCGTCTCGAAGGTGAGTTTATCACGTCGCATTTCTCTCTCGTGGAAGCGAATTTAGTATTTCCTTTCGGCGTGTTGTGTTAATTGAGTTCGTCCGTGGCGAAATGTAAGCATGCGGGGATATATTACGTTTATCCACGCCCATCACCTACGTTTCGAACACAGAAAAAAATGCCGTTCGCATCGGTTTTTGAATCGGCTAATTCAGCAGATTCTCCACTAATTAAAATCGAAACCGGCGAAGATTTTTCGAGGAATTAATTTTCTTCCGTGGGCCGCAGGATTATTTCCGTCCTTCCCATCATCCTCGGCGGCGAGGACGGACGTCGGAAGCCACCGATATGGGAAGGAGGAGAGAGTGGAAAAAGAAGCGAAAATAACTCATTTCACCAGCCTTACCCTCCCCCTTTTAGAGAGGGGGAGAGCCACCTTGATAGCCCACCTCCCACGACGTCCTGCGGTCACATCGCATTCGAAACCCTTTCCGCAGCGACTGATTACGGAACGAGACCGACGCAACGCACTTAAAAGGATATACGTTTGGCGAGGAGGGTGAGGGTAGATTTGAGAGTGGGCGGGAGATATTTGTTTTCGCGTGAGAGCCCTGAGAAAGAGGGAGGGAGGGATCGTTTGAGATGCGTGATGGCCGTGGAGGCGCCATCTCGTAATTGAATAGCGTATTATCCCTCCCAGTTTTTGAAGTTTTTTTTTTGCTGAGCTCGCGCGCGTAGCGACCTCTTTTGATTGTTTTCCTAAGGGAAGATGAAGCTGGAGAAAGAGTGAGAGAGAAGGGGACTGTGGGAGTAGGAGGGAGAAGGACGGATGGAGTGAAAGGAGTGGAAAGGATGAGATATGGAGGATGAGGTTTTTAATGTAGCGTGCTCCCTTTCTCCCTCCCCCTCCTCCTCGCTGGTTTTTTGGTCCCTTGCGCGGATGAGCCAGAGCGTCTGAGAAACGAGATGCAGAAGGCCTCTCTCCGGCCACCCCTTCTTTTTCGCCTCTTCCCCTCCCCCTCTGCCGCCCCTCTCGGTTTAACTCCATCTTTTTCCTTCCCCTCCTCCTCTTTTCCTCCCATTTAGCCCTCAGCTCAGTGAAAATTGAGGTATTCGTTCCGGAGCCGAGGTGCGCACCGCGCCATATTGAATTATCCACGACCACTTTTCTCCCGAGATTGATGAGCATTTAAGTCAGTCGGTGAGGGAGGGTTTCGTTTTGTCTGAATCGCCGTCGTCTCGGTTGCTATAAGGAAATGGAAAAATGGGCGTTGAGGGTTAAGATACCAATTGAGGTTTCATATTTGTCTTGGACCATTTATTAAACTGTGCGCCGGCTTTCTCGTAAAATTTCTGTCTGCAGCATTATTCTCTATTTGAAACTTATTTTATAACTAATACATGCATCATAGTATATGTGGTATAATTGCACATCCTTATGCTCATTTGACTTAACTTTCTTGTTGAAGGTTTCTCTTCGCCCTTCATCACTGTGGTTTTTGATGCCTTCTGCTCACAGTTTCTACATATTAATATAAATTTGAGACATTCCTATATGAACCCATTTTAAAACTCGGTTCATAAACGAAATTCGGCTCGTTTGGCAGCAAATACAAATCGCCTCAGTGCGAGCGACATGAATAATGTGTGCCGAGGCATGAAAAGCATTATATATAATGATTACTTCCATTAAATGTATGGGTAAATATTAGAAAATGTCAGTTTCATATTTAAAAATCAAAATTCTTTTGTTGAATTTAATGGTCAATCGAGGGGATGGCTAAATAAATTACAGGAAACATGACAAATCATCACTTGGCATTTCCTTCAAAGGATGGGCTGCGTGTATAAAGATCACCAGTGTTAAATCCTTAAATATCGAAGTTATCTCCCTGTGTATAACGTCTCTTGAAAAATTCTGGTCTTTTGTCTATAATCACCACTGGAAGGAGAATGAGAAAGGGAAAGGTTTCAGATGATAGTGCACTTGAAAGGGAAAGAGAGCTTTCAAGTCATGAAGAAGACTGCGGAAAACAGGAGTATGTGGAGAGAGCAATATTTAGCCTAGAATGATCACGGACTACGGATAGAATACCTATGGTGTTGATGAATCATCCTTCAGATGATAAATCATAAAGCCAAATCATTGCTACTGACCGTTGTCAGTGGATTATAACTGAGATCGGCTACCTAACAGTTGAAAAACGCAAATGGTTTATTCCACCTTTTTATGGTCGCGGGAGCTCGTTTTTTATGCACAAATACTAGGCTCACCTTCGAAAATTATTCCGTATCAACCAACTTGGAGACGACCCCCTCCGTGAATTTTTCTTGTATTCCGATCCCCAGCATTATTCCTTGATCTAGCATGTATGATTTTTTAAATTTCATTTTTCAAATTCCATCTGATCCTCTGACCTGTCTTTTCTTAATAGTTAAATTCGAGCGATGATCATATATTCTGAAAATAACTATATCTGCAAAGAAATTTCATTTTTTCCAATTTTGTCACAATTTTATGTTCTCGTCCTTTTAATTTTTCGAATAATTCCCGGCATCCGTTGCTGCTTACCTGATTGAGCCTTTTTCAGATTGTAGTTGAATTCTCGATTCATGTACATTAGGCGATGATTTGTAGAAGGCGATGATCGAAAGCAAAGATTTATTCTAAATTTCAGAATCATTTTTATCATCCAGTGTTTCTCCATCCTATTTTCAGCCTTATTATTTCATATCTTTATTTCCAACGGGATAGCAAAGCGTAGCTATTTAGTTACCTGTTAAATTATGCAAAATAGAACATATTTTTTTCCGCTCAGAAATTCATCGATTGTTAGTTTTTTCCTAAACCCAGTTATTAGAGGAACTAAATCATATACTTCATTCTCGAAAGATTAATAACTATATTTGAAAAGTGTACTCCGCGTCGGAGTACACAGAGTTTCCAAATGCATTCTTTGAGATTTCACAATGTTCTCAATATTTTTCGCTCAGATGAGTATTTAACGAGAAGCAAGCGAGGTACGTTGTAAAATATATGTAGGTCTTCATGTAAAGTATTCGTATTTTTTGTCCGATTTTAAGCAAAATTGGAATCGGTCGACCGATTTTAGCAAAACCTTCGTCTAGCGGTTCCCGAGTTGAAACAAAGGAACATTGTAAAGTGGTCGTAATTGTCCGATTTTAACCAAAATTGGATCGGTCGACCAATTTTAGCAAAACTCCCCAATACCAAATTTCATCAAAACATGTCCAGCGGTTCCCGAGTTTTAACATGCGGACGGACGGACGGAAGCGACCTCCCCTGTATGCGTTTACCTCGTGCAAAGAACGCATAAAAATGTGATTCACCGATAAAATTATCGCAAATCCTTGAGAAATCTATAAACATGTTCTCTCTTCACAATTCTGACACAATTAGTCGTTTTCAGCGCGTGACGAATCCAGGAGCAAAAGCGCCAGACCTACCAAATGCAGTCCTCCAATTAGCCGGCACTTACGAAACGCGCTGATCCACAACGGATGCACTTCCCCCCGAAACCAGGCCACTGCATTCGTTTTTATGTCTTTACCTTGTACGATCGAGCAGACGCAATCGTCGAAAATTGTCCCTCAATCCTCATCTCATTCCTGCACTCTGACTTTTGTGTTGTTCATAACATGCGACAGGTAAGATATCAAGATTAGTTACATAAAATCTCAAGAACGCAATGAGATAAAAAATTCCGGAAAACAAGTTAAGTGAAGAGATCTCTCCCCGAGCCTAATTTAGTCAAGTTTGGCCTGAATTTAAGCGCGCTAAATACCTACTAGACTGCGTCCTTAAGAGCTCCAAACACAAAGGCTATGTTGCTATTTTCTAAACTGGCGATGGAAATATTTTTTTTTGTTTCTGGCGCGGTGGAGTGTTGCAATTTGTAGATTCTTATTATAAAATCTCCATACTTGTTTTCACGAACGAATCCTTGAGACATGATCATATTTTAATTCAGATGTGCCTTCACTAATTCTACTCACCCGCAATCGCGAAAAAACTTGATCAAATATTTATCTAAGAATCTTTATCGAAGTAAATAATTTACACTGAAAACTACCAGAGAGTCTTGAGGTTACGTGATTTCTATGAATGGATTCGTTTACAAATATCGCGATGACACTGTAAGTTCAAGTCTTCGTTGTCGCTCATCGTCGCCGCTTAATATTACAGTGATTCGAGATTATGTAAAGCGCCACTTGTTTCCAACAAAAAAAGACCTCCCTTAATAATCTTATGCAGGTTTAGGTAAGAAATATTGCTTACGACAACTCCAGTCCTTGAAGGAGTGTCCTAAATCGCTACTCGAGTGTTTTCGACTGTTTAACAAGGGGCCTTGCGAAATGGTCCATTTCCGAGCACTTTCTTGGTGCCAAGTCCTTGGGGCCAACATGGTTTCGTTATAAATTTCCTCATTCTAACCATGAAACTTTTGATGATGCACTACGCGAGTTTGCGATTTCGTTCATTTTAAAATGCTCAACCTTGACAATTTGTCTATTGTTACTCGGATAAGGATCGACAATGGATATTATTAATTCCTATTGTTGTACCAAATCCTATGAATAAGTGTACTCTATATTATCGCCAGATCTTATATTATCGCCAGATCTCTCACTTAACTCACTTT
Source organism: Tanypteryx hageni (assembly GCA_028673005.1). Classification (NCBI taxonomy): domain Eukaryota; kingdom Metazoa; phylum Arthropoda; class Insecta; order Odonata; family Petaluridae; genus Tanypteryx; species Tanypteryx hageni. Next base: position 110,206,028 of record CM054116.1, read on the forward strand.
TAGATATCTCGATAAAAGGTCGCCGGCGCGAACGTAAGAAGTAACGCGATTCGCCGAACTTTTAATTGATGTGTTTGAGATTTGATGGCATAAGCCTCTCCTTCATACAGTCATGTGCTTATTTCTGTCCCCTTATCTCTTGGCCAACTCCCACGCATCGCGTAAATATCTCCCTCTCGGCTTAGTCAGCTCCTCAGCACGCGCGGGCGCGCGCTAATGCTGCCCACGACAACACGGCCGCCGGTCACGTGGGTGGCGAGATTCGGTCCCGATTCTAATCCCGTCCAATCTCCCAATTGTTGATTCGCCTTTGTCTCTATAACACTTGAAGGGATATCGGCGCGCTGACTTAGGAAATTACGAACGCGGCAATCTCTCCTCGAGTCCATAATAGCTATAAGCACTCAAATTTTTTCAATGCCCCGAAATGCATTTCCAAGAGAAAATTGTTTTTTTTTAGCCATTGCTTACACCTATAAATTCGAACATTTATGAGCGCTGAAATGCCCATACACCACTAATATTTCGCAAAATAATGAACATGTTCACGCGGTAACTGCACATTTGCTAATATATCCTTGTGGATTTCATTCAAATTTCTGATACTCTTGAATGATCGTTTCTTGAAACGTGAGCCTAAGATTATATAAAACATCTTGGTTTTGTTTATAGCTTGCTCATTTTTTAGAAAGCCTTAAATTTTTATTCTATACGGATTCGTAAGGGTTTCTTTCGGATGCTGTTTGTTTTTATGTATAGAAAGTATAGACACACCCTCATTGTTTGGAAACATCCATAGACAGAAAACAAATTGGGCGCAAAAGTAAACGGTATGATTTACATCGTAGTATGTGACTCGGTAAAAGAGTGAGAATACGCCTCGCTCCCTTTCGTTTCGTAGCATAGATGTCATCGCTATGATCAACTGCGGATGCCTTGGACGAAAAGGGCCTCCTCGAAGGCTCGATTCTGAATCTCAAAGGAGCAGAAGCGAGTTTATTTAAATAATTTTCCTTTGAGCGGAGATATACAGAAGAAAGCGAAACATTTCCACGTGTCCGACGGGAAGTCTTTCGCCGCACGCAAATACGAATTAGAAAAATCCGTAGGCGTTCTCACACTCGTGCTCCATATCGGCCACAGGAAATTAATTGCCAGGAATTTCTTTTCCCTCTCCATCCCCCCTCCTTGGCTCTTTCTTTCTCTCTCTCATCTCTCCCTCTGGGCAATTTCGGCCCTCTCCCTCCAGCCTCCGAGCCGCTGACTTACTGTGGCGTGCATCTGTCGTTCAGGCTCCGGTAACTTTCTGCTTGCTCTCCACGTCTCTCTCTCTCTCTTTCTTCAATCCTTCTCTTCAATTCTCCCGCTACCGCGATTTTCATTTTTTTTTAGGTTTTTCCAAAAACCTTTTCCATTTTTTTCTCTTTATTTTACTCTCTCTCTCTCTCTCCCGTCTCTTTCATTTTATCTTTCCCCCTTCTCTTTCTCTTTTCTCTTTTCATCTTCTCTTTTTTCTTTCAGGTCATCCCCCTCCACTAACTCACCATGCGAGGCATTAAAAAAAAGATCGTACCTAATTAAATCTTCAGTGTCGTTATTTTAATTCACGTAGACCGGTTTAATTACCGTGAATGTTTTAACTACCTACTGCTCAACACGCCAACGCGTTACTGCTCGTAAAAAACTCACGACTTAAAACTTATTTTTCTTATTGACTATTTCAGAAATAATGCGATATCGCGAGAAAAAAGGTAGGCGTTGTGATATTGGCCAGTTGTTAGTTTTTTAAAGTAAATTTCTATGTGCAGTGTGTAATTTTTGACAAGTATAATATTATATTTGAATGAAAATATTAGTCAAATTTTTATGGGACTGAATAACTTACTTTTGCACATGATTACGTCAATGTTTGTGATTTTTGAGAAAAAATATCTAAATAATAATGTATTTGTTTTCGTAGCACCTGTGAGAGTTTGAATATTAAACTGATATCAATTATTCCCACTTCGATGTAATTGTAATCTACTCGAGGATCAATCATCATTCCTTTGCACGTCTTATCAATGAACTGCTTTACATTTAGCATAAATCCAACGTTTCCCACCCCGTCCTCCTCTGCCTTAATATGGCCTCATTTTTTATAATTCCATCTTATCAGTCTCTCCATTACCGCTTGAAATGTAAATTGTGAGTCGTTTTGGCCTAAAAATTCAAATTTCTCGCATTTCTAGAATCACCGACGAATTATTTTCTCTGTTTTTCCATCTCTGTCAAGGTATGATAAACGGGATGCTGATGTGTTGAAAGATCTCTTGGGATCCATCCAAATCCCCTTAAAATACGTCTATTTAAATAAAATAGTCGGCCATGCTCGAGATACAAAGACGTTCCGTGTTCGGGGGCATATCAACCATCTCCAAAGTTTTGATAGCGTTAATGTTGAATGTCCCCTTAAATCTCTGCCACCCACACTACGCCATTTCGCCTCCACAAAATCTCAATGCTCCGTATCTCGGACAAAAGCGCCTCCTGACGACGAAACTACATACTACGAGACGAAATGGGCATGATTATAAGGCACGTGTGTCAATAAAGTAATCTCACATCGATTTGCAGAGTTAGAGAAAGGGTGCATAAAAGCGTAAAGCAGTGGTTTTCAAACGGTTTGTCGCGACACAATGATGTGTCGCTAAGAGCTGGGAGGCTTTTCTCCGAAAATTTTAATAACGGCTATATTGAAGATAAATTAAATTTTTTTAAGGAGAGTTATCGTCTTTCTTATGCATAATAAAAGTTTTGTTATATTTTTTGCTACATTTATGATGTTTTATTGTTAAATAAGGAATTTAAAGTATTTTTGTTATGTATTAACGAAGAAAATTGACTTTTTATTTCATAGTATGTCGCGGGAGCTTTTCATGGTGTGTCGCGGGAGATGGATCATATAAAAAGTGTCGCCAAAGCGAAAAGGTTGAAAAACACCGGCGTAAGTGTTGCAATAAAAAATGATTATCGAGTTCATCCTATGGTTTGATATTCATTGATGATCAAGAGAAGTCTTGTAGCCATAGATAGGGTTGTCTTTCATCTGCGGATACTTGGTAACCAAAATGCGAGTCTGGTTTATTCGACGGTTTTATGACTACAGGATTTGTCTTGATCATCAGTAAAAATGCGGTAAATAGAAGTAAGTAGAAAATATTTCTAAACAGTCGCTCCCTGCGAATAATTGATTTTTGCGAAATCTAATATAACACGTAATATGGCAGCGATGGTGTGCTTCAAAAAAATTAAAAATGATCCTTTTCAGCTATAAAAAAGAAATTTAGCAACACTAATTCGAAATCGGAAAAATTAAACTCATGAACTGTACGAAAATCTCTTTAGTATTTACTCATTTGTTGTTTTCAGTTTCGTGAAAACAATTGTGAAGCAATAATTAAGATTTTTTTGCGCGCATCTGATCGAATACTAGTATTCTTTATACCGTTCCGTTTGTAGTTCCAAACTTTTCTTGGCATTCGTTCTCAAAATAATTCTAACTTAATTTATCCTCTAAAATTGAGTTGTTTTTCTTTTAAGCTCAGATGAGTGCCGTTCTCTCAACTGAATGTATGTCTTTACACTTTCCTCAGGCTGTCATTTGACAGTCAAAGTACATCTCCATAGTAATACACCTGTTAAACAGCTAAGATATCAGGAATAAACGGTAAATAATATGATAATATATTAGTTTTCGAATCCTAATAAATTTCACCCGCAAAAGTCTATACAGCACATAGTTATTGTGAGGCGACCGAAAACATCGCAATTAAACGCATCAAGAACTTAGCATGACACCGATGTTCTAGGGAAGGCAAAGCGAGATAGAGAAATAGGGGGAGCGAGAGAGAAAAGAGAGACGTGCGCCTCGCCTTGCATTCCTTCCTTTGACGAACATTCCGGGCGTGACTTTTTTCCTCCCTTTCCTTTTCCGTCTTTCTCCCTCCCTCCATCTATCTATCCTCCCTCCCTCCCTCCCTCCCTCCCTCCATCTATCTATCCTCCCTCCCTCCCTCCCTCCATCTATCTATCCTTCCTCCCTCCCTCCATCTATCTATCCTTCCTCCCTCCCTCCCTCCATCTATCTATCCTCCCTCCCTCCCTCCCTCCATCTATCTATCCTTCCTCCCTCCCTCCATCTATCTATCCTTCCTCCCTCCCTCCCTCCATCTATCTATCCTCCCTCCCTCCCTCCCTCCATCTATCTATCCTTCCTCCCTCCCTCCATCTATCTATCCTTCCTCCCTCCCTCCATCTATCTATCCTTCCTCCCTCCTCCTCCCTCCCTCCATCTATCTATCCTTCCTCCCTCCTCCTCCCTCCCTCCATCTATCTATCCTTCCTCCCTCCTCCTCCCTCCCTCCATCTATCTATCCTTCCTCCCTCCCTCCCTCCATCTATCTATCCTCCCTCCCTCCCTCCCTCCCTCCATCTATCTATCCTCCCTCCTCCTCCTCCCTCCCTCCTCCTCCTCCCTCCCTCCTCCTCCTCCCTCCCTCCTCCTCCCTCCCTCCTCCTCCTCCCTCCCTCCTCCTCCTCCCTCCCTCCTCCTCCCTCCCTCCTCCTCCCTCCCTCCTCCTCCCTCCCTCCTCCTCCCTCCCTCCTCCTCCCTCCCTCCTCCTCCCTCCCTCCTCCTCCCTCCCTCCTCCCTCCCTCCTCCTCCCTCCCTCCTCCTCCCTCCCTCCCTCCTCCTCCCTCCCTCCTCCTCCCTCCCTCCTCCTCCCCCCTCCCTCCCTCCTCCTCCTCCCTCCCTCCCTCCCTCCTCCTCCCTCCCTCCTCCTCCCTCCCTCCTCCCTCCCTCCTCCCTCCCTCCTCCCTCCCTCCTCCCTCCCTCCTCCCTCCCTCCCTCCTCCCTCCCTCCCTCCTCCCTCCCTCCTCCCTCCCTCCCTCCTCCCTCCCTCCTCCCTCCCTCCCTCCTCCCTCCCTCCCTCCTCCCTCCCTCCTCCCTCCCTCCCTCCTCCCTCCCTCCTCCCTCCCTCCCTCCTCCCTCCCTCCCTCCTCCCTCCCTCCTCCCTCCCTCCTCCCTCCCTCCTTCCCTCCTCCCTCCCTCCTTCCCTCCTCCCTCCCTCCTCCCTCCCTCCCTCCTCCCTCCCTCCTCCCTCCCTCCCTCCTCCCTCCCTCCCTCCTCCCTCCCTCCTCCCTCCCTCCCTCCTCCCTCCCTCCTCCCTCCCTCCCTCCTCCCTCCCTCCTCCCTCCCTCCCTCCTCCCTCCCTCCTCCCCTCTTCTCTTTACCTCCTCTCCTCTCCTCTTTACCTCCTCTCCTCTTTACCTCCTCTCCTCTCCTCTTTACCTCTTCTCTCCCTTCCTCCCTCTCTTCTTCCCTGGTGATCTTTGGACCACGCGCTGCTCGTCTGTCCCACCCCGTCCTCCATTTTGGCCCGCCTCCACAGCGCCACGGGCGGAAGTGGTCCAGCACTAATGAGAGGGGTTCCTCCCTTGCGTGCAAATGCGCGTGTCTGTGAAGTGGGCGTGGCAGACGAGAAATCTGTTCCGCCATCTCGCATCCTCTCATCGCCGCTATCCCCACCCCACCCACCTTCCATTTCGCCTCCTCCACTCACCTCCTCTCTACCCCTCACCACCTCCTTCCTTTCCTCTCTCCGTCCTCTCATCTTATATCCCTTTCTCTGCCTCCTATCCTCTCTCCCACTTTACCTAACTCCAATACTTCCCATTATAAGCGCCAACGATCTCGCTACTTTATGCAGCCATTCTTTTTCTTCATATGCTACCTATCTGCGCTCTTATTCATTTCTATTTTATTTTCAGTTCGATTTCTACCCTTTTTCACGTAACCAAAATATTTCTATTGATGTAAGAATTTTCAGGTTGGCTTTGCAGCAAAAGTTTGAAGTTTACCGATCAAGCACATATTTAGAGAGACTTTCCGTATTAATGAATGATTCAACAGAAAATAAAAGTTAAACGACTCTTTACCCAAATATTTATCTTACGTATTTTCAAAAAAAGAAATCGAACCACTCGTATATAATATCTTAAAATTTACCGGATTCAAAGCGATATCCACTAGCATACCTAAAGGTGACATGAAAATCATGTAAATATTTAAAGTTAAAAATGAAAATTCTTACCTTTATGTTATAATCTGAGGCCTCTCTGTGTTTGAATATTCATCATAACACTATTTATATAATTTTGGTTTTGTATTTTGAATACTGAAATCTGTTTTTGGCAAAAATAACGAATAGTTTTACTTTAATTTTTATTTACAAAAAGACGAATACTGTGATATTCTTGAAAATAGGTAATCTAGCTTGCGATATATGAAATCCTTTACTTAACGTTTGTTCATATTTTTTCGTCTTTTAAGACGAAATCCTTCGCTAATAAAATTGTTTATTTATATCTGCAGGCCTCATTACTTTTATTTGCTCACCCAACACGGCAGTATTTTACTTGGTTTCCATTAAGTATGAATGAATTGCAATTTTTTCTACTTCCTCTCCTTTTCTTCTCAATGGTACAATATACCCTGCATTTTTTTCGTTTCCACTTCCTCTGAACGGCTCTTTCCTCTCCTCCCCTCCTTTCTCTCTCTCCTCCCCTCCTTTCTCTCTCTCCTCCCCTCCTTTCTCTCTCTCCTCCCCTCCTTTCTCTCTCTCCTCCCCTCCTTTCTCTCTCCCCTCCCCTCCTTTCTCTCTCCCCTCCCCTCCTTTCTCTCTCCCCTCCCCTCCTTTCTCTCTCCCCTCCCCTCCTTTCTCTCTCCCCTCCCCTCCTTTCTCTCTCTCCTCCCCTCCTTTCTCTCTCTCCTCCCCTCCTCTCTCTCTCTCTCCTCCCCTCTCTCTCTCTCCTCCCCTCCTCTCTCTCTCTCTCTCTCTCTCTCTCCTCCCCTCCTCTCTCTCTCTCTCTCTCTCTCCTCCCCTCCTCTCTCTCTCTCTCTCTCTCTCTCTCTCCTCCCCTCTCCATTCTTTTTCCCTCTCTTTGGCCAATCCCACCTTCCGAATCTCAAACATCCGCTGGTTAAAAATGTCTGTTTCTAAGCTTGTCAACTCAGGATATTTTGGTTAAACTTTTCAAATAAAGTAATCGATATAATTGTATCGAATATGGATAATTCTGGCACTCTTAAGCAAAATTTCACATTCGTTGCGCAAGTATATTTCGTTATTTTTCACGAATAAAAGTTAAAGAGCATTGATAAAAGAAACTATAGAGATGACAAAGCTACACCGAAGGAAAACTTAACAAGAATATCCTAAGAGATAAGTTTATGTGAAAAAGTTACACGATATTTCTGTCTCGTTTAGCCAAAGTTGATTTATATTTTACATCGATTTGACTATTCAATGTGTGGATCACCGATAAATTCTACGAATAAAAGAATTTTTTTCGATTACGAAAAAACTATGTATTTCTTGCATAGATATCAGAGATACGTATTCGTATTATCATCCAGTTATTACTTTTCTTGTTATTTCGGTAAATGTCCAGAATCTATCTTCCCTTGATTGTCGCTCTTTTTTTGTTTCGCGTTTGTTGGTAAAAATGATCTAAATAGATTGAATTAATTTCCTTTGCAAGTAATGCGGGATTTAATATATAAGTATATGCAGATAATAAGTCTCACTTAGCACTTCTATTGAACTATTCCGCAGCAAATGATCTGCGCGATTATCTGAGCTTAACGTGCTTATTTTGTTATCCATCCTAATTTTACTCCACGTAAATTTTACGATGAAAGTTGATATTGGAGCATTTAAAATCCATTGTTTGCCTTTTGATAACTTATAAATCTAATTCTTATGCGTACATTTAGCTTGTTATTCATAATCGGGAGATTGTCATATAATAACTGGTTATATTCACCGTAAACTACATTTTTGTGGCGTATTTGTTTCCTTACGATGACAAGAGCTATTTTCCTTCCAATAAATCACCGTAAAGTAGTCTAACCTTGATTTTACGTCGTTTTTCCGCCAGTTGAAGAAAGAACATTTTATCTCCACAGCATATTTGGTATTTCTATAAAATGTCCATGCAATTTTGTACAATGCTCGAATTGGACGGGAACGCGTGGCTACTTCGTTCCACTTGGTGCAAAATGAAGCCCATAGCGTTCCCGTTGTAAAAAAAAACGGATAAGAATGATTCGGTTTTTAAAATATTGCAAAAAGTCGTGTTCTCGCTTAAGGATTTGAAATGTTATGTTGGCGATTTTAAGTTCGACCACATTCGTAAGTAATCGCATTTTCCGAATATCTGAACCAATGAGAATACGATTTATGCGTCACTTGTGTCAGTTGCAGTTCCAGTTTACAGTTTTACTAGTAGGTGTTTTGTTAACTTAAAATATATTACATTAAAACAACTTTCAGTTATTAATTACAGGCATGTATTGAAATAATGAATAGCACTCAAATAACGTTAACTAAAAGTAACGTTGTTAACATTTTCCAATTCGAGAACTGATTTTATAGCCGGAAAACATAACGTATAGCGAATTAAACCACGCTGTGGATATGTTTGTACAACATGCATTCCATCGATCATTTAAGAGTTCATTTGATGGAAACAGCGACGAAAATAACGGACAGCTTCAGAATCATTAAATGCAATTGACAGTGATTTTTTTCCTAGACTCTTCCTTCGAGCGTATGAAGTTGAAATTAGTTTATTCGTTTAATTAACCTCTGATTAACCTCCATATCAAGTTCCAACTCAACATTAAACTGACACGTTAAACATCAGGAATTGAAAACTTAGCGGGCACTTTTTCATCATAGCTTTTCGAGCTGGGCCATTTTAACTATGGTGTGGGCCATTTTAACTATGGTGTCGTGCTTTGCCCACCACATCTCTATTGTCGCTTATTTGAGAGTATTTTATTCATGTAACACAAAAAGCGAGATAAAAGAATTTTTTATATGACTTGATTACAGCAGAGTGATTTTCGCCACGGCTATTGAGCTATTGTTATTAAAGGGTAGAGTAGTCTCTGGATTTGTCCCGGTTTTCAGAGCTTTGTCACGGTGTCCCGAATATTTTTTTCGGGACGCATAAATGTTCCGGTTGTTTTTCTTTTAAGCATGATGGTCTATCCAGCAGTTTTTGTATCCCCCTTTATATGAAATGAATTTTGACATCAAACTCGATCTTACAAATACGATTTCATAGCTGTTCATGCTTTTCCCTTCCTTTGTAAATACAACTTAAATATGGCCTGTAAAGATTTTTATGAGAAGATTAAAAATGATCAAAATTTGATCAAGTCAGGCAGAAGTATATACTTTAAAATATGACTGAAAACACCATTGGTTCCTAAAATGTTTTATTGCAATACTGCTTAATTATTCACGAAATATTTAAATTTATTTGTTATTTAAATAAATAATTTTGCTTTTTATTTTTTAAACATTTATTTTAAATTTAGAGTTTACAATAAAATAATATAAAAATTCTTATTGCCCCGGCTTTTTGGAAAAAATCCTGGATTTTCTCTTTCAGAACAACCATCAGCATTCGGTCACCCTAGGGTAGAATTAAACAGGTTGGCCATCGTCTACTGTATATGACACGGGTGGCCAAACCTGCTTACCATAAGATAATCTTCCATAAGTTCGAGAGTCGCAAGACACATTCTGCGCATAAAAATGTATGAACAGTAAACATAACTTGTATTCGAATCAATACAGAGAAACTACATATCCATTAAACACCCCAAAAACGTCTTGGTCGCACCGCATTATTGCATTCTGATGTGATAAGCCTTGATACGCCCTTGAGTGTAAATGAATAAGAGCCGCACGTTAAGTTAAAAGAGCCACATGCGGTTCTCGAGCTGCGCTTTGACCGCCCCTGGTATATAATACTCAGCACTGGAGGGTTCCTTCATGAGAAAGTTAATAGTTCTTTGTTGATGTGACATATTCAGAGAAACAGTTTACTTTTAAAAACTTCAGCTTGATCATTTTTCAACAAAGACAGCAATTTTGTTAATTTCTTATATACATATTAATATACGAGATTAAAAATGAAATCGCGGCTTAGATATGTACAGAATGATGTTTTAATTGGATAAATTGAGAAATTAAACCTAAAAGCAATCATATATGATAATAGTTCTGTGAAGCACAACTAATATAATCCTAATGTATTATATATGTATATGTCAGGGGTGGCCAACCTGCGGCACGCGTGCTGCCACTAGTGGCACGCGAAGCTGTTGTCAGTGGCACGCCTCCCGATTTGGAAAAAATAACATTAAAACATTATGAAAGTGATTTTCAAAATAGTAATAGTAAATAATGAAATAACAAGATTGGAAAAGTGTACTCCATGTCGGAGTACACAGAGTTTCCAAATGCGTTCTCTGAGATTTCACAATGTTCTCAATATTTTTCGCTCAGATGAGTATTTAACGACAAACCAGAGAAGTACGTTGTAAAATACATGCAAGTCCTTAAGTAAAGTTGTTATTATTGTCCGATTTTAACCAAAATTGGAATCGGTTGACCCATTTTAGCAAAATTTCCCAATACCAAATTTAATCAAAATACGTCAAGCGGTTCCCGAGTTGAAACAAAGGAACATTGTAAACTACATGTAGGTCTTCATGTAAAGCGGCCGTAATTTTTGACCGATTTTAACCAAAATTGTAATCGGACGACCAATTTTAGCAAAACTCCCCAATACCAAATTTCATCAAAATACGTCTAGCGGTTTTTGAGTTTTACCATGCGGACGGACGGACGAAAACGACCTCCCCTATATGTGTTCACTTCGTGCACTTCTTGCAAAGGACGCATAATAATATGCATGTATGTATGTATGTATGTAATTCTTTACGTAGCTGGCAAAAATGTTAGATGGTACCAGGAGCGGATCAAAAAACTTCCCAAGGGGGCGACGATTTTCCCCAAGGGGGCGATCTGATAATTTTTAATAATTACAAATAAAGTAACTCCTATAAAATTTAATTACGATATAATTTCGAAAGTGAACACAAGTTTAACGCCAAATACTTAAATATAAAGTTATGCTGCCAAGAAAAATCAAGATGTGGAGTACGTTTTAAGATGAATCCAGATGGGGGGGGTCGCTCTCCCTTGGATCCACCACTGCGTGACACGCGACACATTTTCGACATAATATGTGGCACATTACAGAAAAAGGTTGGCCACTTCTGGTATATGTAATAAAAAGAAAATTTGAAGGAATATTGCGAGTCCGTTTATTGGCCTTCAGTAATTTTCATACACCCATCGTGTTAAACTAAAATGTCTCTTACAATTAGTTGAAAGTTTATTCCAATTCCATTTTGTAAAAAAATAAATGTTATTATCACTTGTAACAATTTTTTAATATTTAACGAAATTTAGTCAATTGTTTCGGCCGTTACTTTGTAGAAATTCATTATAAATAATTAAAATTAACTTTGTAAATTCCTACAATACTGTTTGTATTGTAGGAATTTACAAAGTTAATTTTAATTATTTATTTTTAACGAAATTATTCTTGAAAACCATGTGAAAATTTTCTGTTCTAGCATTTAGATTAAATGCCATAATTGTGATGCGAGTAATCTCATCCAACTCCGGTTAAGGTTTCTTATTTTTCATGCAAATTATTAATGTATATAAATACTTTTGCATTGAACTGTATGGAGTATCAATCAGAACGTGTGTATTACGCTGACTAGTACGTTAAACGCTCATCGTTTTTATTACAATTGCTTATACATATATATAATTAAAAAGTATACAAACGACTTACACTAATGTTGAAAAATAACACTTCTACATAATAAAGAGCAGCATATTGCATAAATTTGATTTCGGTCTCTCTCATTAATATCGTTAAATTGAACGATTGGACGAGAAGAATTCGAAATTTTCATTATCTGAGATATGTTGCTGGTCATTAAAATCATTAGCAGAGGGTGAGTGCAATATTCGGCTTATTTGACAAAATTTTTCCTCGACAAATTAGTCTATTGCGAGATTATTTATTTATTTGGAACTGATATATTTCTTTGGATGACTACGATTTGGTGCGATGTGTTGAATGACCTTTTCATTATCTGAAAAAGTTAGGGTTTCCAATCAAAACACGGCTCTCGATATGCCTCCCACAAGTGATATCGCCCACATGATTTACAACTGAACATTTATACAAGAGAAAAATTTCCACCAAATAGACCTCATGTACACTACCGTGACCCAAATGTGACGTATAAATAACTCCAGAAAAGCGAAAAAATTGCCTCCTCCGGCCCTAAGTTGCAATGCCCTGGTTTCGAGTCGAGTACTTGAGCATGGCATCAGACATAACTTCAATTTTTTTCACGATCAGTTATCTTCTCTTCGCAGGCTATGACTGGACGTTGCTTCCCGTTACGCAGAAGTCCTCAAGCGCCGCCGACAAGAAGCGCCTTCATGTAAAAAGGCCGATGAATGCATTCATGGTGTGGGCGCAGGCCGCCAGGCGGCGACTGGCGCTCCAGTATCCTCAGCTGCATAACGCCGAACTGAGCAAGACACTCGGAAAGTTATGGAGGTAAAAATGAGTCGGATTTGAGTAGGCTATTTGGGATGGATGGTGGTTTAAAACGAGGAATGAAATCACTCATTCTCGCATCAACAGTCTCTCTCATGGTGGCCGAAGTATTCGTATAATAAATGTTATCTTACGTTTGTTAAACAATTTGATCTAATACTGCAGTTAAACAAAGACAGTTTGTACGTGAAAATAACTATCGCTTAGAAAATATACAGTCCAATTATAAATGTATATATCATAAACATTTTCACAATTTTCTGTGGTTTATATATTGCAAACTATTATATTTCCAAACATTAACGTTCTACTGATTTCGGATTTAAAGAAATAATTTAATCTTATCATGCGTATAAAAGATCACAAAAAGGTTTATATATTTATTTCTGGATGTCAAGTAGAATCTCGTTATAATAATTATAAATATATAAGAATATAAAATAATTATAAATAAATGATTTAATAGATAAATTGCTACAACGTGCGTTATATGTAATAGAATGAACCAGAAATTACTTTACACAGATGCATCACTTGATCAAAACGGACTATGACTCTTGTAACCCGTAGTGAATATTCCAAAACCATTTCTATCGCAAATAAAGTTACGGTTTTGTCAATTAATTCCTATAATGCCTCAGTTTAACCATTTTTATTTCCAATGATGACGCTAAGCATCATAACGTAGGCTATGCACCTTTTAATAAAAAAGTAATTATTTTTCTTTTGGTTTGTGTATTTTTAATATACTGTCACTAACCTTTCAGTTACTTGTAGCTGCTGCCAAAATTTTCTGAAATAAATGGATATTTTTTGCATACTACTTAAATAATGAAGTCTTTGAGGTTGGAACTAATACTGCGTTTAGTACGCCTCCATTTCTGAGACACGTTCAGTTATTAATTCTCTTCGTTTTAGGTCAGAGTAAGAGAACTATGTGAAACAGGCTAACGAAATAAAGTTCGAAAATCTTAAATTTCCGATTTTTGGTAAATAATCGATATATCATTTGAAATCCACAAATCCTCACTATCATTTGTATACTAAAGTGAATATTGTTTTTGCTTAAAAATTTACCCCAAAACATTCTACAGCAGTGGTGCCCAACCTTTTTTACAGGTGTTTGCAAATCCTTCGCCGGGCCGCATTGGAAGTTGCCAATTCTTCGGCGGGCCGGATTAGAGATTAAATCGAAAGTTATCTATAAGTTCTAAAATATAAGCGAAAATCAAGCCTAAATAAGGTTTTTATGGCTAACATTTCAGTATTAAAAGTTTTATTATAAAAATTTTGTTATAATGCATGAATTTGTGTGTTAAATATTTTGGATAACTTTTTCTTCATACCCTCGCGGGCCGCACAAAAACCCTTCGCGGGCCGTAAATTGGACACCGCTGTTCTACAATATCCTTACAGCGTATTAAGTAAACGTTACCGGGAATCTTTTCATTCGTCATAAAGGTCAAAAGTGTTGCCAATATATAGACATAAGTAACGAAAAGAGAAGACGAAAAGGAGAGGTGGAGTTGAAGGAAGGGAGAGAGAGAGAAATGAAAGAGGAGGAGAGGAGTGGGTCGTGGATTTGGTGTAGAGGAAGTACCGCCGAAAAGGAGGGAGAAATCGGAGAGAGTGGGGGAAGATGTAAGGGGTTGAGAAGGCGGAAGGGTTGGAAGGGGTGAGAAAGTGGGGGTTAAGGGAGAAGGGGAAGGGAGAAGTGGAGTGGGAGTTGTGGAATAGGCACGCAGTGCCCCATCTGCAGGCCAGGGAACCAAACACACGGGTCGAAGGAAAACAAACACGGAACGGAATTAACCGACGAGGATGGAGAAAAAGGAGGATTTTAGAGAGAGATATGGGAGAGGGGAGATGCAGGAATGGAGTGAGGAGGGGATGTGAGGTGAGGTAAGGTGAGGGAATGGGATTGAGGGAGGAGGAGGAGAAAGAGAAAATGTGGTAAGAAACTGAAATCGAAGTCTATGAGGATCGATTCCAAGAAAAGTAAAGAAGGTAAACTTTTTATTCACCAAAATATTTCGGAATTAATAAAAACTTGGTCGTTGAACAAGTTAAGGTCATAAGCGATTTTTTCTGATAATAGCCACTCGAATAGAAAATAATTACGCTGTCCTGTTTTCACGCAAATTAAGAAGAAACGTTTGAAAATAAGGTCCAATGCTTCGTCCGGAAAGTTTTCGTCACGAATTTCATTTTCTTTGTCACGGTTACAGCAAGTAAGAAAAATAACTTTATTTTATTAACTCTTTCAAGAAGATAACTTTTACGATTAAACGCATTCAAGATGCAACACTTTAAGATTTAGTCGTTTTTACGTTGTTCATATAATATAATCCGAATAAAACCTAAATAAATGATGGAGGCATTTGAAGAAAAAAAAAACAGCTAATTAAAGAGTTTTCGAAAAAATGACGAAAGATATTTTTTAACTAGTTACCTTTTCTCTATTATTTCTATATTCTAAAATTAGGAATACATCCTCGTAATGAACTCTTATTGCACACGTTTTGATTATTTAATTAAACAACATCCGGATGCGCTTAATCTTGTTTTTTGAATTTTTTATCCGCTTTCTTTATGAAAATGAAATATCACAAGTGATTTTCATATCAATTAGATCGCATAGGAGTGAAAAGGAGGAACAATAAAAATATTTAAGTTAGGATTGAGTATAAGCATATAATTAATGAGTATCTTACGTAGATTTAGAGAGATGTGTTAGAAGTTGATTAGCCATAAAAACTAACAAAGAAGCAGAAAACTGGCTCCACATTTCTTCTATAGACAAATTTCTGGGCCAAATCCTCTTACAAAAATAAATCGTCGCCAAAACATTCCCCTAAGCAATCCTTAACTTCTACGTCCATATATATAACAGCTAACAGTGCATGAAAGTTTAAGTATGTACCGTTTCGATTGTTATTTGTCGATAATTATTCTTCTTTTTCGTGTAAATTCGCTGCCGTACTTAATAATTACCAGATTAACCAAAATAAATCGCATCTTCTGTTTACATAAAACCCCTACATATTTGCATTTTTTCTCGAGCTCCCTGCCGATTTATGGGTTTTACTTCGTTCGAATGCTAAGGTTCAGGGAAAAGCATAGTTGGTTTGATAACTTGTATCTAGTGATTTCAAGTCATGCGCATTTCTATCCTTCATACAAATACCCGCAGAACTTTCGAGGATATTTTAAATTGTAATTTTATAACAGGTTATAATCAATATATGATATCGGGATCGAAACTTCATTCGCCTGAAATAACCTAGTTGACACATTTTGAATACGAAGTCCTGCCGAAAATACGTTAAATATCCGAAAACCTCCAATGTTTAATACCTCCTACAATGTGGAAGCATAATTCGAATAATAATATACTGCATTTTACCCCTCCTTAACTTTCGAAACCAGTGTATTTCAACTTGCATATGTTAATATTTCTATCCAGACAATAGGTAGCGTCAAGCGTTTTTTATCGAGTAGTAATCATAAAACAAATAAATTGTATTTATACATACATACTTCTACATAAATGAGAATCGAATCAGGTGGTCTTATAACATTAATATATTTTGCTTTTTAAATGCAATTAAGTTTAATTTATTGACATGGTGATTTAAAATTTTTGGTGCTGCTTTAAATTCCTTTGCCTCAACAATTGCGCATCTAAAACAAGCTACCAAGGATGAATGCGAGATGAGAAATTAAGAAAGGAATATTATCATTTAAAAAGAATTGTCATGCGTTATTTAAAACTCATAAAAATGTGAAATGTTTTAATTCAGGAAAGAATTTGATAGAGACGAAACACAAAGGTCGGTCGTTAAATGAAGTAAGACCTTTCACCATTGCCAAACGGTTTTCATGTATTAATAAATTATTTAAGAATATCGTCCACGCTTGCCAGTTAAAATACTCATAAAATCATTAACGATTTGGAATTGAGGCTAGGCCATAACTGATAAAAAAGAAAGGATTGAGGTATGGAATGGGAGAAAATGAGATGGCAAAGTTAGGAGGTGGAAGAGTGGAGAAAACGCTGCGAGGGAGAAGAAGAGATTCCAAAAAGCGATGGATAAGAAGAGGAAGGAAAGGGATGTTGTGAGAGGGCAATAGAAAGAGAGAGAGAGAGAGAGGGAGAATAGAGAACGGTCGGTGGCGGGAGAGCGAAAGAACAAAAAAATCCCACCGCGAGGAAGGAATGTGACAAGTGAAGTGCGTTAAACTCCTTCCTCCAGCTGCGCATCTCTCTCGTCTCTTTCGTAACCGTAGGCAACATGCGTGTACTGCCCTCGAATGATGGAAATGTTTTAAAATCGATATCTATTTCGAAATATGCTTTCCGCAAAAGCTATTCCTGGCTGCCTATCCACCACTTGCGCGGCCGCATATTTTTTTTCCTGCCGGCCACTTCTGCTGAAATAGTCATCGAACTATTTAAGGTTTGTGAAGCGACCTATTATGCGGATCGGTTCTTGCCGAAAGGGAACGATAGTGTGATGGATTATAATTCGAATTACGGAGAGAAATGTGGACGATTTTTAACAGCGTGGCTAAAAATTGGCCAATGTTGCAAAAATCATATTTCTGGTCTTATGTGAAGCAAAATTTTGTAGAATTATCGAAGTTTTTCACGTTCTATATTCGTCTCAGACAGACGCAAATGAGTAAAACTTGCTCATAATTCTGCTGCCTCAATTTTACTATGGAAAATACGCAAACAATTCTAGATTTTTGAATTCGAGAACATGCACTTCAAAAGTCAGTATTTACTTACCTTTCAACTATTGCTTATCGTTGAATTTGTTTTTGGTCATAAGGCGACCTCGATAGTTTTCTGCCGAATTCTTGAATTTAAAAATCATAACCGCACAACTTAAAGAAGTATACCACCAAAATCGATATTTTTAAAATATACCAACTATTTTGCCTGCATATTTTCTTTTAATGCTACTTTTTTCAGAACTTCTGCTCGTGGAGTATGTTATAAGCTTACGCTTTGCCTTCAACAGTTTGACTGCATGGATTTTAAATCTAAGAAAACCAAAGTTGAAACCTCTCCCAAAGATATAATTAAATCGACGTCTTTAACTTTCTTACGAAGAAAATTTTCTCTCATTATTATTAACCTTTTCACTGCTAAGCGCTCGGCGATCGCTCATTCCGCGCAGCGCTAGATACTCCGCAGCGTGCTCTACCGCCCTGTGCTGAATACTTTTGGCGCGCAGCGCTTGATTACTCGTTTGTTGTTTTATATGGTTTGCTTTCATAATAGTTGTTTCAAATATTTCCCATCGTTCTTTTTTTGATCCAGGCTTTGGACCGGCACTGGCGAAGTTAAAAATATATTTATTTTTATTTTAAATTTTTACGTTTTTTTATATTTAATGATTTTTTAAATTTTTATTTGCTTTGCAATTTAATAATTTCTTTATGTATGGTACACCTCGAGACATGGAACGATGCATAGAGCAACTTGGCATTTCTTGCAATTGTACCTTGTCTCCCGTCTCTTATTGTTTTTCCGACAAACTACGCAGTTTCTCATTGGGAATTTACTTTTTGCTGCCTCTGATGCAATGCTAGCCGGAAAATGCCTTTCCATCAGTTGCAGATGTGAATCCTCACTCGATCTTTTTCCTCCTCCTGATCGCTTTCTTTCTTTACTGAATTTTTCGAGAATTCCTCGGATTAGCGCCAAATAAAATTTTGCTATTGGAATATTATTTCCCGTCATCACTTGCTAAAGGATGTGCGCATTCAGCACGGAAAGGTCGAATAATATAATCACAGTAAAAGTAGGCAAACAGTAATCCAAGTGTATCCAAAAACAATGTCCAATATGAAAGCCAAGTTCCAGAAATAAAAGTTGAGCGAAGCAAAAGAATAAATCCACAAAGCCAAAAAGAATGTCCAAAAGAAATGCAAAGATCGAAAAATAGAAAATCGGTGAGAGGGAACACAGCGCGTAACTCTCGAGAAAGACAAGGAGAAACTGAGCTCCGAAATGCGACGAAAGCATATCGAGAAGAAAAAAATAACGGTACTATAAGGGCATAGGGGCTGAGATAAAGTCAAGGGTCTCTTGAAGGCGCCTGAAACACGTTGCCAAGTCGGGAACCTAACTCTCCCAAACATTCACTAAAACGCATTGAATGACATCTACCGGCATTGAAAAACATTCCTAAATAAGGAAGAGACCGCTAGATATCGCTAGAAGCAAAAACGAGAAAACACGTCTCGAGCAGCGACGCGAAACACCGGCGAACGAGATATGACGTCCTTAGCACTGAGGGGTCGGCATATCCCGGACGAGTTATCACGTCCATAGCACTGAGCGACCGCAACCCGCCGGACGAGATATCGCGTCCATAGCAGCGAAAAGGTTAATAATACTATAATTACTATATCCCTTTATTTTCGTATTTATTAGCCCGTTAAAGTCCAGACCATCCGGTCTGAAGAACCGTAAACAGAGGAAAAAGTAAAGATTAAAAATTAAAACGCCGTCGTCATTAAAATTAAAATTCCGTCGTTTGTTCGCAGCTTCGCATTAAGACGCCTCTCTCAAAAGACGTCATTGCTTCCTCTCCATCTCTATCTCTCTTTTTCCTCTCCTTTTTTTCTCTTTTGTCCGCAGGTGCGCCTCAGGTGATGGATTCATTGCGTTCCGAAAGAATTTTTCATTCCGTTAAAAAGTAAAAAGAGGAATTTTTTAGAACAATCGAAACGTGCCAACGCGTGGGAGGGATAGATCGAATTCCGAGTGACATAATTGATCCCGATTCTTGAAAAAATAGTTGTCGCAAATGTGCTTCCAGTGGGATCCGTCCAAATTTTCCTTTTAATTTAATATTTCAAGTCGCGAACTTTTTAATTGTCTATTCCAAGAAATTAATTCTCAAAATGCTAACTATTTCAGATTACTATTCTACATCTCAATCTGTATTTTGCTGATTTGTAGTTTACTGGTAATATGACTGATGAATCGTTATTTATGGGAATATATAGTGTCTTTTTATAGAGAGAATTTTGTGAAATTATTTGTATTTAAAGTTGTCTATTACTAATATTACTCCCAAGGACAAATTAACTCAGATAATGCTTACTTCACAGTCTGTATATTACGATCTTTGGATGAACACACGCGGTAAAAATTACTCAGCAGAAACAAGGAGAAAAGCATATCTACACGTGTCCATAGGCACCATTTATCTTTCATCGGATATTTACTTCATGTATTTATTTATTCTGTTCGCAAATTTAACCGACTCGTGTGCAAATGTGTCGTCCTGCGAGTACAAGTATTTATTTATAATAGTCAATGCTATGGAAATTTAAAGTTGTGAATTTTCTTTGCGAAAATTCTTAAAATAGAAAATCACTCAAGATACTCAAATCTTTAGACATTCAAAAAATTCAATATTACGTTGTTCCTGTCTTGATTTTTAAAATTTAGGCTGTTATGAAGTATTCTTTCGTGTTGGCTGAAATTCATACTATGGGCTTGATCGGAGAGCTGGCATCTTTGAACGTAACAGCAGGAAAGTAACAACTTTAACAATTAGAACATGAAAATCTTTGGCAAAGTTTCATAAAAATCTTATATTATATTACCGTGATCGTCGTAGACGTAGGCGAACTTTTTGGTAGGTTGGGTATAGCCTATTGGGAAGCTTATATCTCCGCCGCTCTTTGGGCTATTTTTATCATCTATAATTAGTAATGATTCGAAAATCTCCTGTTCGTTAAAGGTACTAAATTCAACCGGAAACGTTAAATGTTTTCTTTTTTAAGGAGGGTTTTATGACACCCATGCACTCCATAAGAAAAGCATTGGAATCAGCTTCGTGCATTATAAAATCGCATTTTAAAATTAGTTAGAATCAAGATACGAAGTCGGGATCTAAACGCTTGTATTGGAAAAAGAAATAAGTTCATTTTTGTTACCGTGAAAATTCAATTATGTTAAGAATTTTCCAAAAAATCCGTTTTTAATAAGAAAAAATGCGACTTTTAAACAATGAGAATTGCCAGTTACCATGGCCACCTCATTTGAGCTAGTGGTAATATTGGGTGTATACTCGCGAGTCCCTTGACGATATTACTTCATTTTGTTTTTTACATGGATTTCGAACATTTTTGAAGAATAAGTGAACCTTTCCCCTTTGAATTAAAGAACCATTTCATTCGTTGTTGTAGCAACGTTTAAAAAATTAATTAAATTAATTTCTTTAAGCCAAGCGAAAAACATTTTAAACAGTATAAGATTAAAATAGAGCCCCTTGGCGATATTACGTCATTTTAGTTGTTTACATTTATGTTGATTTATGTCTTTATGTTGGGCCTCGTTGAGCATGTTTATTCTGTAACTAGCGTAATTGCCCATCATATATGACGGGTATGCGTGAATTAAGTGTTAAGTTGAATTGAAATAATAATTAATGAAACCAACTTTTATATTCGCTTAAAAGTAAGCAATAAACATAAAATTCACATAATTGTGTGTTCCAGAGAGTTAAAATAGTTTTGGGCGAATATAAATTGTTTGACAAAGAAATACATTACGCTATACAATTCTTATAGGCCAAAAATTATTTTTAATCTTTGTAACATTTAATTTTGTCTCTCTCTCCCTCTGCCTCTGTCTCTCTCCTTATCTCTCTCTCGTATTGAAGCATTCAATGCACGCATCATCCTATATAAACCAAATGACACCACACTAAGAATTATTATTATTAAAAATTTCTTCTCCCCCCTTAGTTGGTGCATCAATAAACATATCACGTACTTTTAATGACTAAATACTGTAAAACGATATATCAGAAATGATTTCAGGGAAATATTCAATTTCTATTAAGTGATTTATTTTCTAATCAGTTTTATTCAACCAAACAATCGAAAATTATTTAAAACATACCTCACTTGAGTTCAGTAGTTGTAATATTTACGTTGATGTTATTTTCTTTGCTGTAGATAATCCATCTGCCATGCACGCGTAAGGAATTAAATGTATTTTGTAATTATAGCAGATATTATTTACTTCAGTAACCAATAAGACTATTTACGTTGACAGCAATTAGGTAGCTATGCATGGACTTTTCAAATATGACGGGTATGCGCGAATTAAGTGTTAAGTTAAAACAAATAATAATTAATGAAACCAACTTTAAAAAGTAAGCAATAAAATATTTGCTGACTATAAAGATGGACACACTACAGTGACGTATTTACGGTGCATTTATTAATGGATCATCCTTAGATAGATTGATGTAATAGATAACAGTTAGCTTGCTGTGACCAATGAGGGCGTTTCGGAGCGGTTTAAATCGCAATCGGATATGCAAATCATGATTTTAAAAAAGCGGAACAAAAGCTGGAACATTAAACAAAGCGGGACGAGAGATAAAATTAAGGGACTCCCTCCAAATTCGGGACATTTGGTCGCACTAATGCAGGAGATATCCCATGCAGGTGTCCGCAATGGATGCCCTCGAAGGATAGCATCACTTTGATTATCTAAATTCTCCTCTCTTCTCAATCACATCCTCAACGAACACCCACCCAAAGGTATTAACTTCCGCTCCATTTTCACGTAAAATAAACACGCGTCTCGCGTATTCTTTTAAGAATCAATGTTCGGGTAGTTAAAACTGAATACGGATACTTCTTACCGGGATTGAGTTTGAATATTAAACTACTTATACCCACGGAAGTTATCTTTATCTTCATTTGGGTTCAAGTCTTAATGTGAGCTCGATGACTCATCTCTTAATTAGTATTTGAACTTATTTAACTATGCATTACTCGACACTATATCATAAGGCTGCAGTGGGTAATCAGTGAATCTCGATCGAATGTTCGATCTCCAAGGGATTTAGAGTAAAGTTTAATTATGCGTCTAAAAACATTATTCTTAGGACAAAGAGCGGCGGCGAGGAAAAGAGGGATGTTGTCCTTTAGACCTAATGCGAACGATAGATAACCATGCTAGTTGAAATTGAAAAGTGGTCCTGAACTTATGAAGGCCCTGGCCAAAAGGAATACGGATATTTTTCGGAATTCTGTGGTCCGGAAACATCTCCGGTTCGTAATGGTTCCTAAATTTTGACTATTCCGGAAAAATATCCTTGGTCTGGAAATATGGCGTGCATGGCGTTTCGATTTTTCTCGTTCTCGTAAGAAACAAATTTTAAAATGTTAAAAACATCCGCAGAACGTAAAAACAACTCCGTTTCATCTATGATCCCACCTGGATCGCGTAAACTGGACTATTTGTATGAGAAACCTCTTAAATAAACATCCATTTTTATACAATTTTGTCTTCCCACGCTTGGTTCATTCATATCTCTGTGTTAAAAACATAACATTATGGCTTTGTTAGTGTGTACAGTAACATTACTGTCATTATATGTATATTAACCACCCGTGGTTCGGTAAATCCTATATTCCGGAACTTCTCCAGTTCCGAGCTTTGCGGATTAGAGACGTTCATCTTTATCATATCGCAATATTTTAAACCTCAAACGGAATGGATTAATCTTAATAAATTAGAGGCCGATAAAATTGTTTTTTAAACATTATAAATTCACTTCGGACCGAAATTTATGCTGAATAAAAACTTATTATCCACCGCGAATCGTTTTCGATAATCGTATGTTTTTTTCTCACACAGCCATCGTCGCCTCTCATTCATCACCTGAGGTATGCTTCATGAGTCAAAAAAGCGGACCCACCGGCAAGCCTACCATTAAAAAATATATAAGAAATAAATTTCCCTGAATTCAGTTTTGTTTTCCCGACAAATCCTTTTGAAATGTCCCTCCATCTGGTAGCAAAGGAGAGCGAGAAAGTGGGAGAGTGAAAGAGAGATTGGAAGAGGAAAAGGGGGAGAGAGAGAGAGAGCAGATGCGATGTGGTGGGGAAATTTAGTTTGAGAGAGAGAGAGAGGGAGGGCGAAGGAGGAAGATGGATACGATGGCTGCACCACTGCCCTCTGTCGGCAGACTGCGGGACCTCGTATTTGCTTTAATCACCCGCCCGTGAAGTGTTGAGTGGGAGAGAAGGAACGGGGAATGGAGAGATGGAGAGCGAATAGGGATGTAAAAGGAAGGGGGGGGGAGAGAGAGAGAAAGAGGGTGGATCGGAAGGAATGGGGATCGGAGGTGGGAATAGGCGAGGCGGCAAAGCAAGCCATTAAGAAGATCGAGGCTTAAACGTCTGGCGATGCCGGGTAGCTATCAGGGATGGTGTATTTAAAACGGGGATTCCACGGTACCGCACACCACCTCAGCCACTGGGTTTTATTTTTGAGAATATTAATAGTTCTAATTACGTCTTTCGGGGTAAATTCTCTTGTTGGCGGCAACAATAGACCGAAAGTATTAAGGGATTTCACAATTGTAAATTGCGGTAAACTTGATAAAAAAAAGAGCTGCAAAACAATGTGGAATCCGTTTGTTTGTACTCTCCTTGCTCAAAAACTCTAAACAATGTGATTCATTTTATTATCTTGATCTTTTCCACTGCACACCATTATTTTTATTTTGTCTCAAAATTAGAATTGTCGAATAATCCTCCTTTTTGAGTCGTAAGCTTAAATTTGAGTTACGCTCAAGCAATTAAAAGCTTTCGTTTCCATTCGCCTACTGATCCTCAAGTCCCCCTATGCAAGTTACCTACTTAAGGACGCGAAGTAACCGGGAATGGAGAGTTTTCCAGTTGCGGGTCGTTTTCTTAATTGCCTTTGGAACAACGAAGCTCCAAAATGGCTGGATATTGTTTGTAAAATGCGATTCCTAATCGTTTGCTATGTTCGAGTTGTCTTGAAAAAGACTTCTCTATTTTCAACTGAAGGGTATTAAGAGAGAAAGATACTTTATGAGGGTAGAGATGAAGGGATAGAAAGATAGAGGAGGTAAGGGGAGAAGAAGAAGGACGAGAGAGGGAGGGAAAGAGAGGGAGGGAAATAGAGGGAGGGAAATAGAGGGAGGGAAATAGAGGGAGGGAAATAGAGGGAGGGAAAGAGAGGGAGGGAAAGAGAGGGAGGGAGGGAGGGAGGAAGGAGGGAGGGAGGAGGGAGGGAGGGAGGAGGGAGGGAGGGAGAGGGAGGGAGGGAGAGGGAGGGAGGGAGAAGGGAGGATGGGAAGGAGACGGGGTTTTTAGAGAGAGGGAAGGAGAGGTTTTTGGGTTTGGAGCCAGGCGCGGAAAGGAAGGGAAATGACGCGAGGAGATGCTCATCTGTTTCCCTGTCTCTGGATATCCCCACTCCCTTAAGGTTGTCGCTTTGTGTCTTCCGACGTCGGTAATGACTCCCACGAAACGCGAAGTTTTTCTTCTCTCTTTTAGTCTTCTCTTCTTCTATCTCTCTCTCTCTCTCTTACTTTACCATCGCGTTCCGACCCTCGCTCATTCATTTTTAACAAATTTTACCGACTTTCCCCTTATTAACTTTTCACGTATCTCAAATATATC
The DNA here is from genome assembly GCA_028673005.1 of Tanypteryx hageni. Taxonomy (NCBI): domain Eukaryota; kingdom Metazoa; phylum Arthropoda; class Insecta; order Odonata; family Petaluridae; genus Tanypteryx; species Tanypteryx hageni. The sequence goes on from CM054116.1 coordinate 110,231,078, forward strand.
GCCTCATTCATTTAATTTATTATGCGGTGTCACAATTTTAGTATGTATCGATTCTAATTAAATTGTTATCTTGCTTATTCAGCCATTCAATCATTCTTTGTCGTTCGAAATTCCATATTAATTTCAGAGAGAGGAGAGAAAAACATTTCAGAGTAAATATTATCTTATTTATTTCATAGTTCGGTATAATCTCAATCGGCTCGTGCAGAAGAAAGAACTCGGGAATCAAAAGATAATAATCAAATTGATATAATTTCTTTTATTTTCTGCGCAAGTATCGATACCAATGCCCCCTCCCTATCTTCTCATGCTTTCGGAGATGGAATTTGAGGGGCATTACGTGCTTGAACTCGCCTAATAATCCGATATAGTTAAGTGAATTAAAAAGCGTAAATACATACACTTTAATTTTTGAGCCTCCCAAACAAAATTCTCAAACACGGCACGGGCTTATTTCGATAGGGCAGGGTGAGGTTATTTAGATCATGGAGCTATTTGGATCAAAAGCATTTGACCTACGGCGCATAATGTCTTACGCATTTCGGTAATCATTCTCTAGTGAACGATTGTGGAATACGGTTGTTTATGCTCTTGAAGTGAATTTATTTAGTTCTACATCTGTACATGCCTTCAAAATGCAGTTAAAGGATCAACGTTAGTGGTTACTAGCTCTGATTTTAACGGTATGTGACATTACAACCTTAGTATTTAAGGTCTAGTGTTAAAATTATTCTCGCTTTGTGCTTTATTTCTGTCTCACAGTGTTACTACCTTCTGCGCTGTTCTATGGTACAAGTAGCGCATTATGTTCGTAACTACAGGATTACTTCTTTTTATTTGAAGTCGACACAAATGGGGCTATTTGAATCAATTTTAGTGGGGTTATTTGGATCGGTCAACCCATTGCACTTGCAGTAATATCCAATAGGTCTAAAGGATTGTAAATTTAAGAATGGTTGCGAGATAATTTTTTTAGTATACATTAAAGTTAAATATGTTGCAAAAATATAGAAACACTCTAAAAATTAAATTTTAAGTACCCTCCAATTTGCGTTTAGGCAAAGCATTTTGCCTGTCATCTGACATCTCCTGAAAACGTTGTAAACACGAGTAAAAAGAAAGTTACATTTTGAGAAAGGAACAAAGGCTAAAAAAACTCGGAAATAAATCAAAAGATCTAGTGATCGCCAAGAAAAGTAAGAAAACATGTGGGCGAAGAAAACTAGTTTTCTTCACTTGAACTGATTGAGTCCATCAGCTAATGGAATCATTTTTATCCGAAACCTCTTACAAAGGTGACTGGATAAGCTGCGAAACATGCGAAACTTGGTACCACAAGCTGTGTGTATGGGCTGCTGGACATAAACGATTTAAGTGAGGAAAATGTGTTTAATCCGTAAATAATACGAATGACTATGGTCAGAAAATGTAATGCGTTGTTTATATATAGTTTCTGACTTTTATAAGACCAATTTTCAGTGTCTTTACAAGAAAATATGCGATCCAAATAGCCCCACAAAATTTGTAAAGCTATTGTTTTTCATTATTGTGTATTTTGTAGTGTATTTTAAAATAAACGTAATGTTTAAAACTTAGCATTATATTTTTTAATTCAAAACACTATAGTGCAATGAAAAATAATTACTGAATTCTAAAACAAATATTTGGCCGCCTGTAATTCCTGATTAAATTTGAAATGATCCAAATAGCCCCACCCTTCCCTATATGTATTTTGAATTTTGTTATGCATACAATAATTTACAAACGTTCAACTTAGCTTGATCATCGATTCAACCATATTTAAAACTTTTACATTATTTTTGTTCAGTAATAGATAATTTTCAGTAAAATCAGAGTCATAATGTAAAAAGACTTTCCTAGAAGCTGAATGGAGTCGTAGTTAGGCGAAGCAGCCTGTGGAAAAGTGAAAAGAATACAGGGCGTGAAATTATTAAGGATCAAGCGAAAATAAGCTGGGAGCAATAACGAAGCGGTCTTTGTGAACAGTTATTCATTATTCCGGTGAAAGCTCTCGTTATATATCGTGTTTGTACTATATTTCATCCACGCCATAATTCATGTCGGAATTTAGGAATGTAATTACTCATGGATTCATACCTATTTGGACATTTAATGTAATTTCTTCAACGGAAAACTCAAAATCTATCGCTGTAGTCGAATCGGTAATTGCGCCCCAACGTCAAGTCTGATTTGCGTATGCAGTAGAAACCCGATTATTCGGATATTCGATTATCCGGATTGCACAGAACAGCTGCGGTTATTTCAATAATTGTTAGCTCCATATATCGTGACACTTGTGTACATTAAAGAAAAATGTTTATTATACATCGTGACGGGCCAGAATCGGCTATTGTGGCGCATCTTGTAATATTTGTTCAATGGTTATTAAAATATAACGTATTTTATTTAAAATCGATTATCCGGATTTTTCGTTATCCGGACTAACTACATCCCCGTTTAATCCGGATAATCGGGTTTCTACTCCACTTATATTTTTAAAATTCTGGCCTGTTTTTGTAATTGTGATTCTTTTTTAATATTTTACCTCTTTTATATCGATTAAATATTTTTACCTGCTTGTAATTTTAGACACGAATATTATTGATGTCGGCGTAGCGAGATTCAAGCGTTTTCAATATTATTTGCCTTGTTATTAAAAGCTGAATAGTTAAATGTTAAATTTTGGATATAGCACAACGCATCGTGCTACAAGAGGCAGCTTTGAAATTAATTTACTATTCAGTCATCAAATTTTAACAGCCATGTATAATGTAGCAAATCCTGAATTGATGATAATGACCCTCACAAAATCAGATGGAGTGAATTTTGGGCAAATAAACGATGCCGACAATGAGTCAATATCATCTAACTTAAAACTAGGGCAGGAGCCTGCAAGGCAAGAACTGCATTTGGCCCGCGAAGCTTTGTGGAAAAATAAATCCCAGGAATTTAATACTCGCAATTTTATATTTTTATTAGAATGGCGCTCATAAAACGTTGCTGATTAAGGAATCGGCGGTTAAAATTTAAACGATTTCTTAAATATTTTTATTGAGGAACTTCTTGATTAAGTAATGCATAATTTTTGAAAATGAATTTTTTTCAAAATAATGAACCCACCTCCTATCCCATGCTAATTTCCAGATAGAGATTTTTCAATTTCGTGTCGTGACTTTCTTTAATAAATCTACATCTTTATCTCAGTATCTATTTGCCTCAAATTATCCACAACTTCCAATATTACTGACAAAGGTGCTTTATTTGCCGCAGGATTTTGAGCGAGGAGGAGAAGATGCCTTTCATAGAAGAAGCTGAGAGACTTCGGGCTCTGCACAAAAAGGAACATCCTGACTATAAGGTAAGCCACGCAGAACGCCATTTTAGGAAATAAATCTCCCTGTATCCAATATTTTCATTGTGGTGAGCATCAACTTATGCCCTGGAAAAATCAAACGAGCACCACTATATTTTTGCAAGAGTATAAATAATCTCAAATAAAGTACAAACAACGTTAGAGTTATTACTTAGTTTCTTTAACAAGTGTGAATGAAAACGAACAAATTAAATTACAAGGAAAAACTATTTTAAACCTCGTAGAAAAGCACAAATTGCCAAAGAGCACGGTGGTGTTTGTGAGCACCAGGTTGGGAACCACTGCTCTTTATAGAGAAGAAGTATTTAAAAAACACGGAAGGCTAACTAACTCACAAGGTTTCAAAGGTTCGCATGGACGAAACGTTTTTGTATAATTTTTTATTTCGTATATGGATACAGTGGCATATCCAGGGAATTTTCAAGGGGGGGGGGGGGTATCAGCCTTATCACTAACATCTCCACTGACCCTTTTTTAGAGATTCAACAAAATACGTTGCATAAATTGATAATGACACGATCGATTGATCATAATTACGTATAATAAACCAATAGATATGATATAACATTAAAATCCATCTACTTTCTCGTTCTTAGTCGACTTACGTAAGTTATAGAATGAGTTTCTTATTTTGGCAATGATAAAATGAAAATCCAATCGTTCGTGCAATCCTACGTCAATGTCTTGACTTTGTATTTTTTAAATATTTTAATCGGAGTTTCAAAAAGTTCCTACGTGTCAGTCATTCCTGTGTTACACGAGTTCAGAAAATCGTTTTGGGATTAAAACTCTGCCTAATGGGCCGACCAAAAATTTACCATTCTGAACATAAGGTATGAGAAATTTAATCCTGAAAAAATAACTACTCCCTCTGGAATTTCTTGAGATGTCTTGTACAAGTAGGGACAAAGTGGAAATATACAAGAAATTGTTTATGAAGAAGTAGTAAAAATTGAAAGGGAAAGGTAAGAATAAACTACAGTTTTTTTAAGATAATCCTATTGATCTGTTGTGTTACACGAAAAAGCGCTGTCTCCTTACTCCTGTGTTACGTCAATTGTCGTAAAATTATATTCAATATAACGCTAATTTTTCATAAAGTAGAACAAAAAATAACGATTCTATGTTTAGCGATTTAATTTAAGAAAAATGCTTAGATAAATGATGCGCGGCGCGACATGTTGATATTGAAATAAAATAAAGTCACTAACTTGTAAAGCATGATTACAGAACCCAGCAAACATTGTCATATGTTGCTTTAACTTGGAATAAAACTTTTCGGAAATTTCATTCTAAAAATTAACAAACTCACTAAATTTCACACAGCGGTGCATTCGCGGAAATATGTTATATATATATATATATATATATATATATATATATATATATATATATATATATATATATATATATATATACATATATATATATTCATATATATATATATATATATATATATATATATATGGCAACAAGGTGTTGGGATGAGGAAACCCAGTGAACACTCACCAATCGGACGACTTCAGGTTGGCGAGGCCCCGGGGATGTCGAAGCGACACACGTAAAAGAACACTAAAACACAGAAACATCACAAACGTTGAAGCTTTCGGAGTTATTCCTTCATCAGCTACAGAGAGAGAACTATATATATATAGGTACGTCCCCTCCCTCCTGGAAAAGTTTCTGTGGGTGCATATGTCCAGAGGAGAGGGGAAAACTGAGAAATCTTTAAATATACTATGCGACTTTTAATCCCCTGCGAAACATAGGTTAGATAATCCACTCTTTAATTCACAACTAATTGATCAATTCAATTTTATGAAATCCATAAAAAATTTAAACTCCCATTCTCTAAGTACATAAGATGGACAAGTATACTCCCTAAATGGAATACACAATTTCAAAGGCGTTCTTTATAGGAAATACGCACAAAACGGTATCGAAAGATTGAGCAATTCTTGAATTTTTATACTCGAAACTAAAAGTCGTTATTATGTGGTCCCGCGGACTGTTTTGTGCCAAATGTCCTCTATCCGAATATTTTTTAAATATATAACTTACAGATCATATAAGAGCTATGGAGGGAAAAATGTGGTATATAATTGTTGGTTACCGAAAGAACCGTCTTAGCAATTGATGTAAACAAAATTTGCGATGATTTGCTCGAGATTTTCTCGAATTTTTGTCTCCAAAACTATAACTCATAATTATGTGGTCTTGCGGACTTTATTGTGGTAAATTAAGTCCTCTACCAGAATAAATTTTTTAATCTATACCTTACAGATCATACAAGAGCTAGGAAGAGAAATATATGGTATTTAATTGTTGCTTTACGGATGCCATTTAACAAGATACGAGTAGAAGTTTATTAAAGTAAAGTGGCGATAAAGTTTAATAAGGATCACCCCTACTTAATTTAATTAAAATCTGTCCAGCTTTAGGAGATGAAAGTTACGACACGGGCAGACGGACGAGACGTGCCCATAAGGCGTTCTGCTACTATCGAAGCGATCAAGAACGCCTGAAAAACAATGACTAACATTGCCCAGGGGGTGTTATTATATCATATTGCAGTTCCGTTCCTAAATATAGCTGCATTTTAAATTTCGATTATTCGCATTTATTGTTTAAATTTTAATGGCGTTAAACAATACTCCTTTGCCATAAATTGTGAGTTTTTAGAGACCCAAGTACAATAATGATTACGAAAAAATTTGGGAAAGGTAAATAAAAACACTCAAGAATACGGGGAGCCGTTGTATAACTATTGTTGTATTTTTCATGCTATTGACTTCTGTTCGTGATAATGACGATGCTGCCTTTGACATATTTGAAGTAAAAACAATCTTCTTCATTTAATTATTTGACCAGATCGCATTTTATTTAATATGATGTCCGGAATGTTTCAATTTCGTATTTATTCTTCTTTAAGCTGTATTGTAACTGCGTCCTTGACGTTGTCTTTTTGTTATTGGGAGCGAATATGATGAAAGATTCTATGTTAGCAATTATTTCATCTACGGGAGCACAGAAAGTAAGGTATTTTATTACCATCTTTTTTCAGTTTTCCTTTAGTAATTACTATTGTTGTTTGCTGCTTTTCTTTAAAAAATTTCAATACACGGCAAAAGAGTGTGATCTTGAATAAAACTGGTAGTTACTACACACAACTTCATATGGTTTGAATATGTATTGTGCGAATAGTTGGTCACTGTTGACATTTTTATATACATAGATCAGGGGTGTGCAACCCTTTTATACATGGCAGGCTGCATTCGTAGATGTGAGTGTATTAGAGGGCCGGATGAGAGTTTACATCGGTATTTACTCAGGACATTATGTGAATTTTGAAATGAAAATAGTCTTAACTATTTTTAGCGTTAATACTTCACCAGGCATGGTTTTATGGTAACAACTGGAATTAAAATATATAAAATTATCTGTGTTAAAATCATAAACCACATTAACAAAGCTTCGCGGGCCGCATAAAATGTTCTCGTGGGCCGTAGGTGGCATTCCCCTGATAAAGATAATATTTTTGTTGCGAACGGGTTACTTTTAAGGCAAAATTCCGACGAAATTGACGGTAGTAAGAGTGAAATTTATGACAGAACGAATTCTATTTATTCTCAAATAAAAGGTGTGCGGGAATTTTCCTTTCGCCTCCAAACTTGCAGCTATTTTTATGTGAATGTGAGAATACCTTTTCAAAATGATAATCAGCTTCACTGCTACCTTTTTGCGGGTCATTGTGCCGCGTCATTCAGCACGGCCGCCATCATAAATCTTGGAACAATGATATTTTTATATTATAGCCTAAATCAGGTGTCGGCATCCTTTTCTATATGGCGGGCCTCATTCGTAGTTGTGAATGCTTCTGAGGGCCGCATTGGAAGTCACGAGAGCTTCGGCGGGCCGGATGAGTCATTACATCCGAAGTTATCTAGAGATTCTGTGGTCTCATATAAGTAAAAATCGAGTCAGAATAATTTATTAGCGTTAAAACTTCGCTAGAAAAGGTTTCGAGACCATAAGTTTTACTGGACAAATCCGAAATTGTCTATATTAAATTTTGCCGATCACTTTTTCATCACCGCTTCCTGGGCCGCATAAAGCGCTCTCGGGGGCCGCATCCAGCTCGCAGACCGTATGTTGCCGACCTCTGGCCTAGATAATTGATGTATTGTTTTTTATCCTTTTGATCTGAAATATGTTTTTAAATGTGATTAAATTACTCGGGCACGTGACTCGTTAGAGGGGCCTAAAGTCGGCCTTTTTAATAATGCACATTCTTTCAAAAGTCTCCAGACAGTTAGCCAATGAGTCTGTGTCAGGATTGTTGCTAGCCAAGTTTCCGCAGTGAGCATCACAAAAACGAGATCATGAAAGGGCTTTACCTCATTCCAGTACCAACCACGTCGGAGGAAGCAGCCGAGGTCTACGGCTGGTACGTCCCGAGAGGGCGAGGCCGGTGTCTCGAGGTCTTTGTCACCGCAGTGTCGCCCTAGCCAAGAGGGCCATAGGACAAACGGACCTAGCACCTCCTTACCTCCCTTCCTCGAGAGCCGATGCCATCATCATCTGCAGAGGTAAACTTCGTTGTGACCTAATACGACCTTGAACGCAAAACTGACAAGTGTCGTATTAGGGCATTCAACGTAAACCTGAACATACTGTAATTTTAACCAGAAAGCCATAGGAATACGAAACATCCATCTAATAGGTATTTAAGTCGTCGATCAATGTTTAAGAAAAATCCAAAATCCATTATATTTGTGGGCCTCGTTTATCCAGTCTAATGGTATCCAAATTGTGTGGCACGGCACACTGGGGTGCTACAACTGATTTTTAGGAGAGCCGAGAAAAACTTTACTTAGTAAATAAATCAACGATTTGGATATGTTATTAGATAATTAAGGAATTAATTTTTCCTCTTATATTAAATGATTATGATCTATTACCAACAAATGGATGTGTCCAAAGATTGTAATAAACATACGTAGATATACAGGGTGTCCGAGAAAGAGTGGACACATTTCAAATATTTTTATTGAGAAAATTAACAAAGATAGAAGAGTGCAGTTTTCGCCATATGAAACAGAAATTATAAACGTTTTTTCCTCCTTTTTTCCCCATTTTAATGCACTCGCTTGCGCAATGACCATCCTGTATTCAAATGCCCGGAAAGCATTGTCACACATTTCAGGTGGGATTCCTACAACAGCATGGACGATGCGGTCTTTCAGATCTTGTAAAGGAGTGACTCGTATGTGGTACACCTGGTCTTTTACATACCCAGAGGAAGAAGTTCATGGGCGTTAAATCTGGGGATCTTGGAGGCCATGCAACGAGCCCTCCTCTTCCGATCCATTTTATGCTTTACAACACACGTTGTAAAGGTGACATCAACATTAAAAACTATCGGTTAGCTACTTGCCAGAGAGGCACTCATAACGCTGCCTCAGCTATTTATAATAAGCTTCCATGCAGTGTTAAATCTGCAACAACTTTCTTTGTTCAAGAAACATTTCAAGTGTTGCCTTCTTAGCAAAAACTTTTATAGTATACAGGAATTTTTTGAACCCTTAAATTAGCATGTTTTCTTGAATAATAATAATAATTAATTAATTAATAATAATTGAATACCATTGTATTTTTTCCCATTTTTGTTTTTAGATTTCATACTACTTATAATATTTTCCTTTGTATGTATGTAAATATTATTTAAGTGTTCTATGTTGTATTTATTTTGTCTCTCATTTTAGTTTTATTGTAGTTGTGAATTTATGAGTTGCTCTATGTCTCTACATGACCAACAGAGTTAATAAAATAATAATAAAAAATAATAATAATAAATCTTCCAGGAAAAGTTGTCTAGAAATTGTCGAATGGTTAAACCCCAATGTGTTCCATCTTGTTGGAAATATGGCCAATGGATTCATTTCCTGATTTGTGGAAGTGCATACAAATCTAGCATATCAAGGTAGCAGGTAATGTTGCTGGTGTTTTCCACAAAATTCATGCAATTCATGTGCACTTGGCAGAACAAGTAGCGTATTTAAAACTTTCCGAGTTCTGCTTTCAAGTGGTGAAAACCATACTCTTGTAGCTTTATTCATTTTCTCGCTAAAAATGTTAGAAATGTGTCCACTCTTTCTCGGCACCCTGTATAAAAACCTTACTCAAGTCTGAGGTGCCATGAAATTCTTCGTTATTTTTTAAGGATATCAGCATACCTACAAAAAGCTTGGGAGCCACTAACCTAGATATTTTCATCATTTTAATCCTTTTATATTGAGAACATCTTAAAGATTAATTTATATTTTTTATATTTTACAATCAAAGCTTAAGTCTAATTTACTCCTTTAAATGTCTAATAAATATTGATGACTCTGAAATGTTACTTTTCAATATTCCATTTTTCAAAATTTCTGTGAACATATATTGCCTAAAGCAAATAAGTTTTGATCATAAATTACTTAAGGCAAAAAATATTATGTACATATTTATATCTTTCAGGGTACCTTTACATGGCTCTGGGGAATCCCCATCTAACCTACAAGGTGGACCACCAACACCACCAAAAACCCCTCACCAGGTAGCAGTAGTGCCCAGGTCAGAAACATAGCACTCTTTTGGCTTTTGTAGCTAATCATTTATTTTAAAATATACAGATATGTTCATATGTCTGATTTTTCAATTTCCATTTTATCAGACAAAAGATAATGAATAGGTTATATTGCTGTGTCCCAAATAAGTCTCCTGCAGCACAATAGTTTGATAAAACTATTTTTGTAAGGGACGATGCATACTTTTAGAATTTGGTTCAAAATAATATTCATATTTCAAAATCCGGAATGTTTTTGTTGGAACTGGATCTATATCTCCTTATAAAATTATGTATTTTGATGTAATTATTTTATACAGGTACTAGGGACTCTTGTCTCTCTATATGCTGCATGCATGAACCCAGTGCCTTGCTCCGCAAGACGAATTCGCCTGCTACTTGTGCTCACCCCCTTAATCCTCTCCTTCCAGAATATATTTTATATTTTATATATTTATTATTAATTATTTATTGTTCACTTCAGGCCTCGGGTCCCTTGCATCTTGATCATCACATGCTCACTCTCTTTTTTTCTGCTTGTAATTTTGCATAGCTTGCTCTGTTGCCCGCGCATTTTTAGACTTTCATAGCTGAGCACTCTTTTAATATCTTGAAAGAATTTATTCTTCTATTTGTTTCTGTTCCATCCAAATTATTCTCTTTTTTATATTGGTAATGTGTATACTCTACATTAAGCAGCATGTAGATACTGAATGTGCCATATGCAAGCCTTGCCCCTCCACCCTCCCCCCATCTGCATCATCCTCCCTGCCCCATTACTCATTCAAACTGGTTACACGTGAAATCCCCACCTCTCAATTCCCTCTCCTCATTAACCATACTATTAGTTCTTCCCCTCCAGCATTAGGCCAAATTGTTAGGGTGGTAGGAAACTTTTTTAGTAGTTAGATAGATAAATGTTATTGCCTATTTTAGTTTAGAGTGCAGTTAACCAAGTATTTCTTATAAATTGGTTCAGACAATTTATTTTTCTGTGGTGAAGGCTTTGACGGTGTTTGGTTACTGGATACATGACTTTTGGTGATCCACCACGTCTGGGGACTTGTGATGACAACAGTTTCGTTTCCATTCCCGGAAACAGATGTTTCCTGGATAGGAAACAAAACTGTTGTCATCACAAGTCACCAGACGTGGTGGATCACCGAAAGCCATGTATTCAATTTATTTTTCTGTTATCAATTAACTTGAAACTTGATTTGCCATTATATGTAAGTGCATTATTGGGCATTCTATTCAATTAATAAAAAAGTTACATTCTGCATTTTTTGGTCTATAAGATGCACCTGACTATAAGATGCACCCCAGTTTTTCAGAAGATTTTTCAGGAAAAAGTATTTCGGTTCAACAGGGCAGTTAGGAAGAGCCAAGTCATGTATCATTTCTAGGCATGATTAAGTCCGTTTCTGACAACATTTACAGAAAATATTATGGCGTTTAATATAACATTTTAGATAAACTTAATTCATAAAAGAAATTGAGATGATCTAAAACAGCGGTGCCCAAACTACAGCCCACGGGCCAAATGCGGCCCGCGAAGGGTTTTTGTTCGGCCCGCAAAGCTAAGGCGAAAAATCAATTCAAAAAATTTAACACAAAAATTCATACATTTTTTGAAAATTTTCATAATAAAACTTTAAGTATTGAAATGTTAGCCATGAAAACCTTATTTAGACATGATTTTCACTTAATGGCATCTCAGAATATATAGAAATATTTCGATTTAAACTCTAATCCGGCCTGCCAAAGAATTGACAACTTCCAAGGGATTCACAACCATTGATGTGGCCTGCCATTAAAAAAGTTTGGGCACCGCTGATCTAAAACATAAATAATTGCTTTGAGACTTGTATGGCTAAATGTGTCCTTTGTGAACTCGGCAGGCCTATTAATTAAGCTGTCAGAGTGCACTACACATGTCGCACCCTTTACCGATAGTACTTACTTAAATTTAAGTGTAAGATGAGATTTTAATTTAATGGAATAAATTATAAATAGAATGCATATGTAATAACGACATGTATACTCAACTACTTTTTCTCCTGCAACTCCTTTTGCCTTGTACATAACAATTTTGATCGATACAGCCAGGGCCGGCGCTAGGTTGTTCAGCGCCCATCTGCAAAATAGCTGTGAGCGCCCCTTTACAAAAAAAAATTGTCGAAAAAGATACGTTGCACATTTTAGTGTAACATGAATAGAATATTAGAATAAATAAATAAATATGGAATTTTATTTTAAACAAGTTGATTCACAAAATTTTTATTTTTCTTGATTTCATGGTTACAAAATTAGAAATAATTTCCTTTACATCTAATTCAGCACATACATCATTTTCAATCTCTATTAATGCAAGGTTTACAAGCCTCTCTTGTGAAATACTCGTTCGTAAATACGTCTTAATTAATTTTAATTTAGTAAATGAACGTTCACTTCTTGCTACACTAACAGGAATGGTCAATAACATTCTTAAAGCAATCGTTAAGTTAGGAAAGGATAAATTATTAGGTACAATATACTGAAGAACATCAAAAGGGTTTTGAATTTTTAATTTATCTTTACTGAAAATGTCTTTATAAGCAACTATCTCATCATAGAGTTCTGTATTTATATCTTTGTTATCACCATATTTTAAAAGATTCTCTAAATCATCACAGTTTTTTCTTAGATTTTCATTACCAATTTCTGTGAAGTTATGTAAGAAACTGAAATGATCACTATGGATTTTCAGTTGTTGAAAACGTTCATTCAACGATGCCCAAGCAGTATCCAAAATCGTATAAAAAACATGACTGAATCTAACTTCTGGCATTTGCGATGATTCATCATGATGTTCTTATTGAAATTGACGTTTATTTTTTCTTCGGCGAACTTCAACTGTAGATTTAAATTCTGGTTCTCCATCCACATCTTCACTAAGTTTTTTTGCCATTTCAAGAACATCCTTGTAATTTGCATTTGATCAATATTCCAGTACGAATGATTTTAAATTGCCGATTGATTCTAAGACAGGTGCAATGTTCATATTTTTATCTTGAAGTTGTTTGCTGACAGGGTTTATTCTTTTAAGAATATCATGCCAAATTATCAAGGAGCAAATAAATTTATAATCTTTTATTTTAACACACAAACTTTGTGCTTCATGAACAATAAGAATTTGAGCTAACGCTGGCTGGTAAGAATGTAATTGAGGAATAATCTCCGATGCCTGTTTTTTTGTGCTTCATGTTGTATTTTTTTATTGAAGTTGTCATGGTCCATAATTTCATAGAGCGCATCATAAATTTCTTCTAGTTGATATCGTAGAGGCCGGATTGTTTCAATTCTACTTTCTCATCGGGTGTCTGAAAGCTGCTTTAATGTTAAGTTTGAGATGTTCTTTAAAAGAATTGTCCAACGCTTTGGAGAAGATGATTAGTAATTATATAATTCTTGCACAGTTGCAAAAAACTAATTGTGTCTGCATTGACTTTTGCTGCATCATTTATCATTAAATTTAGAGTATGAGCAGCACAGGGAACGTAAAAGGCACGAGGATTTGTGTTTATGGGCAAACTTTGAAGCCCATTTCGTTTCCCTTTCATATTCGCCCCATTGTCATACCCTTGACCCCTCATATCCTCAATGGGAATGTTCCATTTTCACAATAATTTAATTATGGTTTTGTATAAACCGTGGCCTGTAGAGTCATCAACTTCAACAAAACCTAAAAAGTTTTCCCTGATTTCGACTTTTCCATCGGTGTAGAAAACAAAACGTATGATAATACTCATCTGTTCTGTTTTACTTGCATCAGGTGTGCAATCCAAGATCATTGAATAGTATTTAGCCTTTCGAATTGACAATAAAATTTTATCCCTTATTCCATTACCTAAAATTTGCAATATTTCATTTTGACTGTCTTTACTTAAATATTGAACGCAACCTTTTTGCCGTAGAGCTCTTTCAACGTGGGTTTCCATAACTGGGTCAAACTTAGCAAACAGTTCGACTAATTTTAAAAAGTTTCTGTTATCCTTTTGATATAATGTATCTGATGATCCTCGAAATGCTAAATGTTGGCCACCAAGGAATTTTACCATTTCAATCAATCTTTCTAAAACATTTGATCAATGTTTTTTTCCATTTCGTACATGTTTTGTGTTTGAAAGTCAATAGTTATTTTATTTTTCAGGTTCTTCTGAAGTTCCTTCCATTTTTTAAAAATTTCATGTGCGTCATACTGGTCTCATGTCTATGTAAAGTTTTGGATATGTTTCCCCAGTCATCATATCCTTTTACGAGGCTACTACTCTCAGCAGGTGTAAAAAGCTTACAAGAAAAACAGAATTTGCGGTTAACGAATAAATAAGCCATGTCTGTGTTACCAACTCTCTGTTTTCCATTTTTCTATTATAATATGTATCGCTAAATTTACGTCCATTCGTATCTCTCGGATATATTAAATTTCTCTTTTGAATAGGTCCCATTTCTGATAAAACTATTTGTAATTTGTCGTCAATATTTGGCCATTTTGCTAGATCTTCTAAATTTCCATTAACTAAAGATTTTTCATTTATAACAATGTCTTTCTCTGAATTATCACGAAACGATTCTTCACTTAAGACGTTTTCCATGTCATGATTTAAAGAATTTTTAATTACCTCGAGATCTGGTTCAGAAATTAATTCCTAATGGTCTTGATCTGTCGTTGTAATATTCTCATTTAATCTGGCTGATGAACTTGGGTTGGATGCCTCTTCGTCAACAATTGGTTCTGATGATGTGTCAAGTTGGCTATAGTCTAAGTCGGAAGTATTCTTCACTTTTTTAATGAAACGAGCTAGTGTACCGGCTTGTTTTTGAATGGCAGCATCTTTCGTGGCCTTACGTTTACGATTCTGGGCACCGAATAACTTCTTCTTCGATTCCATTTTTTAATTAAATTTTAAGAATAAAATTTAATAATAAAAATAAATTGGGGTTAATTCCAAAATACCCACTGTATTTTAAAAAAATATTCCAAAATGCCCAGTTTTTAAAACATGTTAAAAATAACTAGAACAAAAAGTTAGGAGTAATAACAAAAATATACAGAGCACCAACTCTAACTCTAACCCTAATCTAACACCAATTTTAACCTGTTTTAAAACAGTGGGTTTTTTGGATTATTTTAAAAAAACAGTGGGTATTTTGTAATTATTTTCAAATAAATTTAAACATTAATTATAAGTAAGTACGTTCTCAACGTACCGAATGTTATGCAGATATCAGATATAAAATTTTATTAAACTGGTCGCGTATAAAACAACCGCAGCAGTTAATTCAACATAGCAGATTGCGATACATGCATTTATGCTGTGAATTCAGTTAGAACCATTGGAGGCCCACTCTCATTACGCTACATGGCATAGTCATCCGCTAGCTAACTTTGGCTACACCCAGCACCGTCGGCCAACAAAGTTTCAAAAATGTATTACTTTGTATATATTTCCAACTAATATGTTTCCTTACCCTCCCTAAGGACTGCATAACCTTACAGAGGTGGGAGGGTTTGTGTACTCTTACGAACCAAAGAGCTATGCCGGCGGGAGATAATTCTCCTGGTAGGACCATCCAAGCCGGAAAGGTCTGAGGGGAAGAGTCAAACTAAGAAGCAGTCTTGGGGGTTTTACATCCCCCTGTGCAAGGGCAGCAGCTTGCACAGTACCTCTGTAGGTGGTGATCATGTGGATCTGAACAGCTACAGATGGGTAATCAGTCTTGTGAAACTGCGATGAGGAAAGCAAGGGGAAACTACCTAATTATATTTCCCATGATAGGCTGAAAAGCTGCAAATACCTCTATGGATCTCTCTGGGGTAAAATATTCCGGGGGTAAAATATTCCGGAGGTAAAATAGCCCCCCAATCGATTCTCCGTATGGGGACTACCCTAGGGGATGCACAGAGGAAATTTAACATTAATAGGAAAGCAAGTGGTGAGAAATTAAGAATAGGCACATGGAATGTTAGGACTATGAATTCAGGGGGTAAACTAGAGAACTTAAAAAGGGAAATGAGAAGGAATAATGTAGGTATAGTAGGTCTTGGTGAAGTTCGGTGGGAAGGAGAAGGCGAGATAAATTCAGACGAATTTAAGATTATTTACTCGGGAGGGGAGAAAAAGGAAAGGGGAGTGGGGATTATAATGAGAAAAGAGATAGCTGAAAGAATTAGCAAGGTAGTGACAGTTAATGATAGATTAATAGCCGTAAAACTTCAGATGGAGCCAGTGGAAATGCTTATAATTCAAGTGTATATGCCAACGACTAATGCTGGCGATGACGAAGTAGATGAAATCTATGAACAGATTATGGAGATATTGGAGGAGGAGGGAAAAGGAAGGATCACCACCATAGTAATGGGAGATTGGAACAGTGTAGTCGGAGAGGGACAGGAAGATAACATAGTGGGAAAATATGGACTAGGTAAGAGAAATGAAAGAGGGGATAAACTTGTGGAATTCTGCCATAGAAATAGATTAATTGTAACTAATACATGGTTTAAGCATCACCAGCGAAGACTTTACACATGGAGAAGCCCAGGAGACCAGAGACGATACCAGATAGATTACATACTAGTCAATGAAAGATTTAGAAATAGCATTAAAAATGTGAAAACACTACCAGGGGCAGATATCGATTCTGACCACAACCTATTGGTGGCAAATATACAATGTAGACTGAAGAGCGTTAGGAGAAACATAAGAGTTAACAAGAAATGGAACTTAGAGGAACTCCTTAAAAACAAGGAGGCTATCATGACTGAGCTGGAGGAAATGTTGGGGGAGAGAGCTGAAGAAAATAGGAAGAATGTAGATGAGGAGTGGAGATACATCCATAGCAACATCAAAGGTGTAATGGAAAAGAAGGTAGGAAAGATAACGGGTGAAAGAAACAAAAAACCCTGGGTCACAGCAGCCATGCTGAAAAAAAAAATGGAAGAGCGGAGAAAGTGGAAGAACATAAACACTGAAGAAGGCCAAAGAAAGTACAAGGAGTTAAATAATGCTTTAAGAAGGGAAACAGATAAAGCCAGAGAACAGTGGATAAATGAGAAATGCGAGGAGATTGTCAAATGTGAAAGAATTTATAGAACAGACCTCATGTATAGCAAAGCAAGGGAACTATTCAAGAAAAAAGCAAGAAAGATAGGACGTAAAGGAATCATGAACAAAAGTGGTAAAATAGTATCGGAGCCAGACAATGTAAAGAATGTCTGGAAAGAATACATTGAGGTTCTGTATGACAAAGAAGGAAAGCCAAGAAATATTGAATTAAATGAAAAAGAGGATGTAGAAGAAGATCAGCTAGGACCAAGTATTCTCGAGTCTGAAGTTAAAAGAGCAATTGATGACATGAAAAGAACAAAGGCTGTTGGGAGTGATGATATACCCGTGGACGTTCTTAAGGTTTTGGGGTCTAAAGCAGTTAAGCAACTCACAAAATTTTTTAACCAAGTATATAATACTGGCATATGGCCTGAAGATTTTTTAGATGTTGTGATGGTACCACTGGAGAAAAAGAACAATGCAAAATGTTGTAAGGATTACAGAACTATTAGTTTAATTTCTCATACAGCTAAAGTTCTAACCAGAATAATAACCAAAAGAATTGAATGTAAAATAGAAAAGGAGCTGCAAGATAATCAGTTTGGTTTTAGAAGAGGAAGGGGGACTAGAGATGCTATAGGATGTATGAGGATGATGATAGAAAGAGCGCTAGAAGTCAATAAAGGTATGTATTTTTGTTTTGTAGATTGGGAGAAAGCTTTTGACCGAGTGAAATGGGATAAAATGCTGGGTATTTTAAACAAAATAGGAATAGATTGGAAAGATAAAAGACTGCTTAAAAACCTTTACTTTGATCAAAAGATTAGAGTCAGGGTTGAAGGAGAAGAAACAGAAAGTACTTCAATAGGGAGGGGAGTGAGGCAGGGTTGTCCTATTTCACCAGCGATATTTAATATTTATGCAGAAACAATAACAGAAGAAGCGTTGATGGAAGAGAAAGGATTTAAGATAGGAGGTGAAAGTATTACCACCATTAAATACGCAGATGATCAGGGCTTAATAGCAGAAGGCGAGAAAGAGCTTCAGAGGATGACAGACAGACTAGTTGAGGTTGGCCAACAATATGGAATGAAGATCAATACAGAAAAAACGAAAGTCATGGTGGTTTCAAAGGAACATAAAGAATTAAATATAATGGTAAATGGCCAAAAATTGGAACAAGTAAGTAGTTTCAAATATCTCGGCAGTATTTTAGCACAGGATGGAAGTAGTACACAGGACATCAGAAGTAGGATTGCAATGGCAAAAGCAGCATTTAACGAGAAGAAGGAGCTTCTCACAAGCAAGAAAATAAATTTAGAAACAAGGAAGAAATTAGCAAAATGCTACATATGGAGCATAGCTCTTTATGGTGCAGAGACGTGGACGGTAAGGAGAAAGGAGGAAAAATATTTAGAAAGTTTTGAGATGTGGGTATGGAGGAGGATGATGAAAGTGAAATGGACAGAGAGGAAGAGAAACGAAGAAGTATTAGAAATGGTGGGAGAAGAAAGGATGCTAATAAAAACAATCAGGAAAAGAAAAGCAAATTGGATAGGGCACATATTGAGAAGACAGTGTTTACAAAGGACGATCTTAGAAGGAAAAATTAGTGGAAGAAGAGGAAGAGGGAGAAAAAGAATAGGAATATTAGATAATATAAAGCAGGGATATACTACTTATAGAGGTATAAAAGAGGCTTCTAGGGAGAGAGAGAAATGGAGGCAGCGATTCAGTTAAAACCTGTCTTCGGACAGAAGCATGATGATGATGATGATGATGATGATGTTTCCTTACTGAAATCACTCGTGCTGATTCAAGCCATAAAGCACCATAATTTCCGTGGGTGTGGATGTGTGGTGTTGTATTTATTAAATATGATACATTTATGGCCGAAGTTTTTGGAAGCGGCGCCCCTCTTGCTTGGCGCCCACCTGCAATGCAGGCCTTGCTTCTGACGGCCCTGGATACAGCAATACCAAACTTAACTTTCTCTGTTCTACTACCCAACACTTCCTTCTATAGTTGTGGTCATTTAGAACTAAGCCTACAAAGACTTTCTCTTTTCCCATCACCTTCAGTTTTTTTCTTGTTTTCTCCTTTCACGGATCATTTTTTTCTGTGGGTGGTGGACCAAAATGACATGCTGCTTCTTGGCTTCCTTGAGTTTTTGTGTACTTGAAGCTTGTAGGTAATAGTTGAGGTATTCATTCTTGAAGTCACTGTGATCTCAATACACGTAATGTTATTTATCCTAGATATGTATAAAATTTTTATGACATCTACACAAATTCTATGACATTAATTGCACTATTCATTGGACTCATTAGGAACTAAAACATGAATAACATGATAAACGCACCGAAATTGTAATCACCATGAGCAAACATGTAATAAAGTGCAATGATGAAAATGCATTGTCGGTATTCATGTTACATAAAGTTTTACTGTATGCATTAACAATTTTTTGCTATTATTTATTATTAATGCATAGATTTTCATTCATTCATAGATTTCATTTTCACGTTTAATGACTCTATTATTCCATTTTGGGTATCAATGGATTTGTGATTGTAATACCGAAGACGGTAATGATCTTACCTTCAGTCTATAAGATGCACACTGATTTTGGGAGTAATTTTTCTGGATAAAATAGTGTCTTATAGCCCGAAAAATGTAATTAAAATTTAAAAATTATTGCATAATTAAACATGGACCAGTAAAATCTCATATGAATTAACTTTCTATTTCCTGCTGCCTAAATGCCAGCAGACTCAGAGGTCTTTCCTCATCACCAAATTCTTCTCTGGAGCCATCCAGCAGCAATGCATCACAAAGGCCGGAATGTGCAGTCACAAAATATCACACTGGAAATACTCAACGTACTGGAATCTATGAAGATCCATCAATTAGTGGATTTGTCTGGTAAGAGCAGCTTTGGAACAGGTTTCAAACAAAGTCTGATTGCCAAACATCCATAAATATAGGTTTGTAATATAATGTTGAAATAAATTCAAAGAAAAAAACTTTGGATTAATTTGGCAATAAACCTTATTTTTCAATTTGACTTTGATCCTCTAATTTTATTTGGCAATTCATACAAAAATTTATTAACTTTATGTAAGAATTTAGCATAATAAACTATACTAAACAATTGAATTTGTTAATAGTATGAAAATTTTATGCAGAAACCAAATTATATCATCAAATTTTTAAAAAGTTTATTAAAATTTTATAATTTCTTAGTGCATCAAAAATCAAGGTCACACTCAATACTGTTATCACCTTTATATAATTGAAAATTAATCCAGATGCTGATGCATAATAATAGCATCAAATCAATATCAGGATCTCTAACATATATTTTTCTATTTACTTATTCCTGTAATTCTTCTCCAAAAAAATTGAAAATGCTCCTCCTCAGTTAACGTTTCCCTTTTCTCTGACAGTGGCCACCCACAATTCCAGTTCTCTCCCCAGCAGAATGACAGTGGGATACAAGGAGTTGGTGTATGCAGGGATCAGCTCCCCACAGCACCTTTGTCTCCCTCCAGTCCATCGCCTTCTGCCCTCCCTCCTCCTCCTCCCCCACCTTCCTCCCTTCCAGCCCATAATAGGCTCTTCCATCATCACCACCATGCCAATCAGGTGAGCTTACTATCAAGCTAATTGCAGTCATCACGGAGACAAATATTTCCTTATAGGCCAAGTGACTGCTGTTCCTGCATAGTAGCATATGCCCTACATCCGCTACAGCCCTACCGTTCATCCGCGTTCTTGGTTTTTGAAAATTTATTTTTCAATAACTTTTTCATTTTCTGAATTGTCTGTGATTACAGATTTGAGAGTTTCAACAATAGGGATTTGGAATAATAATATTTTAATAAAATTAATTGAAATCTTATTTATTATCATTTAATAACATAGTATAATGAAGTGCATAACAATACAAACATTTTAGAATGGTGTTGTTTATTTTGCGTTACTTAAATCACAAGGCCCTGGAACAATTGTGCCACTGTAACCTGGCTAATTTGACATTGAATGTGATACCACCTCTTGTTTGTCTCTAACTTTTATAATATTAACACTCTGGCATTTATTCAGCCCCTTTATCTAGTCACTTAGTAATGATTCTTTTGATAATCTTTGTTGTCTGCAACACTAGATGTCATTCTGTATTCTTTATGCAGGTATGCCTCATTTAGAGCATTTTCTTTTAGTGCATTTTTGATATAGCGCAGTTGGCATCTCGGGACTAAAATTTTAATTTTTGAAAATTTTTAAAATAATGCTCCTACAGTTCTTTATTATGGTTCCAACATTTTTCTCACCTTCATTCATATTTCAGTCTCTGTTCAGTGATAGTCATTCCACTCTAATTAACCTTTCAATGCCGGGTTTAAATGCCCGCCTATAAGGTCTCACTGCCAGAGTTTCTCAAGGGTGTTTAAATTTTTCTTGTATCTATTTGAAAAATATTGTATATTTCATGATCTATTGGTGATAAAATGTTCAAATAAAAAGCTGTTTATAATAAATATATTGTAGAATGATGTAGTTTTTGCTTAGTATAGGAAATAAATGAGAAATGAGCCACCGCATGACGTGAGGAGGATCCAACTATTGAGGACTGTGAGGTCGACAAAGTGGAAAAATAGTTTTTTGTCCACTTCCATGTACAGCGACTGATGGTGTAGCTGTTTGCCATTCTATCCCCTTTATCCACATACCCCATGTGGCGGTTATAGTCCTCGATAATAACAGGTCTCAGAGCATTTCTGCTGTCATCATGGAAGTTTTCTTCTCCTGGTGGATCGTGCAATGTCAGCATGTGAGTCTCTCTTGTCCTTCCACACTATGGCAGTCAAGTCATCTCTGGCCCTAACACATATGTCACCTCGTTTCAATTTTTGTCTTTTACCAGAGAAGTCTTGTGGCATACCCTTCCAGTATGATCTGACAGTGCCACAACAGTAAATTTTCTTTGTCTGAATATCGTCAGAGTAGGAGAGGAGAAGAAGTTGTCCATGTATAATTTATTTCCAACCCCTTCAACCTTCCTAGTCAGTTCCCTAACAATTGCAGGTAGCACTGTCATGTCTTGTGTTGCAATTTGTTGGTCTTTCCCCAAGTAAACTTTCATGTCATTTGTATAACCTGTCTTGTTGTAAAGTTTATAAATTTTTATACCAAAATGTTTGTGTTTTTGGTATATATTGCTTGAAAATTACCCTCCCCTTGAAAAAAATGATCACTTCATCTACTGCCAAGTGCTCAGATGGGTTATAATACTTGGCATAACTGTCATTGAGCATTTCAAACAGTCCTAATTTTCCATACTAATTTTCCATAATCTGTCGTAATTCTCGTCATTCCTATTGGGTTCATTAGTGTTGTCAGTGAAATGAAGATAGCGGAGAATATGAAGAAATCTGTCACGTCTCGTAGTAGTAGAAAGGAGTGTGGAATTGTTGCAATGTCGACCAGTAGTCCCTCAAAGTGTCTCTTACGACGTGTCTCATTTGCAGAATTATGGCCAAGAACAAATACATTTCATATATGATCACATCAGGCTGTGAAGTTCCTTTGTCTAATTTGTCAATGTACTGGTGATAATACCTGTTTGTCTCATCCACCAGGAGTTGGAAAACTTCCACAAAATACAACATGAAAATGTGCAACGTAGTCGAATTGCCTGTGATGTTGGTAGTCGCATCAGCTTTCAAACCACTAGGGCCACCGGTAAAGGGTTGTTCACGTCTGGTTCTTCTTTGGCCCTGATGTGGTGGTCTCCATTCTGATTCTTCTCTGCTCATTGTGGAAGTATCTCCCTCAGGTTGATCCTCTTCAATTTCACTTTCCACACTTTCCTCCTCGTACGCATCGGAATCAACAAATATTTCATCCATTTCCTCATGTGTTGTCTTGCGTTTAGAGGCCATTTTATAAAATATTTATGGAAGTATATATTCAAAAATTAAAATATGGATATGTAAATAATATCCATAAATATGTCAAATATATTCTAAACACTAAAGAAATAAACAAAAAGCTATGAAAATTTATAACTCATCAGCTTACTTCTGCTTTATATCATGAACTGGAAAAGAATGACGAAGATGGAATGTATGTCGATGCGAAGATGGAATGTATGTTGATGCACAAAAGGAAGAGAAGAATAACCTAGGGAACTAAGGCATGAGTATTGTCATGAGGTTAGTCTTTTATTGTATCTGTTTGAGTTGTGAGAGAGAGTCCCACAGCTAACGATTACCACTTGAGACAGAGAGACTCTCAAGGGTTTGTTTACCCTCTCCCTCCCATCCTCGTGCATAGTCTTGCGATTGGAGGTCATTTTGTAAATATTTACAGAAATATATATTCCGAAAGAAAATTATAAATATATAAATAATATTCGTAAATAAGTAAAATATATTATAAAAACTAAAGAAATAAAAAAGCTATGAAAATTGATAACTTGTCAAGTTACTTCTGCTCTATTACGTGAACTGCTAAGGAATAACGAAGGGAGAGTGTGTAGGTGGTTGCGTAAAAGAAAGTGGAAAATAACCAAGGGAACTAAGGCATGAGTATTTTCACGAGCTTCAATTTGTATTGCATCTATTTTGAGTTACGAAAAAGAGTCCCACAGGTAACACCAACCATTTGTTTACCGTTTCCCTCCCCTAAAAATTTGTATTTTGGTATTAGGAGAAGAGGGAAAGAAGGAACTACATCTCATCTTCATTTTCCTCTTACTCTCATGTCCCTGTGACAAAACGACATCTGTGAGCAGCCTCAAAAGTAAGCGGTACACATGTATACCATTCTACATACTGCCGTCACATTTGCTGGTACATATATGGCACATTCGGCAGATCAAGATTAAAGACAATTTTGTTGTTATGTATACATTTATTAGCTTTATTTCTATTTCACTTGTTCAATATTATTGTTTTACTTTCTCATATACGTAGTATATTGAGAAATTATTGTAATCATGAAAAAGTTTGACTTAGAGGTTTCGATGGAAATACAAGTTTTAAGTGTCCCTGAGTTTATAAAAGTGGTTTTCGTCATGCCGTCTGTCCACTGTTCTAGGGCCCAAACACATAAAATCAAATGATATCTCGTATTTGTGCAATATATCATCTTTACCAGACACTAATTTCATAAAAATGATATTGCACAAAAATAAAGGGTAGTTTATTCTTGGTGATTTTTAGAAAATGTTATTTACTCAAAAATGGCTCTGGAGAATTTGATTAAAATCGGTCCAATTGTAGAGCCTGATATAAAAAATAATGCTATGTAAGCCATATATCTCTAAAAATCACTATATGGCGTACAGGGCATTGCAATATATGCTAAGCTACGCTGCCTAAGGCCTATGTCACGCTTTCGCTGTGATCCAATCAAAATCTTATTACAGCCTAAACGGTTAAACTAAATTGAATGATATCTCATATTAATGGATAATATCATTCATAATATACACTATGAAGAGATAAATGATATTTCGCAACAATTAAGGGTACTTTATTCTAGGATATTTTAAAACAAAATTCGATTTACTCAAAAATGGCTATAAGGATTTTGATTAAAATCCATACAGATGTACAGCCTGATGTCACAAATAATACTAACTAAGCCATATATCCCAAAAAGTTACTAAATATCGACCAGTGGTATAACAATATACACTAAACTACAGTTTACTTTGATTTATAAGTGTTTTTCTTTTATAAGTGTACACAGTCAACCAAACGTATATACATTAATGTGAGAAAGTTTGTGCAATTTATATTGCACTATTTATTTTACATTGGTTTGCTGCAATTCCACAGTCTTTTGCAGTGACACTAACATTGGGAGTTTTAAACTTGTTAACGTTACTATTGTGATGTGCAAGGTTGGGCTCACTTTGGATGGGTTTTTTCTTGCGATCATTAGTCATTTGTTATTCTGATGTTATTTTGCTGTTGGTACCTATGTTACAGTTACATGTCTGAAGCTGAGGCGGCGCCGCTGAATCGTAATAGCACTCGTATTCTGTTTTATTTACTTTTGCGCTGGCCAATCATCATCAAAGATCTTCGTAACCCTGAAGAATTTTAGGAATATGTCAAGATAATGCATTATATTGATATTTTACCAAATATATACCAGAAATACTTATGATATTTTGTATATCTCATTTATTTTATAATACATTTTTTCATAGCAAATGTTATTAGAATATTGTGAGTTTCCATCATAATGAATTAGTTTTTTGAAGCTGTTATACACCAATATGTTCATAATAAATAATTATTTTAAAATTTTTGTCATATATCGTATTTGCTCATGCAATACCTGCACGAGTGTAATGCCTGCGCCCCTGTTTTTAGAGTTGAAAATTGGGGAAAACTTTAATTTATGTAATGTCCCGACTTTCAAAATTTTGATTTTGATATTTTACAGCAATATCGGTTGAATAATCTATTTGAAGCTGAGTTTGATTTTATAATTATGGCAACAAGCAAATATTTAAGAAATGACTTCTAAAACTATTTCTTATATTTTTTAATGTACGTAATCATGAAAAATTCACATCCATTGCCATTATATTACATGGAGACAACTCAAAAACCTATTTTGAAGTCTAGCTCCTTAATATTGCAGAAATCTTCAATTTTGAGCTGTTGCACATTCTCAAGTTATTTAATATAAAATGAGTCATGTTCATTAATTTTGCGAAATTACGCTAACTCGGTCTTTATCCACCTAGAAAAAGAGCAAATGTTACATAAATAAGCGTAAACTGTTCATGCTCAAAATAAATCCCCATGTCAAATCCCCCAGAGATCGCAAATACCAATACCCAAACTTTGCAAAATCAGATACCATTTTTCAACTGTGGAAACTGAAATTGGGAGGTGACTAATGTGTGTGTGTACATGAGTGCATGCATGCATGTGTATGGGTGGCAACTAGGTTCCACATGAAGGCCAGTGGAAACCAACCATTTAGAGAGTTACTGGGGAGGTCAGAGAGACAAACTTGTCGAACGCGTTGTAGGAAACTGTTTGGGTAATACCCTTCTTTAACGACAGAGAGAAAACAACTCATGTATAAATAACATAACATGGACAATTGTAATTAAGATATGTGGTTTGTATATCCATAGTAATTGTTGATTAACACCATTTTCAAGATCCCAGCTAATATCACCTGCTTCACTTTACTCTGCATTGTAGGGATGTGATATGGAAGGTCGCCTCCAGCCACAGACCTTCCAACCAACACACCATCCTCACCAGCAGCCCCCAGGTCTGTGCGAGGTCTCTACAGGAAACCATCACCATCACCACCATCACCCTCTGCTACGTCCTGGCACCATACAGCACCATGGATATGGGAGTGGAATTGACTGCTCCTCTTCTGCTCCAGCAGCAGCCTTCCATCCTTATGGAGGTGGACATCACCATCCCCTCAGCCAGCACTGGCAGGGCAGCCCTGGGGGGCCCCACCATTACCATGTTCCACCTAGATAAATGCCTATGTGAAAAAATACATTCATTGTCTGTACAATCAACGTCAAGTGAAATGTTGTAATATATTGTGTCATAGTGAAGTAATGGTGGTAGATCTATTAACTGACTCATTATGCAACCTACATAAAACAGGAAAGCGATAGCATTTGTGATTTGGAATATTTGAAGATCTCACTAATTAGAGTACATTCAGAGGCAAGTTTTGGGCATTAACAAAAAGTGAAACTTTCATAAATACAAGTTGTCATCTGACTTTGATCCCAGTAGAAGAAAAGCTAGATGAAACAATGTTAGGAATTTATTCAAAAATTTGGTTTCATCCATCATTAAGTTCCTGACTGCTCCTGTTATAATGCTGACTAAACTATGTATTCCCTTCAGTAGATTTTCATATTTCAATAAGAAGTTTCTTAAGTGAACAAACAAGCAACTCATATTAGACTCTATGGCTGCTTAACTAAACTTTAAAAATCCTTCATGATAGAAATAAATCAAACCCCAATAAGTTTTGTAAGTATTATTGAAGCACATAGATTATTCTTATAACTATTCAAAATTAATTATATGAAGTAAACAATGAATATACTTGATTATAAATTTTCCTTCAAAGATGTCCTGCAAAATTATCTTATTATTAATTAATATGATTTCTATCACTAAGAAGTATTTTGAGATTTCCGAAATATTAGTGTTTTTTTTTTAAGTGATCAACATCTCAATTTTAAAGGAATTGCTGATAAGGAACGGATTGATAACAGTAGCATCATTTAAATGCCATTATTTATAAAGGAATGAAAAGTCACTTTGCAAATTTGAACTATATATATAAATATATATATATATATATATATATATATATATATATATATATATATATATATATATATATAATTTTTGTTCTATGAATGGGATATTAATTGTTAATTACAAGGATAACCTAATTTATTAATGGATTTGTCTAATATAGCCAAAATTTTCCTTAATAAAGAATTTACTTTCTGTAATTAAATATATTACTGTTAGTTAAATATTTAGTAAAGATAATTTAATATAATTTTATTACTGATTATTAAATGTGATATATAATGTGTATTATTGGATTCATATAAGAGGAAATACATAGCATTTGGTTAGGGATATGTTTTCATCTTTACAAAACAAAATGTTACAAACCAGGTTAATAATGAAAATGTTTGGCAAATAAAAAAATGAAGGAAAGAATAAATCCTAAAATTGTTCACATTCTCTTTTAAAAACCTTATATATTTTTATTTTTTTAATCATAGATCATGTATGATAAAAAAGGTACTCTGTCATTATGCCGACATGTTATGCTGAATGGATGGTATGCTGACTGATGTTATGCTGAACGCCAAATGGATGTTATGTTGACTGACATTATGTGGACTGGATGTAATAGGGGGAAATGTTAACAACCGATATATTGCCTACATTTAATTTTACTAGTGGTAAATATTTCCCGTTCTGCTGTTAATAATTCTTGTACACATTACCAGTTTAGTTTTTCATAATAAGGCTAGTATAATTGACCCATTCAGTTGTTTATGTGTCTGGTGCTACAGATTACTCATTAAATTGTTCATACATAATGCTGTTCACATGACCTTTTAATTTTTTAGGCGCGTTTCACGTCCAGCATAAGCTCCAATTAGCAGCAGTTTGTCCATCCGTCAGTCCAATGTGTTTGGTCAAATTATATCATATAATTTCAAACTCCAGCACACGAAACATGCCTTAATTCTGGTTGCAAAAATTAACTCTGCAATATTATATTCTACAGGTGGTACAAATTACACCTTCAGTTGTTGATACCTATGGTGGTGAAATGTACCCATTATATTTTTAATACGCTTGGGGGCACAAATTATTCATTCAAAAATTTATAATTCCCTCAGTTCAACCCCCCTGTTCAATTGTTTATACTTCTTGTGGTTCACATTACACGTTCAATTGTTTATCCTGCTGACGGTTCAATCCACTTGTTCAATTTTATATATATTCTGGTGGTTTATATAACCAGTACAATATTATATGCAACTGGCAGTATAAGTCCATTCGGCATAATGTTCATTCAGCATGATAAAAAATGCTCATTTAAGCTTAGCTGTCGAAATACATGTGTTTATTGATATTTAGAAATTGAGTGTATATGATCAAGTACATGCATGTGTGTGTTTTGCTGATTTGTAGGTCCCTATTCCTGTCCAAAGACACAAACCTTTATGCAGTTTTGTGGGATGCTTGCTTCCTGGCATGGTATAGTTTCCTGTAAACCTAAGTAATAATTATTTTCTCCTTTTTCTTCCTTTTTTTGTTGAGTGAATAAGCAAGTGAATGTTGTGTAGAATAATTTACTTTAAACCTAGGTATTATCCTTACTTTCATTGTTAAGATTTAGTATTTTGTTTCAGCAAGTACGAGTATGAGTGCCAAGGAAGTCCTGGCTTTGTCAAAAGATGCACATGTAAGTTTGAAATCATATGTCCATGTTGAGGAATCATCATCATCATCATCATGCTTCTGTCCGAAGACAGGTTTTAACTGAATCGCTGCCTCCATTTCTCTCTCTCCCTAGAAGCCTCTTTTATACCTCTATAAGTATTATATCCCTGCTTTATATTATCTAATATTCCTATTCTTTTTCTCCCTCTTCCTCTTCTTCCACTAATTTTTCCTTCTAAGATCGTCCTTTGTAAACACTGTCTTCTCAATATGTGCCCTATCCAATTTGCTTTTCTTTTCCTGATTGTTTTTATTAGCATCCTTTCTTCTCCCACCATTTCTAATACTTCTTCGTTTCTCTTCCACTCTGTCCATTTCACTTTCATCATTCTTCTCCATACCCACATCTCAAAACTTTCTAAATATTTTTCCTCCTTTCTCCTTACCATCCACGTCTCTGCACCATAAAGAGCTATGCTCCATATGTAGCATTTTGCTAATTTCTTCCTTGTTTCTAAATTTATTTTCTTGCTTGTGAGAAGCTCCTTCTTCTCGTTAAATGCTGCTTTTGCCATTGCAATCCTACTTCTGATGTCCTGTGTACTACTTCCATCCTGTGCTAAAATACTGCCGAGATATTTGAAACTACTTACTTGTTCCAATTTTTGGCCATTTACCATTATATTTAATTCTTTATGATCCTTTGAAACCACCATGACTTTCGTTTTTTCAGCATTGATCTTCATTCCATATTGTTGGCCAACCTCCACTAGTCTGTCTGTCATTCTCTGAAGCTCTTTCTCGCCTTCTGCTATTAAGCCCTGATCATCTGCGTATTTCATGGTTGTAATACTTTCACCTCCTATCTTAAATCCTTTCTCTTCCATCAACGCTTCTTCTGTTATTGTTTCTGCATAAATATTAAATATCGCTGGTGAAATAGGGCAACCCTGCCTCACTCCTCTCCCTATTGAAGTACTTTCTGTTTCTTCTCCTTCAACCCTAACTCTAATCTTTTGATCAAAGTAAAGGTTTTTAAGCAGTCTTTTATCTTTCCAATCTATTCCTATTTTGTTTAAAATACCCAGCATTTTATCCCATTTCACTCGGTCAAAAGCTTTCTCCCAATCTACAAAACAAAAATACATACCTTTATTGACTTCTAGCGCTCTTTCTATCATCATCATTTGAGGAATAACTATCCCATAAACTTTTGGTAATTATTTTTATTGTTATTATTTTTCTTTATCTTTTAAATATCTTTTTAACCTTTGGTTCGGTGTTTTTATCCATATCACCATTACTATCTCTCCCTCCCTCTTCCGTGTGAATTTCTATATACAGTAATACCTGCATATAACAATTTTATTAAAACATTTTGGTCTAAAAAACAGGGTGTATCTTATATGAGGATATATAATTACATAGCAATCATTTAAGTTATATCAGCCCAATATCAGGCTGATGTAAAAATATGTCGGCTCAATACATTTCTCTATGTTGGCCTAGATAATTAGGTTCTGAAAATTAAACAAATTTACCTATAAATGTTCTAGGTTCCATAAAAACTTATATTTTTCTGGAAAGTTTTGAAACAACAATGCCTGAGAATTGAAGAAGCTTGTATACTTGCATATAAATCTCATGCTGTTAACCAGATTCACCATATAGTTTGATATATTACTTCTAGATGAATCCTAAAGCTCTTCTGCAATTCATTGATGCATAGTTTTCAAACTTCATATAATTTGGCATATTTTATCTGATACTATCTACATTATAATATCTTTGCATTCACTTGCATGGTGGTGGTCAGCACATGGAGGAAGGGATTGACTAATCACTCTGCTACTCGGCCACCGCTGATGAATCTTAAGCACAGCTGAGCTACTGGTTTGATTATGAAACATTGCCTCCTTTTCCCTAGAGCACCGCAGTGAGGTTTTTGGCCTCATATTCTGTGATTTTTCAATAGAACTGCACATAGCATACAATTGTAACATGATAAATAAATAAAAACTTGCATCACAAATTCTACTTGGGAAGGTTCAACTTTGTGGAAAGATTTCATAATGTAAATAAAAACGAATGTTGTAGATTTCCACTATACAAATAATGATGCTGTAGCAAATGAAACAGGTCGAATAAATTTGAGCCTAGCAGAAATTTACAACAATTTTTATTTAAATTACATCACAAGGTAGCATCTCTCTAAATTTGGTTATAAACAATGGTGGCATTGATTTTTTTATAAAAACTTGTCACCAGGTAGCATCTCTCTTAATTTGGTTAAGAACATAAGTGACATTGTGTATAACCAAATAAAGTGAGATGCTACCTTGTGACGTAAATTATTACTAATTTATCATATTACAATTGCATGCTATGAGCGGGTATATCAAAATATCAGAGTATACGAGGCTGAAAACCTCGCTGCCTCTTATATGTGGATTCTTCATATATGTAGGTATTTATGGTACTGTAATTACTGTTGAGGAATTCTTCCTGCTTTTAAACTTTGTCAAGTATTGTTTTTTGCAAATGTTATTTCATTACGAGATAAAACTAACTTCTGGAAAATTTCAAACCCAGTTAGACTTTCGGTTAATGAAGAAGATGGAATCGCTGTTATCAAGGTCGGTGGAGGATATGGACGATATGGACCAACGTCTTATGGCACTCATTGTCAGGTTGTCAGTCAGATTATAAAGGTGGAAATTTTATTCACTAGACTACACGAGCAGCATTTTTATTTGTTAATTTTTATTTATTGTTATTATTAGTTAATTCTACTAAACTGGTAATATCCCTTTAACTTTAATAAAAAAGTTGTAAATTACGCTATAAAAATACCTATTTTAGACCCCGATATACGCGCAATTCGATAGACGCGCATTTTTCAGGAACATCCATCGCGTATATCGGGGTATTACTGTACATTCCTTACGTTAATATTTTATTGGCCATATTAGTTCATGTTTTGCCCACTATGAGCGCTAATAGTGTTGGGGTAATAGCGATATTGTAGATTTGGTAATAGTCTTCTATTATAGTCTCTGGGCGCTCACGAGTGATCAGCATGTTTTAGAATGAAGTTATGTTGACGTTATATTTTAATGATTCGATTTACTGTTTAAAACAATTTAATTATTTGTAACAGTTGGTGTTTAAACTTAAATAAAACTAAAGATGTCGAAAAAGGTGCACTAGTGAGGAGAACGTCATTTGTCAGTTCGGTTTCGGCGTTTCGGGAACCGTAACTTCAGTGTTGTGAGGTCGACGGTGTGCAGTTGTCTATGGCAGTTATTATTGGGTAAGGTTTACTCATGTTAAGTGTGATTTCTATCATATTATCTCTATATTCATTGTTCTGTGAATCATCGTCATTGGTACTTCAGTTTTACTTTTCGCTATACGGAATTTATGCTTTACGAAACTGACAGATTTGAAAGCACAGCCGCAATTTTGGATGCTTATAACATGTTCGTTGTATTAGTTATTGTTCACCTTGATAACATCATGAACCTCGTACTTAGAATTATTTTTCCATTTGGTTGTGTTCTAATGTTTTGTATTAGAGTTGAATGGTAACACATCTCCCATGTGTTGAATGCATCTTTGTGTCTGCAGCAGTCTGCAGTTCATCGAGTAGGAATATCTAAGGACCACTCGAGAGGCCTGCGCTCCCCTCTGCTTCCTTGTTGTGGTAGGGGGCATAGGCACGGGTTTTAACCTGCCCCAGCATCGCTAGGCATCAGTTGGGCTTCGACCTTCACAGTGGTGTGCTTAGTTTTCAATTCCGTCTATTATCTTTTCTAGTTTTTTTCAAATATTTGAACACATCTTCTTTAAACAAGGTAAAATTGAATATTCTTATAGTTCACTTGATATCATATATATTTTAACTATATTCTTGATAAAGAATGCCATTTTAAAATAAATTTCTTTTGAAAATAAATTGTTTTTAAAAATTTTATGGTGATATATTTTAAAATTAATTACTTTTTTATAAATATACGTGCAAAACCATTAAGTTTAGAAAAAATAGGGAAAATATTCGCACCGGGACATTTCCCGGCGGGCCGGTGGGGCCTGTTCAGTGGGCTGGCAAGACCATGATTTTTAGTATACGTGAATTGCGGTATGGAAGAAAAAATATTATTTCGATGTGAAAAAGTTGGGGTGGAGGCGCAAACAATATTAAAAAAGCATAGGAAAGAGTAAAAGGAGATTATCTACCAATTTCATTAAAGTGTGAGAGCATATCTGTACAATAGTTACATTTCCCATGGGTTCCCTTTCCAATTCTATACCATATCTCCATCTCTCTCCCTTCCTCCCTAACTGCTCCCTCTTGTGTACTCATCCTCAAGTTCAGGGATTTCCCTGCATACAGCTGACGTCTTTTCCAACTGTGATCAGTAAACAACAGAGGGTGGTTAGAAATTCAGTCAGTTCAACTTACTCCGAAGTGACAGTTCAATCAACTAGTTGATCATTTCCATCTGTCATTTGTAAATAAGACATTTTGGTGAGTACATTCACATTGTACTTATTGTTATTTTCAATTTTAAACGGTTTCTGTCATAATTTTCTTCCTCTTCGATCGAGAAAGTATAAAATCTCGCAGCCACTCTTACATGCTTGAGGTGGTGAATGTGGTGATACATCCCTGTACTTCATTAACTCTTGACGTGATATCTGATTCAACGTGTCACAGTAAGTATATATTTTACAATTATTAATAAGTACGTATCAATTTTGGGGTTTGGTTAGATATTAAATCTAATTTTGAAAGAAATTACATCAGAAACAATTCAGTCAAAACTTGAAAATGACCTGATAATAAAATAACTTTGCGAAGATAGTAAGGAATTTAACGACAATTTATCAATTAATAAAGTATTTGTTGTTACTATT
The DNA here is from genome assembly GCA_028673005.1 of Tanypteryx hageni. Lineage (NCBI taxonomy): Eukaryota > Metazoa > Arthropoda > Insecta > Odonata > Petaluridae > Tanypteryx > Tanypteryx hageni. The sequence goes on from CM054116.1 coordinate 110,265,089, forward strand.
TTCACAATATTGTACACAATTGTAATTTAAAACCGTACAAACGTATAATTAATGAGTGAAACAGGTTTCCTATAATACTTCATTCATCTCAATATCTTTGTTATATACTCCTCAATAAAAAATATTTAAACTCTAAAATAAATAAATTTGAATGCCATTAATTAATAATTGTTTTTAATTACTAAAAACATCCTATGCCCCTTACCAATGTAACAAAATAATCAATGTCTCCATCTTATGCTATGGTTGGCACGCGAGTCAAAAATATTCTCTTATTTCATAAAATTTGGCACTCTGTCACCAAAAGGTTCGCCATCCCTGTTTTATGTATTCTTTTATTATATCTACCTGAATTTTGCAATTTTTTAAAATGAAATTTCCTCAATGCCAGGGATTTTTTATTGAATGACATTATAAATACAGTTTTATCCCTTTCATAATTAAATAACTAAATTTACCTGTGTTTGGCGCATATTTTTAAAAATAAATGTAGTTTACTGTAATTTTCTGTGTAAACAGTTGAACCGGTTCAACATATGAGTATCATCATCTACAACAGATTAACTTATCTTCGGAAATAGAACAAAGTGATTTATTTATTATTGGTTATTATGCAAACGTTCTCTATGTTAGTTAACTTTATCAACAGCTTTAAACTGTAAATGTGTAGCTTTGCACATATCAATCAGTTATTTCAGTAACCGTCATTATCCTATCACAATGACTATTCACAAAATGAAAAAAAAAAAAAAACATTTTTCCTGTCTGAAACAGTAGAAATATTCAACATAATTTTTTATATTTTTATTGTAATTTCAGACCATTCTCATTCATACACAAAAAATCCAGACATACTTTGCAAAGTTGTGCATTTAAGTGTTAAATTTCGGTGAATATTTTTATTATAGCTACAATTATTGATAATGAATTATTATATCAATATTAGGTTTATTCTTTAAAAAATAATTTTTAAATAACCTGTATAAAAATTTATTTTAGCATGGGTAAAAAAGTTTTAAGTGGAGCTCAAAAAAGAAAAAGGAATCGGCCGAGGCTCTAAAATGTCAAATGAAGAACATTAAATCAATTGACCATTATCTTCAAAGTGGAACTTCAGTTTCTGGAACGGTTATGAAATCATCAGATCATCAAGAAAAGCATGAACCATCAGGCAGACAGTCGTCCGTCATGAATCATCACAAAGAACAGTACGAGGCATCATTTGATCCACAACTGCCAGTCGAAGAATGTGATTCACAGCAAAGCAAATAGATGCACAACCCAAAAATATAGATGACAGTATAGGGACTTTATATCCACAGTCTTTAAACATAAAACCTGCAATAATAGAACTTGACCATATACTAAAGACATCTAATTTTCCTGCGTCAGCCACAGAACCTGAAATGACGGAACATCTCTTGACATCACAATTATTAGATGAATTGAAGAACAAAAAGTATCCATCAGATTTTGGTCACTATTCACAAAATTTAACAAAAGAAATAAAGCGATTTGTCCTGAATTGTGGTCCATGTAGACCTAAATATCAATAATCTCCAAAAAATGAAAATGGTAGATCGTTTTTGTCTCATCATTATACAATTGTGAACAAATCAGGCTTGAAAATAGACAGATTATGGCTTTGTTATTCACCTAAACTTGATAAAGTCTATTGTGAACCGTGCTGGTTGTTTTCGAATTAGAATACGGTATGGACCAAGGTCATGAATGATTGGCAATCCTTGTCAAGGAGAATAAAAAAGCACGAGGGAAGTTCACATCATTTAACTAATTGCATGGTTAAGAAAAATTGGCAAGCTAATAATTGTATCGATCAAGAATTGGAGAAGTCTCTTCGAGCCAAGGCAAGTTTTTGGCGATTAGTCTTGGAAAGACTGATAAAGATTACTTTGAAACTGGCCAAAAATAGTAATGCTTTTCGAGGTCACAGAGAAAATATATCCGACATTATGTAGGTAATTTTTTATCTGACGTGAAATTATTAGCCGAATACAACAATGTAATGAAGGAAGTTTTAACATTGCCATCAGGTACGACTAAATATTTGAGTCCAGCAATTCAAAATGAATTGATTCATTGTTTAAGGCTAAAGCCTATTGCCCCAAAACACTATTTCCAACACACAAGCTATACGGTTACAGATATCTCTATGCAGTTTTCGCAATTGTAAACTTTTATCTTTTATAATTTTTCTTGTTTTTTATATTTTTAATATAACAAATTTAAAGCCATTAAAATTCCTAAATACGATGATTAAAATACTTTCCGAAAAAAAGTAAAAAACTAGAAAGAAAATAGAGATAATAAGAATCCATTATCAAGTTACAGAATAATATTTTTTCCAACAGTTAATAAGTTATGCTAGAAATAAATATTGCATTGTTCGCCCCCGGCTATAAGCGATCCTGGCGACGAAGGGAGAAAATGCAAGAGTTGTGCCAGTGAAGTCCTGCGCCCATCCGCGATGACTCACGATGAGAGTGGAGAGGGGAACTAGGAGAGGTGAATGTAACGTGAGAGAGGAGTAGAGCTTCGCAAGGAGGCGCATCGCCAGCAAGCGGCAATTTGATCTCGGTTCAAAGGAGGTGATTCTGTTTGAGGTGTCGTCCACGTTCATCGTTGCTCACACTTTTTGCTTTACGTTTGTATTTTAATATATATATATACAGGCAATTTTAGAAATGTGTATTAGATGTATTCTACAAATATCTATTCAAATTATAAATATTTATTCTGAAATAAGAAATATAATGAAATGTCAAAGAATTCGTACATTAAAATCCTCCAGCAGATTTTCCGGTGATGTTTTTTTCTCCCTTACGTCCGGAACAATAGATAGCTTAGGATGACCCTCCCCGCTCTGGTTGAGTCACCGTTCGAGTTGTTGACTGATGTCTTTTGTAGGGCAGCAGCTTTCCTCCTCTCCAGGCATGTGTTTATGATACCATGTCTGTCGAATGCTATTTTTCGTGAGCCACCATATACAAAACTGCAGTGTGTTGTTTTTGTTTTGGTTGCACCTCATCCTAACCAAATGTGTAGGCGGGCAGGGAAAATCCATGCGAAATTTGAGTGAATTAGAGTATTTTACCCATAAGCACAAGCAGGTATAAACTCTCTAATTGTTTTCATTTTTAATTGCCGACGTCCCTTCTCCTTTCTCATTGGCCGCCCCATTCCCTCATCTACCATTTCCCTTTTTACCCTTAGAAATTCTGAAATAGCGAGCATTTTTATTTGGCTTTTGCACGAGTGAGTTCCCAATCTATTTGGAAAATGGTATTCTAGAAATTTTTTTGAAGATTTTCAACTGATCACAGCGGTACTTCAGTGTATCTATGACATTTGCATTTTGCAAAAGATATTATTGAAATATATCGTTTTATTACGTGTAGAGAAGTTGAATTTATGCATCCTATTCGAAAGTATATTTTCAAATTCAGTATTTTATAGAATGTTATATTTGTATTCTACAAAAAATGCCAATTTAGACATCGCTTTTATAGCGTATTATAGTGTATAATTAAATTACGTATGTTTTATAAACAATTGAATTTTCATCATTTTTGCACAATTTTTTATTTTGATTATATTTCTATCTAATAAAAACAAAATGTGTAATGTTATCACGTTTTACTGAACTGGAATAAAACATGTTCCAAAAGTGCATTGAGTTATTTACCTTGTTAGAATTATAAGTTTTACGTATTTTTTTATCAAAGAAACCATGCACAGTAACCTATGCTACATCTGTGGGCATATATAAAGATCAGAATCCTTCCTGAGGGTCGTACGATCAAGAAAACTATATTCTTAACTTAGGGGACGTGACCCACCGGTGTAACACGGCGGCTGCGGGCCCGATCGCCGGTGACCCACCGGTGGGTCACGACGCCTATGAGGAGAGACAAGCGTGAATTACTGGTTGGTTCACGCCGTCGTGAACGTGTTAAAAATATTTTTCATTCTGTCAGTGAAAGCTTGTGTTTTGAATTAGGAAGTAAACTCTGCCGAAGAACTAATAGAGGATTTGAAGAATGGTCCATTCCATGTCTTTGGAAGATATGAAGGATGCCGAACCTACTTTGCGACAATACCAACAAAGAGAAGGGGGCGCTTGATTCAAAGTAAGAAGCATGCATTGAAACAATTGAAGAGGCATTGAAGCCTTTGATTCGGAAAGCCGGCCAGTTACTGACTAACGACACAAGTAACTACACAGAAAATTTTATGGCTTTAGTAGCAAAATTTGTTGGTGGAAAGCAGGTTAACAGATCAAAAAAGGATTATACTAGCACAGGGCTTACGGTGCTGGCCTCGATTTTCAGCTGGGGCCCATGTGGAGTTATGCGGCATGGAAAATTCTTGCGGGAAAAAGTCCCCATAAATCTCTGCGATCAACATGCCAATGCAAGTTGAAACGTCTACAGGCAGTAAAGAAGTGTCTAGACAGAAGGCTAAAGGGCAAACCCAAGAAGCGGATAAATTTCGAGGATGGCGCAAAGGATTATGGGGAAATGTTCCAAAAGTTGGACATGGGCAACGACGAATTCGAGAAAGAGGCGTCTTTGTTTATTGAAAACTTGAAAGTGAATCAAGACTCGAAAGATGCCTTGCAGAGAGCCACGCAAGGTCAAGCTGCCAACGATAGGTGGTTTAAAGAAAGAAAAACAGACCGACTTCTAACTTTGGCCTTGTCTGCAAACGGAGAAAGACATCAAAGTGGAGCCCCTTTGTGAAGCGCCTATTGTACTCGATGCATTTTGAGAATGAAGCGATGCGGTATGGGCAGCTCCGAGAGAAAGATGCAATTAGGGAGTACGAGGCAATCACTGGGAGATGAGTATTCACTTCAGGGCTCTTCGTGGACCTGGAGCACTCTTTCTTTGCTGCTTCACCAGACGGCTTGACTGACGACGGAGGCATTGTGGAAATAAAGTGCCCGAAATCAGCCGAAACAATGACAATAAATTGTTCCTCAGAAAATTTAAAGTACTTCTGCCTAGACAAAGACCTTCAACTTAAAAAAAAGCACAATGAGTCCATTTACGAATTTATTTTTAATACATTATTAGATTCGATTTTTTCTTAAAATGATGATGTTTTTTCCCGCGAATTTGTGTGAAAAATTTTCGCTGAGAAAATGACATCAGAAGTTTGAACCGAATCGTTGGGCGCGAAAACGCGCAGTATCTCCGCCATTTTGATGTGACGTCACTTGTATATAATAAGTACTGGCATCTTTCACCGCTGTCTCAAGTGAACGCTCGTAACACCTCACGATTGTTTTAAACGTGTTTTTTGTAATTTTTAAAGCGCAAACATGGATGATAGTGGTAAAAAAAATACTCTATAAGTATTGTTTTGTACCACAATGCAGTAATACATCGGTTACCATGCCGGAAAAGTTGTTTTTTCATTTGCCAAGCAACAAGTTTCAAAGGGAAGCCTGGTGTAAAGCAGCAGGAAGAAAATTCAAGATTTCTGCCAACAGTAAAAATGTTTACTGCTGTGAAGACCATTTTGGGGTAAGTAAAGTTCTGTATTTGGCGATAATAGTAAGTTTTGACAGATATTTAAGGGAATAAGTGGAAAATAAGCATGAGTACATCTAGCATGTAGACTACGAGAGCATCATTCTCCATTTTTTAATGTTATACTTTAGAGACAGACATATTTTAAATCAGTAAAGAGAAATTCCATAATAATTATAAATTAAATACCTATCATTTCAGAATACAAGCATTTGAGATTTATAGTTGATAATTTGTTTTTGCTCATTGGAAGCTAGTAGATCTATAAATACTGATATATTAACAGTAACAATAATAATAGTAATTTATTTCCATTTAGTAGTATAATTAAATAGTTATATAATACAAGCATTAATATATCACAATTATTATATTCCAGCTGAAAGAGGACACCAACAATTGGATGAGAGTGCAACTACAACAAAATGTTAGACTCACTTTAAAAAGTAAAATTGTTCCTCATGTATTTAACTGCCAAGAAACACGTAAAACAATGCATAGAACTGAAGCACCCAGATCAGCTGCTATTAAAAGAAAAAGAATGAGTGACATACAGGAGGCACTGAAGATGGTAGAACAACAACCTGCAAGCACAGAATTTGAAATGAGTGATGTGGATGCCAACTCAACTGATATTTCAAATCAACTTGCTGATGAAAAAATGTTTGAAGATACCACACAACAGAAGGTGGATGTCTGTGATGTCAGCATACAGGTAAATATAAAAATATTTTGAGTGCTCTTGCTCTGATTTTTATAAAGTATTAAATAAATAAATGAAAAAGGTTTTTGGTACACAACTTAAAAAAATACTAATACAATGAAAATAATAAATCTAATTTCATTTGTTAACAGGTTAATATTCAAGCTAATTTCAGAAGCAAAGCAGTACAATGTGGGCCATTAATGGTTCAACAAAGTTGTTCACCAAAAAAAGGTATTCTTAAAAATAGTGCAACCAATACAATGCCTGTTCAGCAAGAATTAACAAAAGAAAAGGATGACATAGAAGACAGTTATTCTGGACATAGTGACTCTGTTATTGAATCACCAAGTGATGAGAGTTACACATTAGATGAAGATGGCAAGAATGAGCTATCAGATTATGAAGATGGAAATGATGAAGCAATGAGGCAATCTATGCTAAAGGCCACAATTTTTACCATGAAAAACATCCCAAATTATATACAGGTTTGCCTGAAGAATGTTTATTTATAGTAGATGAGCTTTCTGAAGTACTCAAGTGCAAAGAAGAAAATATTTTGATGGTACTAAAAAAAATTAGGATGAATCCCTCACATGAAGTACTAAGGCATGATTTTGCAATAAGTCCAAGTAAAGTGTGTCAAATTTTCCAAAAACTCGTTCCTCCATTGGCAAAATGCTTTAAAAATTTTATTATTTGGCCTACTAATGATGAGGTAAAAATAAATTATAATATAAGATACTTGTTGATCTGACATTTTAAGCCTTCCTTCCGAAACTTGGCAGCACATCTCTTAAAAAAAGTCTTGTCATCTACATCAGGTTGCACAATCGGTTTTTTTAACTCAAAGTCACTTGCTTTTACAAACTTCACTGATGACCCCACTCTCGACAGTTTAGATTTTTTCCAGTAGCAAACTTTAGATGTCACAGAAGGTTCTTCACTTCTTCTGTGAAGCCACATTATGAAGGCAATTGCATGTTTACATCTACCTGTAACAAGTGCATAAAAGCAAATAATGTTAAGTAGAAATTAAGGTAGGAATCAACTCAGAATCATTGAAAATGTCTTTTGTTATGAGTAAGTTTCTAAACAATTTCTTAACACTCTAACTGCTGGCTATTTAAATGGCAGCCCTTCCGCCAATGCTGGCCATTTTCGGCATTTTTCAAAAATTTATGGTGGAAAAACTATATTACCTACAAAAATGTTACTTACATGAAATGAAAGCTTCAATCTTCTACTCTTTGATGATAAATAGGTTTTTAATATTAAGCAAATATTAAGAGCTATAAAATTTACCTAATAAATGGCTTTTTTTGAAAAAGAAAAAATAATTGAGTGTGGTGATTTTTATGTTAAAATAAATTAAATGCAAATCATGTGAGAAAAAATTATTTATAATTAGGAACACTTACATAATAAAAAACTCAAACACTAACTTTTGTAATTTTTTTTGAATGAAACAATTTGAAACATGGTTGTACGCACAGAGGGATTTTACATAAACTGCATTGATAAGATGTGTCCTTCCTTGCAGCCTTTCCTGTCTCTTTTTTTCCTTTGTCAGAGCAAACTTTGCATTTTCTCTGTAGTCTTGTCTTTCCAGGGGGAGGAGGAATCTTTTCCATAAAGTGCTTATTCCCTGTGAGCCTGGTTAGTTGAGTTCTGCTTGTGCTGGGTTGAGGTGAAGCTTCCTCAAATACAACAAGTTCATTGCATATGTCCTTCATAAATTGGGTGATAGTAGTTTTCTTCTTCATAACTTGGGTGTATAAAATGCAGGCATTGGCAACACACATTAGTATGATGTGAAAAGATAACTTTCGCCACCACTTGACGCTGCGATGCTCAAAGGCACCATACGACATTCTTTGGTCCGAAAGGTCAACTCCAAATTTTTTCTTGTTATAATTTATAACACATGCTGGTTTGGTTCTCTCTCTTCCTCTTCTATCTGCGTAGGTAATCATTTCTGCCCTATGTCGTGTACTTATCATATAAACATCACGTTTATCTCGCCAACATAGTGCTAAAATATTACCATTTCTCCGAAATATTTGTTTTCCTCGTTGCAATCTGGGATTTTTCAGAGCAATGGGCATACCTTTTCTATTATTTCTTGTAGTGCCGACTAAACCTGTTTTTTCTTTCTCTAGATCAGTGGCAAGAGAAGGGCTAGTGTAATACCTGTCGGTGTACAATGTGTGCCCTTTTCCAGCTAAGTTACTGAGGAGATTTTTTACAACATTCACAATAACATTTTCTTGGCCACAGTAAACATCAAAATTCCAGATGTACCCAGAATCAGATTCTGACAGCATGTATACTTTTATGCCATATTTGCTGGGCTTTTTAGGCATATATTGCTTGAATGTCAATCTGCCTCGAAATTTACACATTCCCTCATCAATTGTAATATCTTCCGCAGGTTGATAGGCATTTTGAAAACGTGAACGAACTGATTCAATAAAAGGTCGAATTTTATGCAAAGGGTCATGGTCTGGCTCCCCCTTTTTTATATACGAGGTATTATCATTTAGATGAAAATTCACCATTATGGCTAAAAACCTATCACGGCTCATTATATTTGGACAGAAGTTACAAGAGACAACAGGATTTTTCGACCAGTGATCGTTGATCTGTGGCTTTTCGCTAATGCTCATATGCAGAATGATGGCTATAAATTTTTTTATATCTGCTAATGTCACTGGTTTCCATAAGTTTATTCTACTTTTAGGGGAAATTTGATTCAAACTTCTAAGTTTCAGAATCTTCTGTCTTGCGTACAAATTTGTTTGCTCCTTCATGTGCCGAATAAGATCATCGTCAATAAAATATACGAAGAAATCTAGCAATGAGTTATTATTGTCAAGCTCTGTAACATCTGAAATACCTGACTGTCCAGTGTAAACATCAATATTTGGAACTTGATCAACTGAAGTCCATCCAAGTTGTGAGTCACTTCTACGGTTTCTAGCTCCAGTACCTTGTCCTCTTGGTCTCCCTCTAGGGGGAATTTGAAGTTGAACTTGAGCAGGTTCTTCTTGTTCTGAGTCAGAGTTTTCACTTACATTATCACTTCCGTCATCTAAAATAAAATAAAAACAAGTTGAATCGGAAAATAATAAACAAAATTGAACAATAAATACCTAATTCTGAAAAACAAACAGCTGAAATCCAAAATACCAACAAGAAAAGTGAAGTTCAGTAATAAAATGAAAAGGTTCACTTACTTGAATCAGCGTCAATCTCTTCTTGAACATAATCTGGATCGTCTTCCGAGTCAACATTTTCATTATCACTATCACTTTCGTCCCAATCACAACGTAATTCATCCAAAATATCGCCGTCTGTAAATCGATGTGAAGCCATGGTCGTTTGTTTACAAACTGTCAGAGTGACACAAAATGCGTTTCACTATCATTCGCCAAATAATGCACGCATACCCCACATAGAGGATTTTTTGTGAACTAAATAGATCGACGAACACCACGGAACAATGCTGGAGCCGTCAAAAGACGTCTTCCCGCATAAGATAGAATGTAAACTAAGAGGACGTCAAATGACGTCCTCCGCAATCTTCGGAAGTTTTGAAAAGACGTCAATTGACGTCCGCCGCAGCTAAAGTGTTAATCCATAAAGCTTCCTGGATAGGAGTAACTTAAATAAGATGATGCCCTTGCATACATTATGTTCAACTCATTTACAACAAGATAAAATTTGGAAAAAGAAAAGAATAATAAAATCTCACCAATAGATGCTGCACAATCTAAACATTCAGTAGATATAACTTCATTCTGCATTTCATCAATTACAGCCACAACAGAGTAACATTTTTGATGAACTCGATGTTCATGAGTAATTCTCGCTTTTATAGTAACACAACCACCACTCCTTCTCAACTGAACATATCCAATGGCATTGTCTCCATAAGTTGATCTACCAGGTCTGCGAGAAAAACATACAGATTACACTGTACTTTAAATTAGATAATGAATGTAGTGCTGATCTAACTGAAGCATTTTAGTTCTTAAACAATGATACTTATCTTGTTTTTCTGTTATTAAACTGCTGCACTTAATTTCGCCATTTCAGTTATTAAATTATTCTACTCAACTCATTATTTGCTCCGTAGTTTAATTAGTTTATAAGATTAGTACTTGAGTTTTAGTTCATTAGCATATAAAATGAATTCAATAGTTCCAACTACAGACAAAAGAATGAGGTTCGGTTTACTCGTTTAATGACTGAAATAGCGAGATTAAGTGTAACAACTGAAAGGAAAGGCTCCATACTGCTGAATAATAACTAACATTATCTGATTACTTAAAAAAAATAGTAAACAACCAAAGAACATATATAGTTTTAAATGAATAAGAAAAATAATACTTACTTGGCAGTTTTTATTCCTCGCATTTCAGCCGACACATATTTCGAGTTTTGGCTAAAAAAACTCGCTACCATCATAGAATCAACTAGAGGCAAATTGTCGGATTGACCTTTAACAAAACCTTCCTCAGTCATCACGAAGGTCTGCTTCGTTTAAATAAAAGTGCACAGATTGAACTCTTCAACAACACTTCAGCATTCAATGACTTCCTTTTCGTCGCACCGGAACCTGAGCGCTCAATGCCGGGATGCCGAAACTATAATATACTGATGATGTCACGCTAAGCTCTGACCAATCACGGCTCGTTTTAGATAAGGTACCATTTCCTAGGATAATCTGTATTTTTAATTGACAATAATGACCTTTATGTTGAGAATTGGATTTTCGGAGTACGATTTTTTAAATCGCCGTACAATAACACTTGGGATTCAAGTATTTTCACTCGAAAATAAAATTTCGTAAATGGACTCATTGCTATGACCAAGTTCAGGGTCAGCTCCATATGACAGGCCTTCCCTTCTGTGATTTTGTGGTTTGGACAACAAAAGACTGCGTCTTGCGACGAATACTAAAAGACGATCTTTTTTGGAAAGAGAAGATGGAAAAAAATTAGCGTTCTTTTACACCATCGTTCTTCTTCCGGAAATCGTCGACCCCAGAATGTGCAGGTCAATGGAAATACGTGAACCTGGAGATAAGCAGGAGTAATGTACATTTCATACGTTTCCTGAGAGCAGTGCCGTAACTAGGGCGGGGCAAGCGGGGCTTCTGCCCCGGGCGCAACTTTCTGTATTTATATTAAGTATGTACTCATTATGTATATAATTAATGAGGTCAGGCTCAACTTTGTGTTTAACAAGTTTTTGTAATTTTTGTAACAGTTTGCTACTATGTTGCTTTCGCCTTCCTTTCCCACCCCTTCTTTTCCCAACCACTCATCCAATTACCTCCCATTTGTTTTCTTTGTAACCCTTACCGTCTCCCTCTCCCCCCTCATTTCACCCTATATATATGGAACAATTTATATTTTTTTCACCTGATGATACTACGATCGTAGTGAAACCGGTCGTGTTATATTAAAAGTTGTGGAAACTACAAAGTTATCCTTACATTAATCATTATGTATTTAAATTATGTATGTATATAATCATTATGTATTTAAATTATGTAAATTTATAGTGAAAAATTATATATTATTCTAGGCTAGGTCTTGGGGAAAAAAGGTGTGGCGGATTCACACCTAAAGGTGCGGTGAGTGCAATCGCCGATGTCTCCGCTCGAAATCTAATCCTTTGTTATCATATACGGTCAGCCTACTCACGGCAGGGCTAGAGGGGAGGATGAGGTTGACAGGCGCATTCAATCGCCAGAGAATATTTTCCCCATGTGCCAGTGTGCCGGGCACTTCCCCTCCTTTGCTGATTAGGTCGGGGAAGGAAGAGGGTATCATCTTGGTTCTGCCCCACCCCTTCCACCTTCTTTTGGTCACGTCATTGGTGCGACAGGACTAATCCCTACGTCCAAAATTCAAACTGCTAGTGCACGAAATCCGAGTGACCGCGGTGGCATCTTGCGTCCGAGATTCACATTATGACTCAGTAGGCTTTACCCCTAAGCACTTCCTTTAAAGCGAAAACTTATCGGTGATATAAAAGATTCTCCATTTTTCTCAATTATAGCTGATACAACACAGGTATATCAGAATAATCAAAGACAATGAAACAGATATACCTATCGACCTTAAAATTGAAGACTTTTCTCAGTTTTTATCATGTGACTGACCAATCCGCTGTGGGAATTTCTTCTTTATTATGCAGTGTTTTGTATGAAAATGAAATTGATTTATCAAAATGTCGGGGACAGGGCTACGATGGAGCTAGTACTATGAGTGGCATTTATAGCAGAGTACAGAAGCGCACTCAGGAAATACAACCAAATGCTGCCTACATCCATTGTGCTGCTCACAATCTTAATTTAGTCATTAAGGCTACGGTAAGAGAAGTCGGAGAAATAAATAAATATTTTGAGATTCTCCAAAATATTTGTTCTTTGGGGAAAGCTTGAAAAGGTGGGATCTACTTTCTTCGGGCGAATCTGGTGTTACTATTAAAAAATTGAATCCTACGAGATGGGCTGGACAATTGTCATCCTTGATTGCAATTAAATTAAAGTAGATTGACATTTTGAAAGCGTTGAATAAAATAATATTAGCATCAAAGAAAGCTCAAGAAAAGAGTATTGCAGGTGGTTTAAAGAAAAAAAATGGAATCATTTGAGTTTTTATTTCTAACAACATTTATTGAAAAACTAATGTCCCATATTAACGTTGCATCTCAATTCCTACAACGAAAATCAGTCCATTTAAATGAAGCTTCTCGACACCTGAAAAGAGCTACTTTTAACATATAGAGTATGCGAAACGAGTTTGATGAAATCCTGAAGGAATCCGAATGTGTTGCACAAAAATGGGGCATAACAAGTAAATTTGAAAATAAAAGACAAGCAAAAACAAAAAAAAGTTTGATGAGTTGCTGGAGGATTACACATTCGTAAATCCGAAAAAGTATTTTAAAATAACTGTTTTTATTCCACTATTGACATTATAAATAAGCAATTGAAGGATAGATTGACCGGAATGACAAAAATTGCAACGAGGTTTTCATTTTTGAATCCAAAAATGTTGTCTAAACTTACAAATGACGAAATTCTAAGTAATATTACAGAAATAAAGAAAATTTACAGATGATTTTACTGACGCATTGAGAATACAAATGCTACTTTTTACAAAAAGTCGGAGATCAGAAATTGATAAATTGCAGTCAGTTCAAGATTTAGCTAATTTAGCTATGATAAAATTTTATGATGTGACAACTAGTTACCCTGAAGTGTGTAATTTACTTATACTATTTTTTAAGCCTACCTGTTACTGTAGCCACAGCAGAGAGAACATTCTCAAAAATGAAAATAATAAAATCATACTTAAGAAATAGCATGACTCAAGACCGACTCTCTGACTTAGCATTACTTAGTATTGAAGCGGATTTTGCTGAGAAAATGGACGTACAAGAGTTGATTAATAATTTTGCAGAAGCCAAAGCTCGAAATCGCAAATTTTAATTAAACTATGTAGAAATCTCAATTACTCTGTGATTAGCAACAGTTTTGTGATTTTTTGAATTGTTTATAATAATTTATCAATTTAATTATTCATAATAAATATAAATACTTTGTTTATCAAAATTCTATATTTATGTTATTTCTATTAATATCCATTACACTCAGAACACACTAACAAATATTCAATTAGTAAGTGGGGCCCTGAGAGATTTTTTGCTAGGGGCTCAAAAGCTATAGTTACGCCACTCGGGGCCCATTGAAAACTTGCGCAGGGGGGGCCCAGAATTTGTAGTTATGCCACTGGTTTAAACCCATGACTTTATTTGCCCTGCGGTTATTAAAATTTGATGGAATTTACACTCTTGTACTTTAACTGTATCGATAACTATTGAATATTTAAATACCGAAATATAGAAAGAATAAATTACTATATAATTTGGTGATCTCTGATGCTTTGCAAATAATTAAGCAATTTTGGTAAGCCTAACGTTTGATAACGTGATGGTGCCGAGACAGAAAACTGGCGGAAAGACAAACTGGCAGCAAGACAGATGCACAATATGATAACTCTATAAGATGTAAATAAATAAACACCTCATCAGTGATTTGCAGAAAGGTAACTCCTACCTCTAAGCGTCGCAGATTAAATGAGTATTGCCGAAGTTTTTATGGTATAAAAATTATGCTACTGTATGCATATTTGACCAAGAATATGATAGACAATACTTCAGCATATACTTGCCGTAGTGGGAAGTGAAGCCAACATGACTCTCGACTGAATCAGCTGATTGTGGAAGAACAAATGAATCAAAATATTCTAGGAAACACCCCAGCATCAAACTCTAAGAGAAGGGTTTCCATTCTAACAGAAAAGAACCCAACTGTGCTAACAGATGCCATGCTTTTCTGAAATCCCTGTGGTAGGTAAAGTTTTCGAAATATGGGAATGGTCATCACAAACTTAATGTATTAATGTGAGATTCTTTCCTATTGATATAAAAGTTGGAATTTTTTCACAGCCACGAAAATAGCAATGGTATACATATCATGCAATAACAACAAGAAAGGAAGGTAATATGTCCTAATACAGACCAAGTAGAAAGTCTGAGGAAAGGCAAAATTATTTATTTTTTAATATTTTCTTTACTTGAATTCTTAAGTAGGCTTTGAGACTGATCACAAAAATGAAGTTAAAAGTACACCAATAACGTTTATATGAATTCTTACAAACAATAGCTGTCCAGTACAACACAGCAGAGAAGAAAACAGGCAATTAGTTCATTAAGAAGATCAAACTATCATTTTAAATTGTTGGAGCATGTATCATAATAAAAACATATCCTAGAAAACGAAAGGACATCAAAAAAGTCACTCAAATATACTTACTCCCTGCCTTATAAAGTTGAATTAAAATAAAAATAAATAAATAAAAGCAGATAATATAAAATCCCAATTAACTTGAATGTGGAAATTTTGTTTTAAAATAAAAAAGAAAGCAGAAACAATAAAACATCAGGTATAAAATCAGCTTTTGATATGGCATACATGATTTATAGAAATAAAATTATTTCACATTTATACTGATGGCTGGTTAATCAAAGAGCAATATCACATACAAATATATCAGGATAGCTACAATCAAACATTTTAAAATTCTACTGATTCTTGAAGAGCACAAGCTTTGTACATCTACTTCTTATCCTTTGCTCATGGAGATGATGTGTGCTGCTTACCATCATGGTATAACCTGATTTTGATGTACCAATTAACAATGGCTTTTACTAATTGTATTCTATGGTTATTTATCGGTTTATGATTGAGAATGTGCTCATTTAAAGATGCAAACAGTGCGCTAACAAATTTTCTCATTGCTTCGCCCATTATTCTTGTTACATTTATATTATTCAAATCACAATTAACCATCTCTACCCTACGGACCTTTTCTGTGAGGTGACATAATTTGACAACATCATCAGAAGGGCAAATCAGTCCTTGGTTTTTCCTATTGGAAATATTACAACTTTGTTCATTTGACTGTAATGCATCAAGACAAGTAACGCAATTTACATTGATCCAACTTTCTAACAAATTCTACTATGTATGCCACAACATCTTCATTTAAAACAGACATATCTGCTACCGTACATTAGGAATGATCAACTGCTAATAAACTGGCAGCTGAAGCTCACTTCAATACAAAATAAACAAATCGTATTACAGCACGTCGTAGGCTATTATTTATATATCCAGTGATCTACATTAAATTATTAGTTTTAATTTTTTAGCGTTTAATATGGGACGAAGGCATAAGCGTATAGCACTGAAGAAATTTGGCAACTGCGCCCACCATAAGGGCAATGGTGTCTTCAAGGGGTGGAAAAGTATATACCTAGGTAGCTTTCTGGTAAATGGCGCTGGTGAAATTTTTCTGCAGTCACATTTTACAAAAAAACCCTAATCCCCATCGTCAAATATCATCACAAAGTCAAACCCCCTCCCCCCATGCATGATGTCATACATCCATAAAACCATTACAAAGGTCAGCATATTGATAAGAAAATTTAGCTGGAAAACTCACATCAATGTCTTCGCAGGTTAAATGACCTCACTTGTCTAATGTTAAGGTATATAAAACAATCTGCAAGTGCAAAATGTACATAATAGTAAGACTAATGTATAATGATTATTAAAAAAATAACAATGAATTTATCATGAATACAAATATTAATACTGGATTACATATATCTACATTTAATCTTCCTTACTTCCAAATATATTTATGAATGATTTGAGTTTAGAACAATAAATTATGCTTGTTTTAATTTGATGAAAATCGTCCATGGTGTAATTTTGAATAATTCCTTGATATGTAATAATGACTGATACCTACAATATTTTACCTTTGGGGCAACCGCATTCATGTGCAAGAACGAAGGGGGACCACGACTACTCCAAAAAATTTGTTCTTCTTTCCAATGAACCTTTTGCCTCTTGAGGCCATTGATTGTCGACCCTCGAACTGCTCAAAACAGATTGCTATAACGGTGTGCCTGCTAGTGAGGTTTAATGTAAATTAAACTGCAATAATAGTAATACTCATGTATTATGATTATTACCATTTGCTTCATCAGTTCCGGGACATGCTAGTTCCCGGATCGCTAGTATACGGAGCATAAGATAATATCCCTTCCAAAAACGCAAGCAGTATCCCATGCGGCATCTTTCACCTCCCGAAAGTGTATGTCTAATAATTTTTACCATCAAATAAATAGATAAGGGGCCACTGTATTTGCTATAAAATTTAACTCTGAATAGAATCCTTCCTCATTCGTCAGCCGCTGTTTGCGTGGACCACTCTCAGTTGAGGATTGAACGACCTGGGAAAACCATTTCTATCATAGATAATAATTTCGTAATTCCCATGTCACTTGTCTGGGAACATGATGACTCTCCATGAAGTCAATTAAATCAGACTAACGAGAGTCCGTTTTCGACCTCCCCAGGGGTATACTGATGCAATCGCCGGTCCGGATTAAGGGATGCTGGCTCCCTACGCAATGCCTAGATTATCAGGTCCCATAGCATACAAAAAGATTACCATTTAGAACAGAAATTATAATTTACGCATTAAGTCGAAGGCCTTATATTTTCTATAACGGAGAGGCAAAGTTGGAAAAATTCCGTAACGATGGGCCCATTTGCGCTATAGCCGAATACCCTAATTTAAATCTTTCCGTCCGTAAGATCGTAATTACAGCCTATGAAAATTTCTCAGCAAAATAAGATTACCACACCGTCCCATGAATCGATATGTTCCAAGGACGATGTATGTGTTGTAAACCCCGTGAACGATTCGGCATCACACGGAAACGAAAGAAAGGCGGCTTGACCGATCGCATTTCCTCCTTCAATTATTAAAAGTTTTTACTAAAACATCTAAATTTGGGTGCGAACACGGCAGTCTATGCTTGGGGCTAAGGATTTTTAGGACGCTGGGGGATAGTCGTTTAACACTTCGGGGGGTTGGCAAAGACGGTCAGGCGAAAGAGGTGAAGCTAAAAAAAATCCACCAATTTTATCACAGGTACATATATGCCACGTTCCAGGAAAGGCGACAGGTGGCACCCCACAAGAGGTGTATCCCCACAAACTCGAAACGGGAAACCCGTTAAGGGTAAAGCCTACTGAGTTATAATGTGAATCTAGGACGCAAGATGCCACCGCGGTCACTCGGATTTCGTGCACTAGTAGTTCGAATTTTGGACGTAGGGATTAGTCCTGTCTCACCAATGACGTAACCAAAAGAAGGTGGAAGGGGTGGGGCAGAACCAAGATGATACCCTCTTCCTTCCCCGACCTAATCAGCAAAGGAGGGGAAGTGCCCGGCACACTGGCACATGGGGAAAATATTCTCTGGCGATTGAATGCGCCTGTCAACCTCATCCTCCCCTCTAGCCCTGCCGTGAGTAGGCTGACCGTATATGATAACAAAGGATTAGATTTCGAGCGGAGACATCGGCGATTGCACTCACCGCACCTTTAGGTGTGAATCCGCCACACCTTTTTTCCCCAAGACCTAGCCTAGAAGGTCCTCGGTGTTCACAATAGATGCTCACATGATTGACCTTCCGTTTTCTTATTTTTCAATCCCATAAAAGCCGTCAGACTTACTATTACGTCCTGCGTCAGCGTTCGTTTCTTTTATCTATTGACGCTAGATAGTTCGTGAAATCTAATTAACCTTTATATATTTTAAAAGAATACTAATTATATTACAATGACTATCAGGCAAAATAGGTACAAAGACATTTTTAAAGATTCGAAATACTTGTTTATTTCAACGTTAAAATTTATGTACTCTCAGGCAGCGCCGTAACTAGCACCTGGGGCAAACTAACAAATATAAAAAATTCTCTAATACCTATTTTTTTATTATATGGATTTTGGGTGAACAATTAATAAATAAAAATAAACTATAAATGATATACATTATCACTATAAATTTACATAATTTAAATACATAATGATTAATGAAAGAATAACTTTGTAGTTTCTACAACTTTTAATATAACATGACCGGTTTCACTACGATCAGGTGAAAAAAATATAAATTTTTCCATATATATATCATGGTACTACTAAGGGAGGTAGGTCGTTCTGGTGGACGAAAATGCGTCCAGTTCGTGCATGACGTCACGTAGCATAAGCTTTGTAGCGGGAAACTTAAACTTTGTATAAAAATGAACGTAAATCGGCTGCTGATATCCATCTATTTATTTCTTCACCCTTCGTTATTATAAATAATACATTTATAAGTCATGCTATAAAATCCCCGGACGTTAATTTGTATAAACAATGATTTTTTAACGAATTACCGGAATCGGAAAAAGTTCAAGTTTGTTAAGAACATTCGGCATCAAGTGAACTTCGAAGAAGGGAAAAGAATTCTAAGAAAGGTCCCAAACTCATCTCAAAGAGAAGGGCTTCATTTTCCGTATGATTCTCACTCAAAGGCCGATTTTTCCCAAGTTAACTTTTTAGTTTTTTCGTCATTGATTTCTTCGAATTTCGCGTAAATACTGGCGTTTTTATCACTCACTAGCGTAATTGCCCTTCAAATATGACGGGTATGCGTGAATTAAATTGAAATAAAAAGATTAATGAAACCAACTCTTAGATACACTAAAAAGTAAACAATAAATATAAAATTCACATAACTGAGTGTTCCAGAGATAAAAAATAGTTATGGGTGAATGGAAATTGCATAACAAAGAAATACATCACGGTACAAAATTCTTTTACGTCCAAAATTATTTTTAATCTATGGAACCATTAATTTTGTCTCTCTCCTTCTTTATTTCTTCCTCCCTCGTATTAAAACGTCCATTAAAACATTACTGTGCATGGTTTTTTTTTAATAAAAAAATACGTAAGACTTATAATTATAACAAGGTTAAATAAATAATTCAACGCACTTTTGGAACATGTTTTATTCCAGTTCAGTAAAACGTGATAACATTACACATTTTATTTTTATTAGCTAGAAATATAATCAAAATAAAAAATTGTGCAAAAATGTTGAAAATTCAATTGTTTATAAAACATACGTAATTTACTTATACACTATGATACTCTATAAAAGCGATGTCTAAATTGGCATTTTTTGTAGAATACAAATATAACATTCTATAAAATACAGAATTAGAAAATGTACTTTCAAATAGGATGCATAAATTCAACTTCTCTACACGTAATAAAACGATATATTTCAATAATGTCTTTTGCAAAATGCAAATGTCATAGATACACTGAAGTACCGCTGTGATCAGTTGAAAATATTCAAAAAAATTTCTAGAATACCATTTTCCAAATAGATTGGGAACTCACTCGTGCAAAAGCCAAATAAAAATGCTCGCTATTTCAGAATTTCTAAGGGTAATAAGGGAAATGGTAGAGGAGGGAATGGGGCGGCCAATGAGAAAGGAGAAGGGATGTCGGCAAATAAAAATGAAAACAATTAGAGAGCTTATAGCTGCTTGTGCTTATGGGTAAAATACTCAAATTTCGCATGGATTTTCCCTGCCCGCCTACACATTTGGTTGGGATGAGGTGCAACCAAAACAAAAACAACACACTGCAGTTTTGTATATGGTGGCTCACGAAAAATAGCATTCGACAGACATGGTATCATAAACACATGCCTGGAGAGGAGGAAAGCTGCTGCCCTACAAAAGACATCAGTCAACAACTCGAACAGTGACTCAACCAGAGCGGGGAGGGTCATCCTAAGCTATCTATTGTTCGGGACGTAAGGGAGAAAAAAACATCACCGGAAAATCTGCTGGAGGATTTTAATGCACGAATTTTTTGACATTTCATTATATTTCTTATTTTAGAATAAATATGTATAATTTGAATAGATATTTGTAGAATACATCTAATAAACATTTCTAATATATATATATATATATATATATATATATATATATCATAAGAAATTTATTACGTAAATATAAATAATGATTTTGAAAGAATTTATAAAGTATGAAACGTGCCTTAAAAATACAAACGTAAAGCAAAAAGTGTGAGCAACGATGAACGTGGACAATACCTCATACAGAATCACCTCCTTTCAACTGAGATCAAATTGCCGCTTGCTGGCGATGTGCCTCCTTGTGAAGCTCTACTCTCTCACATCACATTCACCTCCCCTAGTTCCCCTTTCCACTCTCATCATGAGTCATCGCAGATGGATGCCGAGATTGCACTGGTGCAACTCTTCCGTTTTCTCCCTTCGCCGCCAGGATCGCTTATAGCCGGGGGCGAACAATGCAATATTTATTTCCAGCATAACTTATTAACTGTTTGAAAAAACATTATTCTGTAACTTGATAATGGATTCTTATTATCTCTATTCTCTTTCTATCTCTTTATTTTTTTCGGAAAGTATTTTAATCATCGTATTTAGGAATTTGAATGGCTTTAAATTTGTTATATTAAAAATATAAAATGATAAGAACAATTATAAAAGATAAAAGTTTACAACTGCTAAAACTGTATAGAGATATCTGTAACCGTATAGCTTGTGTGCTGGAAATAGTTTTTTGGAGCAATAGGCTTTTGCCTTAATGACGGTTCGACATCCGAGTGTGATGCCAACACCTAGTTTCGTTTGTTTCCCGCCATCGCATCTTCCTCAACGAGCGACTCGTTTCGACCTTTGTCGATTCGAATCCTTTTCCACCACTCGATCCTTAACTTTTCACCTGATATTTCTTTATTTCAGATGGATATCAAGATCGACTAAACACCGAAGAATCACCCAGAGGCACCGCGACTAGAAACGAAGGGTAGCGAATGGACACCTACGGTTTTAAAATGTTCTGAGGTTTGCCCACACATTAAGAGTTGCGTTGTCTTTATTGTCCGCCGACTGTCTTGCCTCATAGCGAGCTAACGTTAATTATTGCTATTTAATACACATCCGAACCCATGCGCTTCTTTCTATTTTTGGTGACTTTTGGTGAAACAAAGCGCTTTTTTGTGCCAAGTTTTGCGCTTGCTTGTGTGTCCGCCTTCTCGAAATATCAAAACTGCGAAACATGTCGTCGTTTACGATGCGATGCTGACGAATCTAGATGGCCATCTCGTTCGATCGTATTTGTGTGTCCGTTTTGAGCTATGCCAATCCAACATGCGTAACTCTGTATACACAAACACACTCACACCTAATACTTGCGTGACATACCGAGCGATTATTCACATGGATTGTCTGCCTAGTGTAGAGTGTCTTGTTTTTTACGTCCGATTTTCCAATTGTGCTCGTCGAACTAACACTTTCCCTTACAGGATCGTTAATCATTCTTTAAACGCAGGATGCTCTAGGACCGCTGGGTTCGAGACGAATGCATCTTCGACTAAGTACGGCAAATCTTTTTCACAGTATGTGTGGTGTAGTAATCCGCATTACTAATGCTGAGGAATTCATTTACAGGGCATAAGTCGTCAATAGCACCCATTTCTAGTCCGACCTAGGAGGTATGCCATGGTGCTGCTGCTGATGGTCGTATACCTGGACCATGACACTGAAGCGGATTCTTTGGTGCACCAGATAGATTCGAACATATCCTCAGCAGGTAGGAGGGTTGAGGTAATTGGTTGGCCTACCTCACCTCGCACAACTCATCGATAATGAATGAAAAACCTCATCCTATCCACGAGTATCCCTACCTAGTGGAGGTGTCTATCCATTCATTTCTGAGCAACAAATATTTATATTTGGGATGGTGACTAAAAATCTGTTACTTGGATGATTCACCTAATCCTGTGATCTTAGTCGAGTAAAATAATATTTCATCCTTCTGTCTTTCAAAACTTGAGGTTACGTTACAAGACATGTGTGCCGTAAAGGTCGATGAAGTTCCTGCTGGTAGAATTTCATTGACTAAGAAAAAACCTCTACTAGGAAACTCTTGCATGAACCTTTATCAAGTGATATACCATGTTTTTCAGTGCCTCTTGAAATACTGACAAGTGGGTGGATGGGATAGCTTACCTCAGCTTTATCATTTCAACATTTACAAATTATTTGGTCTATATAATTTTTCATTTCCATCATTGCAGTGAATTTCTACAATGGAGCTTCTGAGGAGAGTGCTCGAGGGGTGGAAGAGGAACTTGCTGACAAAGAGGAAGGAATGACCAGACACATGGAATGCACTTCAAGATCTATAGACTTGGAAATATTTATTTTTATATCCTCCATTGTGTTTGCTTCCTTGTATTGTATGGTTATTCAGAATGGGTGGGGATGGCATGGTTCAGCATTAGGCAAGCAGAAGTTGGGAATCGTTACGAGTGCAGGGTGAAAGTTGAGCTAGTATGCAATATGGGATGTGAGGACAGGCCTGTCCGTCAAGTAGTTGTAGGCAAAAATAGTGTGGGTGGGATTTAGGTAACGCTGCATGCAGTGTGAGGAGTGTAATTTTATCATTTGCATGTATATTCTAACCATTATTGCTTTTTTATTCTGACAGCTTTGAAAGCATGGTATAGAGCTGCTGTGATTGCAGCGGTGAAACCTATAAGCTAAAACAAAGGTTAGCGACGGCAAAGCTCTCCACCCCCTAGGTGCCGTAGAAGTGAGAGCAACATCTTTACAGAACTGTGACCATAAAAACTACTGCTATGGTATTCCGCATTGATTTTCTCTTTTTCCTTTATTCGGCAAATGTCGCCGATGAATATGAGAGCAATATCCTCTCAGATGATATATTTTGTTTACTTCTAAGAATTTTAATCCATTAAAAGCAGAAATGGCTCATATGTTTTCTAGTCCTATTTGATGATGTCTTTAACAAGTCATTTGAAATGTTACCGTTAAACATAGGAAGTGAAGTTCCCAGTGCTATAATCCAACCTGGGACATGGTGCCACAAACTCATATGTCCTCGCTATCATGCCAAAGATATTCTCTTCAAATGAGATCGAAAAGGTTAATCATAAAAATATTTATTCACATTATCGACAAAACCGCTGTGGCCAAATAAGGTGGAAAGTTACATTGAATCATCGGCTTGATAACTGATTTAATATTGATAAACTTCTCATATATGGTTCAATCAAGAATCCAGAGCAGAGCTTCCTCGACATTTTTTAAAAAATTGTTTAAACTTTGGTGCCCTAGAAAAGGGCTTATTATATTACATTTATAATGCTCATTATAAAAAGTTTTCGAAGTACACAGACATGCCTCAGACATATTATCCTCGACAGATTAAAATTTCTTGTGCCACATGAGACTTTAGTGGATTCTTGATTGAATCATATATGAGAAATTCGTGATCCACAAGCAGATGAATTAAAAAAGGTGTTGTAGTTATATAGGAGTAGGCAGTGTAGTAACATTAGTACAAGATATAGTCCTTAAATTCCAATCAAATATATTTAATATTGATTATTTAAACAATTCATATAAAGTTTGTAGTTTTTGATTTTATAGGTTTATTATGTATCATTAAACAGGTAATGCATTTTTTCACTTTATTCAGATAGTCTAGATCATTGGGTAATTCAGACTCCTATCTCCCAAATGGTGGAAGATAGCTAGGTTTTGCTGTCTATTCAAAGACAAGAACAAAGTAATGACACAAATGTACTCCTACTGTCTCAATATAACGGGTATGCCAGTAGAATAATTAACATTATTTTGCAGTAACTAAAATAATAATAATAATTTTTATAGTAGTAATTAATTAATTAAATGTATATTGCATTTATAAATAAGTATTAAGAATTTTCTGAATATTATGAAAAATACAATATCATATGACATATAATATCATGGAACACTTATACTAAGTTATCCTGGGAGAGAGAGATTAAAGGGTTGTGAATGGGCACCCTGCCAAATGGGCTGGTTACCACAATCTTGGGGCTTGCCCATCTGCTACCTCTTTTCTCACTCTCCCAAAGAGACATGGAGTAAGTTAAAAAAATCTAAATACACAAATTCATTGCACAAATATACAATATATAAAAAAAGGAATAATTTAATTTTCCTCTTTTGAAAAGATAGCAAAAATTATGAAATGAGAAAGTTTTTCATAGTGCTTTGAATAACTACAAAACATGCATAAACTGAGCATATTAAATATGAGAATCTGAGTTTGAAATTGAAAGACTGCCTCTGTCAACTTGAATTTTTCAGCTGAAAAACTTTTTCACTTGGCAAATACATTTAGAATATTTTTCATCTGGCATGAAACATTACTCCAGAAGCTATAAAACTGATGAGTGAACAAGATGTGCATCACAGCTATTTAAAAGCTTCAACTGAAGAAATTTAACATTTGTTTCTTAAAACACAATCCATGAAAATTTAGAGAACTGCTTCATTGTTTTGACTGCTGATGCAAATCTGTTGATAATAATTTCAAGTTTTTTGCCAAATTTACATAAGCTTTAGTTATTTTAAAATCTTGATGAAAATCTAATGAAAATATTCTGGTGACTCCAAAGAGCCAACAGTCCATTTCTAGCATAAAAATTCTCGATCAAAAATAATTTAAATGACCAATTGCTTTGTATTATCATTTGATGTGCATTTAAATAAAAATGTCTTATTATGCTCAGACATATTTCTTTAACATGGCATAAAACACTTCTTAACTTACATTTCTGCAAATTTCAGAAAACATAAATGCTTCTTACTTCAAATCACAGTTTGAAAATATACCATCACAAAAAACACCCAACTTCTACTGACTCAACATTAAGTCTGACAATTCATAATCTGCTACTTCAAATTCCTCACCTTCATGAAAGTGGACAAAGTATTGATAAGTAAAAATGATTGGTTGTCTCATTGAAGAGAGCACTGCAGTCAACAAAGGTTTTTCTGGTTTTCTGATAAATCTCGAGTCCTGGAAGACCAAGGAATGTCTCCAAAGCATGAAATTATCCTGCTAGGAAATAATTCTCTCAGAAGTGTCATAATTTCCTAGGCTGTGTGACATGCCATGTCATCTTGTTGGAACTGAAGGTTTTGATTAAAATCACATTATTGCTGTGATTAAAAAGGTCATGATCATGTCACGGTATCTTTTTCCCAAAACTGTAAAAGTCAGCACTGCCCTCAAAAAAGAATGGCCCAATGGTTTAGTAGCCCATGACTTCTTCCTGTGAGGCTACTTTAAGGAAGGAGTTTATCTTACCAAGCTCAGAACATAAAAGGAATTGAAGGAAAAAATACACAAAGAGAGCTTTTGCTATGGAATGTGCAGTTCTTTGAACTCGTCAATATGTGGCTAACCATGGAAAGCATTTAAAAGATGTGTTATATTCAAAAGCTAACAGACAATATAACATCTCCCAGATGTGCCCTTTAATTGGCAATAAACATTTTAATTATGTATTTGTGATTTTTATATATTTAAATTTAAAATCAGTCATGATTTTTGGCAAACCCTTGAGATGTGTGTATATGACCAAAAACTTTAAAGGGCTAATCATGTGTTAATTTAGTATCAGCACATATCCAAAAACATAATAGGAAGATGGGGAGGACTTGTCATAACAGTTCAATTTTCTGGTGATGTGAAGACCTTTGGAGAATCAGAAATATTCAACAGATTTTTCACCACAAGTTCCGGGTACCATCCTCAAAATCTGCAATGCTACTATTAATGCCCACTGAAAATATTACATGGTAGTAAGGGTTCATCGATAAGAGACCTCATAGAAAATACATCTACGTTTCAATTTACATTTCTTATTTATTTATGAAAACTTACAATGTAACACATGACACTTAGGAACTGAAATGCTATTACTTAAGACCCCAATCTAGAGGTAGAGGGAATGGCATGAGCCAGGTTTAGAGGTGTGAATCTGTAGTCAACAACTGGAGACGGGATAGTTGAAGCCACTGACAGTGGAGGAGATTTCGGCTGAGATGCAGGCGACTGTATTTGATTGTCAGCTGTTTCAATGGTCAAAGAGGATTGACGATGCGTAGGAACAGAAGTAGTAGATTGCTCTGGGTTTACGTTGGTGACTTCTACTTGCTCACAACCACGCTGAAACTGATATACAGGTTTCTGGAAGAGGGTTGAAATATGTGAATGATAAGACAAATGATCAAGTTGCCCTTTAAAGAGGGCATCATTAATTATATGCTCAGCATATATTCTCTGATTGCCACTCATCTTCCGCAGCTTTGCAACAACGTTCACACCAAACACATCATACTCATCTCCATCGGGTTGTTTAATGGTGTCTGCTTTCCGAAGGTGCCTATCAAAATTCTGCCTTAAGTGATGTTTATTTTTGGAGCGTTTTCGTTTTTGCGGGGTACTTGAGGTCTCCATTGTTTTGAATCTCTGCTCTCCTGCAAGCCAAAAAAAAACAATTTCTTTAAATAATAAGCTATGTTTGTCCCTCATGCTTGACTGTGGTGCCGCTCTTAAAGAGCCGTTATAAAAGAGTGGGAGAATCGAAAACTATTTATGACTGAATGTAAAGTTATTTTTTACAATCTATCCAAGTAGGTAGAAGATTGAAATTTGGCAGGAATGTTTGATCCTTATAGTAAAAGTCATTTATGAAAATAAATCCCCAAAAAAGACCCAGGTTCGATTCCAGTAGATAATTTCTATTTTTCGTAAGATAACATGTAAAAATCGATTATTCGACTTATAGGCTTTTACTCTTTTGCAAATTAAAATTAGAAAGAATTGACGTACGATCTTCGGACCTAAACCGTTTTAAAGAAAAATAAACAAAGTTTCTTATTCTAATTCATCACATTTCACATACGATTCTAAATCCCTCAAATTATACGTTTAAATCAATTTTATTGGAAAATTTTAGGCTTTTTAACAATATGTTGTCTTGCCGACCATGTCATTGTTAAACCTCGAGATTGTATTCTCGTCTCAATCCTTATACTAAATAAATGCGTAAGGAAAGTGTGCTGTGAATGTTTCGATACGTAAGAGAAGGAGAGAGATGGGGAGAGTGAGGGAGGGAGAGATAGATACTGTTCTTTATTAGGGCGAGATGGAGATTATGAAGTATTTTTTTCAGAGAGGGAGGGAGAATGAGAGAGATGAAGAGAGAAAAGGAGGAAGAATGTGAAGTGCGTTATATTTAATACTTAATCCACGCGTACTCGTCATATTTGTCAGGCAGTTACGCTAGTAAATACATAAAATCGTAATTAAAATAATAATGTAATATGCTGACAGTTTAATAGAAGTTTTGCAAATACAAAAGAAGGGTTTAAGAAAACCATATCCTCTATAAAAACAATTTAAAAATTGATTGTTACGTGAGTGAAGAAAAGTCGCAATAAAGTTTACAAATAAAACTTTTTAAAATCCATTATAAAGTTAATCTCCTCTATAATAAAAGGCTATGTTTGTTGGTCCATGTCACGCTCTTAAAACGCGAATAACTCGATCAAATATGCAGATATAAACTTGAAATTAGTCGGAGAGAATCTACTCGGCTATGAAAATCCTTCGACGAAGGAAAATTTACGAAAAACGTTCAGGGTTCGACTCCAGGGGATGATTTGCATTCCCCATAAGGTAACACGTAAAAATCGACTTTTTGACGTGCAGACTTTTCTTCTTTTTGAGATTAAAATTAGAAAAAATAAACTCACGACCTTTAGATCTAGACCATTTTAAAGAAAAATTTATAAGGTTTCTTATTTTGTTCATTGTTTTTGCCTACTGTTCAAAATCCTTCATGTTGAACGATTAATTCACATATTTTGGGGAAATCTTGCCATTTTAACAGTATGTTGCCTTGCCTACCTATTCGGTATATTGTTAAACCTCGAAATCCTATTGTTATTTCAATGCTTACGGGTTTAAGAGTACTTTGAAGGCTTTTAATACGAGAGAGAGAGGGAAATGATTTCCATAGATATCAATGTAAACAACATTCGCTACGTTATTTGCAAGAAAGAAGATCTACTATTCAAAAAAATTAAAAATCGTAATGATGAGCCAAATTCAATATTAATGAAATAGAATCTGTATTAACACCTGAGGAACGTTCTGGACGTTTTAATAAACAAACCGAGCATGTAAAAATTGTATAGAGTGGTTTAAAAGAATCATCGAATCCGTTGGTCTGGCAAGGGGAGGACCCGTACGTGGGGTCACGGATTTTGCTGAAACTTGGTAGATACGTAGCGCTAGACGCCAGGATCACAACCAACACCCCTTTTGGGAGTATATGATCCGCGCACGATAAAGTCACTTACGACGGCGAATTCCTGCATCGTAATCCGAAGCTTAGCGCTAGGGAGCTGGGGTAAGGTTTTGAAGGTCCGGAGTTCGCTGCCAGTTTCGGTCACTTTTTTTCTCGCTTATTTTATTATTCCTGTTTTCCTTTTTCGCGGTGAAGTTTTACTCGGTATCAACAATCATTTTTTTCTTCACTACATTTTCGTTCTCGGAATTTTTCACATTCTCTTGTTCACCACACGGCAGACATTCTAGTATTTACTGTCAGATCAGATCTTTTTTCATTTATCTCTGTATACGTTTTAACTAATATTTATATTCATAGTGCATTGTAAAAAATCCATAAAATATTTTTGCGAACACTGAAATCGATGCTTTTGAAGATCCGTAATTGGCGAAAAATATATCAACCATAGAATCATTGCCAATCTTTTAAGAATATCAATTGGTGAAGACAGTCATAGATATTATTAATATTAAAACGTATACAGAGATAAATGAAAAAAGATCTGATCTGACAGTAAATTCTAGAATGTCTGCCGTGTGGTGAACAAGAGAATGTGAAAAATTCCGAGAACGAAAATGTAGAGAAGAAAAAAATGATTGTTGATACCGAGTAAAACTTCACCGCGAAAAAGGAAAACAGGAATAATAAAATAAGCGAGGAAAAAAGTGACCGAAACTGGCAGCGAACTCCGGACCTTCAAAACGTTACCCCAGCTCCCTAGCGCTAAGCTACGGATTACGATGTAGGAATTCGCCGTCGTAAGTGACTTTATCGTGCGCGTCGCAAAATTGCGAACTTTAAACGCAATTTGCATAAAAACTACTGATCATATACGCCCAAAAGGGGGGTTGGTGGTGATCCTGGCGTCTAGGGCTACGTACCTACCAAGTTTCAGCAAAATCCGTGACCCCACGTACGGGTCCTCCCCTTGTGAGTGTAATATCATTAAAACGCAAATAACTCATTCAAGAATGTAGATAGAAAATTGATATTTGGCAGAAATGTATATAATGAGCTAATCCGAATTTGTTTATTTAGGGTTGACATGGAAATTTAAGAATTAAATGTTCGTTTGTGGCCTTATTTTGCACTTCTTCCGAATAAAATTTACAAATGTTAATTTAATGAAACAATATTTTATGTAGACTGAAAATTCGGTAATAATCATCTCCATGCCAACAATCCGATAAAATGCGATTTGAAACGCAAAAACGCTGTTTTAGTATAAATTCAAGAAAATACGATCAATTATCAAAATTCGGTAATAAGAATGAGAATCAACATTCTTTTTCCCTTAGAACAGTACAAACCTCGCTTCCGATATCACAATTTTAAGATATTTTAAAGTATTAAAGAAAACATCTCTGCACGATGGATTTGATATTTCCTATGTAAAACAAATGGGGAAAAATGTTCCTGGAATCGAACCCGGGACTTCAATCTTCGCCAAATAAAATATAGCCCGGAGGTGGGCCCTGCCAGCACGAGCCTCATACCAAGTTCCTTGAAAATCGGTCCATTGGTGCAAAAGTTGTTAGTAGGGAACACACAGATATGACCATTTCATAAGGCTATGTTTCCTTTGGAAACCAGCCTAATAAGTATTGTTGGTTGGTGATCATTTACTGCAGCACCATTTCTAAGGCGTGGAAGAAATGCGAACGAACACACGACTGCTTATATTTTAGTCAGTTTTTTGTTTTCTTTATCTTGACGACGAAAGAACTAGGTAAGTAGCTTTCTTAAGAATAATTTTTAATTTTTTTTTTTTTTTTGAAAAATAATAAGCATAGTCAGAGGGTATACCTTATTCGTTCCGAAAAGCAGATGGTATACCACCGTATACCCTCCACTACAGCACTAGTTATAAGCTTCAGGTGATTGAATACGCTAAAACGCACGGAAATCGAATAAGTCGATAAAAGTGAAACAACAGTTACGTAGAAGCCATTTTTTCTACAACCTTGTAATCGTACACATCTGATACAAATTCTTTTGCCAAGGACTAGTGCCATCTATCGAATGGCAACTGAGATGAGTCCGTAAGTGAGCAGTAGATTTAAAACGGGTAGGTACTTATCAGTATTGGATGTGAATTCGATTTCTTAGGAATTAAAATATCATCTTGCACTTAAGTTTAAGTGAGTACTATCGGTAAACGGTATCTACACGTGTGACGTGTGCGGCACACTCCGACAACTTAATTAATAGGACTGCCGAGTTCACGCAGGACACATTACCTATACAAGTCTCGAAGCAATTATTTATGTTTTAGATCATCCCTATTCATTTCAGGAATTAACTTTACCTAAACGTTATATTTAACTGTTATCACGCCGTAATATTACCTGTAAATGTTGCTAGATACGGATTTAATCAAGGCTGAAAATGATACACATCGTGACCCTTTCTGCCTTCGATAACCAAAATACTTTTTTCCTGAAAAATCTTCTAAAAACCGGGGTGCATCTTATATGCCGAGAAATACGGTACCTATTAAAAAATTCATTAATAGCAGTAGTAAATTTTAATTTCTTCAATGATATCAACACGTTTGGTTGTATATATTAATTAGTATTAGTTACTACTTAGAACAGATAGACTTAAGAAATTACTCAAACCACCATAAGGTTTAAACAAAATGCAAATATTATCAATTTACCCGATGTAATAAGCACTACCCGACCGGCTGGGAACGTGGGTGTTACCAGGAGGGACAGCCGATATTTCTGGAAAACATTTACCAAACCATTAGAGAGAGAGAGAGAGGGAATTTATTTAAAGTTAAAAATTTTAATTCCGTTTTTTTATTAATTTGAACCCGTCATTTTTGATGGGCAATACACTAGTAGCTGAAGGATTTTTTTAAGCGCGTCGACGGTTATGGTCATTTTGCACTGTCATCAACTGAACATACACACAGAAGGGAGGAGGGAAACCCGGTGCCGGCATTAGCCTACTCTTTACGAAAAGCACTAGTAGCATAAATAAAAAATACCGCATTAAAAAGATCAACTGAGCCTTCCTGAGAAACTGATCACTAATCTCGAAGCAAGCAATTTTTTATTTGTACTAAGTTTCCGCTCCCGGAGCGGATTTTTTTTTCTTTAAATCATTTTCGAATATTCGTTCCAGTACGGTCTCCTCATTAATCCCCATCGTTTTTTCTACGATTGCCTGAAAAGCGGCATCTCCGGCATATTGTTATATCCCGGATTTTGGACATCCAACAAGAAAAAATGTTTCGCGTGCCTTTCAACAAAACTCGTGGTCGTTTCAATAGTCCACTTTTCGGACGTTTTGGGATATATATATATATATATATATATCCTGGTATCCACGAAGCTCTCAAAACAATCCTTCATGCTGCCCACCCAATTCTTACCTCTTCCTCCCATCAGTCCCTCTTTATCAACCTTTTTGCCAATCCTCCGCTCCTCTCCTTCCGCCGGCCCCCAAATTTGGGAAATATCTTGTGGAGGAAGGAACTTCCCACTTCTACCACGCTTCTTGCAATAGGTTCCCACCCCTGCGGAAAACCTCGCTGCCTCACTTGCCCTATCCACCTACCATCATCTTCTTTCTCGAGTCCCTCCACCAACATCACCTACCCCATCACCTCCAGAAGCAACTGCACCACCCGTAACGCCATTTACCTCCTTACCTGCACCCTTTGTCCCGCGTTTTACGTAGGCCTCACCAGCAATCCGTTAAACATTCGAATGAACGGTCACCGGAATAGCGTTTCTCTCAGACGCCCCCTCCCAGTTGCATTACATGCTAATACCCACAATGTACCCTTTAATAGTTGCTACAATGTTAGGATTATTCGCGCTTTACCCTATGACACTCCTGCCCCCCTTCTCCGACACTGGGAACTAGCACATATCCATCTTCTCGACTCTTTCTCTCCGCCTGGCCTCAACCTCCGCTAACCCTATTAGCCCCTTTACAATGTCTCCTTGTTACTTTGTAACTATTCGCACTCTACCTCATCACACTCCCTCTTTATTGGCTATCCACCCCTCCTACTCCCCACCTCCTCCAATCATCAACCTTCCCACATCACCCTGTCATTCCCCGCCCAGTGTGTCACTTTACGTTACTCTTTCGCTGAAGAAGGGCATAGGCCCGATAAGCTTGCGTGTGTTTTTGTGTTCGTGTGTTTTACGTGTCTCTTCGACGCCCCCAGCAGCCTGCCAGCTTGGTCCTCAACTTGGTGAGTGTCTGCTGGGCTTCCCTCAACACCTTGTTGCCACCCTCATCACTACCTTTTCTTTTCCTTTAGTTAATATATATATACACACACACAAGTAGTTGGTGCTTGCATTCTGCAAGCATTTCATCTCACCCTGATAAACGTAAAAATTTTCAGAGATATTTTTTTATTTCAAAAGATTTCACCTCTGCGCCAATTTTCGTTCTTTCCTTATGGAAAATATTTTATTAAAACAATACCTAAAATTTACAATTTTAACAATATTATTATTTTTTAATTTGATGCACTAATGCCAAACCTTTCTGCCATATTTTAACGTTGTAGCTCATATAGAAGTGAAATAACATTTATCTAATTCTTTAAATTTTGAAAAATTTATAGCGGCCGCAATAACAATTTTAAGGAAATACTCAAATGTTTATTTGTGCATTTGCACTATCTTCTAAATAACTTTAAAATTTCAGCTCCCTAGCTCACATCGTAGTACCTAAACATTTACCTCTTTGTTTAAAATTTACGAATTTTTAACAGCCAAACAAATTAAGATATCAAATTTTCTATAAACCCTATTTCGTTTTTTTTTTACAAATTATACCTATAAATAAATTTCAACTTCGTAGCACATAAGGAAATACATAAACCTTGAAAATTTGTTTAAACATTTGCGAATTTTTGCCGGCCGTATTGATGAGCTTTTTCTAGATTTTCGTTTTTCTAGTCGGTTTTGCACATAATCCTACCGTCATAAAATGAAAATCGGTGCAGAGGATAAATCTTTTGAATGTAAAATATATTTCCAATGATGAAATATCTTTCTGAAAAATGCATGTATTTTCAAGATGATATGAAATGCTTTAGAATGCAAGCCCCTTCTACTAGTGTGTGTGTATAGTGTGTATATATATATATATATATATATATATATATATATATATATATATATATATATATTATACGTTTGTGATGTTTCTGTGTTTTAGTGTTCTTTTACGTGTGTCGCTTCGACATCCCCGGGGCCTCGCCAACCTGAAGTCGTCTGATTGGTGAGTGCTCACTGGGTTTCCTCATCCCAACACCTTGTTGACATCCATTTATCCATTTTACCTTTCCTTTTCCGTAAGCTGTTATATATATATATATATATATATATATATATATATATATATATATATATATATATATATATATATACATACATACATACATATATGCGTTGGGCACTCGAATGGCGCCTTCATACGCCAATTGTTACCTTGGAGAATGGGACTCTTCCTCAACGTACCACAGACCATTTTTGTGGCTGAGATACATCGTCGATGTCTTCCTCATTTGGACGCATGGACCTGACTCTCTCCTTTCCTTTCTCTCGCGACTCTCCTCCCACCCTTCACTCTCCTTCACCCACCAATCCTCTACCTCCCAAATCACATTCCTGGATGTCGATCTTTACCTCCAACACAGCAAAATCCGCACCAGTGTTCATATCAAACCCACCAACAGCCACCAATACCTCCACTTTGATAGCTGCCATCTCCTTCACGTGAGGCCTACGTTTTCTGTCTCTTCGATGCCCCCAGCAGCCTGCCAACTTGGTCCTCAACTTGGTAAGTGTCCGCTGGGCTTCCTTCAACACCTTGTTGTCACCCTCATCACTACCTTTTCTTTTTCTTAAATTAATATATATATATATATATATATATATATATATATATATATATATATATATATATATATATATATATATAGTTAATGTATATATATTAACTCAAGGAAAACAATATATATATATATATATATATTTACTTGAGAAAAAGAAAAGGTAGTGATGAGGGTGGCAACAAGGTGTTGAAGGAAGCCCAGCAGACACCAAGTTGGCAGGCTGCTAAGGGGCGTCAAAGAGACACGTAAATAAACACGCACACAAAAACGTAAGCTTTTCGGGCATAGCCCTTCTTCAGCGATGGAAATAGAGTTTTATATATATATATATATATATATATATATATATATATATATATATATATATATATATATATATCGCTGAATAAGGGCATAGACCCGATAAGCTTGCGTGTTTTTTGTGTTCGTGTGTTCAACGTGTCTCTTCGACGCCCCCAGCAGCCTGCCATCTTGGTCCCCGACTTGGTAAGTGCCCGGCTGGGCTTCCTTCAACACCTTGTTGCCACCCTCATCAATACCTTTTCATTTCCTTAAGTTAATATACATATATATGTGTGTGTGTGTGGAATCCGATAGTAAATCCGGTTGTGAAAAATCTTTTAGATTTAGACGAAAATAAGTTAGGGATCGGGATTTTATCCTCGTCACTTTCCTATCTTCCCTACAAATTAAGCGAGCATTATTTCACAGAATTTCTGGAGACACTACCTATGAAATAAATAAAATGTGAACCTTTTGTAGAAAATTGCAATTATTATAGAAGATTTAAACTATTTAAAATTTTGTAAATACGTGAGCAAAAACCTCAAGATTAATTTATAAAATAACCCAGAAAATCTGATTAGCGAATTTTAAAGATTTTTGTAGCCCAGATGACCAACGAAATAAGTTCCAGCGGAAAATATCCCAGATTGGCAACACTGGGTCTTTCTTCTTTCTCTGTTTCCGAAAGAAGAGGGAAGGGATTAAAAGAAAAAAGAGAAGAGCCCCCTCCGCCTCTCCCTCATCTTTTTCAGTTATATTATCATAATTAAACCTTTAATTTTGAAATTTTAAACAAAAATCCTTATTTAGACTCGATTTTCACTCAGAATCCCTATGTAACTTCCGATAGAAACTCCAATCCGCTCCGCCGAAGCATTGGCAACTTCCTTTTTGGCGCGCTGAAAGATAAGCACCCACCGCTGCGGCCGCCATGTATGAAATGGTTGCCCAGCCTTGCTCTACATTGAGACGCCATAGGCGGTGCATGCATGCGCCACCCGCTAGCATGCGAAAAATATATTTTCGTTCAAAAAAATGTTTAGTTCAGTTTAGTTTATTGCTCAATTACAACGGCAAAATAATATTCTACAAAACTTTATTTTCTTAATGCCGCTTACTTAAACTCTGTCATAGGCGCCGGATTTTCTATCTACGACTCTGCATCATTAGATTACTAAATATGCCTCACGTGATGATACTGTGTACGCGAGCCCTTTTATTATAGATTCTCTCCGAACACCATGTTGGTCTATTTCTTTCATGAACCGCGTCACACCTTCATTAAGCCACTGGAATAATTAGAAACCTTCATAAGCATAACTCTTTCTGTACTTCATTTCTTCCTTAATTTCTACTCCTTACTGATACAGTAAATGTCAAAACTAAAAACTTGGTGATCTTCCACACAAAACAGTAAAAAGATCACTCTTATGCCACAGCCTCATCAATTAATCAAAATTAATCCAGCACTATATTGAACAACACGTAAAAATCTTAATGCTACTTATGTACATCTTTCAAATATCTCATCACAACACTATTAAAAACACTTCTTCAATATTACGCGCAACCGTCAAGAAGCACCGCACAAGATTAAGATGACAATGAGGCAACCTGTTTCTCTTGTGATATCTCAAGAGTAAAAAAGTAGAAAAGCAAAATAACGCCAAAAAACCACTTGCTTCTGCTTCTAGCTCGAGACTACCGTCTTACGCCGCCAAGGTTAGTTATAATTTAAAAATTCCTCACCTCGAGTCACGTTGGGGAAACTAAGGGTTGAGATAAGTCTTCCCAGAAGATAGAAAACCGAGAGCGCTTTGTGGCAGGTGGCGCCCCTGAACTTCGAATACCAACGCGTGAGGGGCGATCCCCGCTCTTGGAAATATACACACGGTGTGGTATGAATTTCACACCGCACAGAAAGGAGTAGAGAAACCCCGTGCCGCGATTGGCCTACTCTCATGAAGAGTACCAAGGCTTCCAATTGTTTAACGTCCCTTCCGAAGGATGGCGCACTGCTCTGTGGTCTCATCCTCTCTCGTTTCCTCGTTCTCTTATGTTAGTTCTTAGAAACGCTAATAGGGGGCTGGGCGACCTCAGAAAAATCATATTTTTCCAGGAGATTAGTGGATTAGTGCCCGCTGCCGCCTAGCGATCAAGGTCAGAGCTTTAGCACATCCTATTCCGTGATATACCTCTCTGCAATCAACACAGGGCTATAAACTACAGATTATGTGGACAGGATTTATGGATTGCTTTGTGTAGTATCTTTCAGAAAACCCTCTTTCTACCTATAATCAAACTCTGTGCGAAAATTTACTTTAAGCATTGATCGCAATCAGGACTGGCCAAGCACCGAAGGGCTCCCTGATATATGTGACATCTGAATAATGAATTTTTATTGCGGGTTTTTTACAAAGCATTGATTGATAAAAAATAAACTTCTAAGCTCTAAGCATACCAAAAACATTTCAGGAAACAGTAGATAATTCTGTGATTTATGGGGGCCCGGGGTTTAAAATTATAACTTTTTCGGGGTGTTTTTATTGGAAATCATTTTAGTAAATGTTTATGCAAAATTTACACCCGATACTTCAATTATTGAGATCCACAAACTTCGAGTGCCCCCATTATTCGGGGGAGCGTATGCTTTTCCTACATTAATGCAAATTGGGCAACAGCGGGAGTATGAGGAGTTAAGAGCATTACGGGAAATAGCTAGAAGAGACAGCAATATCCAAAAGCAGACCGTCCAGACTGCTTTCGTTGAGTCAGAATATAGTTTAATGCTATAATTTTTGTTATTTTCCAAAAATAGGCGCCACGAGCGATTTTTCGCGCCGAAGTCGGGCGTTTTAAAAACGCCACGAAATAGAACTCGACGTTCTCTTACGAAGGCTGCCACACGACGGTCGTTTTTCCCCGCCTGGCAAGGGAGAGGAGGAGGGCGGGTTCTCAAGGTCGAACGCCGGACGACAGGCTCGGACGCGTTTCAAAAGCGTGACAAAATTGCTCTGGGGTGGCCACACGGGGCGTTTTTCCTCGCTCAAGTCTAGCCGAGTGCAGTGTGAGAGGGGGCACGTGACCACGTGGAATGCACTTCGACAGTGAAAGATTACATTTCTGAAATACAGAGGTATCCATGCTTGTACGATTTACTCACTCCTACCACTTACTGAATAGGTAACAAAATATGAAATGTGTGCGCAACGCTGTGGGTCCTTTTTTCCTCGCCCCGTCTGGCCTATCTAGCGATTTTAAACGATCGTTCTTTTGCGCCTCGTGTGGCCCCCTGGACGGTCGTTTTTTCCACGCTCTCTCCGTCGGCGTGAAAGATCGCTCGTGCGGCCGATGCCTCGGAACTGGATGCGTAGCGTTTTTTGTCAAGGTCGTCGCATGGATGTCTGCCGCCTGAGGCGAAAAGACGACGCTGCCCAAGTTCACGGCACAGGTGCAGACCACCCTGCTATTAATGCTCCTCGCATAAAATAACCACGGCAAATTTTAGGAAACGTAAAATATACAGTATACCGAACTCGAGGACTGCATGTTTGAATACCGACTCTGAGATGCGCCACAAAAGTGAAGCCATGGCGTCTCACAGATGAAGTTGATAATGAATCGTGGTGTATCGGATAGAAAAAACTTTAGTGATGCAATAAATATCCAAATTAAATTACCTAAATTGGCTTCTATGAGCAGTGGCGTAGCTAGGTTCCCTTTCGCCCAGGGGCAAGTCATAGAGATGCGCCCCTCTCCCTTAGCTCCGTATAATGTGGGGAATGTGATGGAAACCAAAGCATACTATACTAGCATTTTAATTCGGCATATATTATAATATTATTATTGTTTATAAACAGAAACGTTAATTTTTGGTCCATGAGTTTGCGCCCCCTTCTTTCCCCCTCCCCCTCTCCCCCCCCTCCCCCTCGTTACGCCACTGTCTATGAGGCAGTTAGAAACTTCTGACTGCGCCGTAGTTCGCACCTTTATCGCTGTGGTCACTTTTCATTTTCTAAGGATGAGGCAGTTAGCTGACTGGAAGTGCTCACATTCACTTTCCCAAATATCATTTTCCCGTAACTTGTTTTCCTGAAAATCATTTCCCTGAATATTTCACTTTCCCGAAAATCGTTTTTTCCGAAAATAATGTCCGGCGCAGAAATGTTTTTGAAAATTAAATTTATTGATAAAAATATATTCAATATTGCAACAGAACTGACTGCAAGTACAATAACAACTTCAAATTTCCTTTTTTATAAGAAAACCAAGGCAACACAGCTACTACTAGGGGAAAAACATTTTCTGATCTCGGAAAAGCGATAATCCGGAAAATTGTATTCGGGAAAGTGACATTCTGGAAAATGATATATGGGAAAGCGATATTCTATAAAATGATATTCAGGAAAATGATCATTCGGGAAAGTGATACCAATCCGACTGGAAGAGGCCCGCGTGAGGAAATCGCCGTCACTCAAGTGCTTTTCAAACAGGTGTTTACTCATGAGTTCGAACACTTGTATTCGAAACACCCGGAGAGGACTACAGTGTTTTTGTTACGCTTAAATCCCGAAATCGACCAGTATGTGAAATGGACGGCCATTTTCAACATTGGCTAAATCCGAAATATGTATTCGAGATAAAAAAATTCGGGCGAACTAGCGCATGCTCACTACGAATGAAATACTACGTGTATCAGTGTGTGATTACTTTTTGATGTCCAACCAAAGTCTATTCGACTTGATTTGGATTTCGAACTTTGACAAGCATAGGCTGCCCAATACTTACGTTGCCCAGCCAAAGCCCGAAATTCTTGATTTTTCGAATTACGGTGAAACCTCGATCTATTGTTTTTGAAGAGGCAGAGAAAAAATACGACGAGAACGTGAAGGCATGAAGAAAAATTAAAAACACGAGAAAAAATGACCGAAAATTATTTCCTTAGATTTGATATTTCCCTGCATAAAAGCAAAC
The DNA here is from genome assembly GCA_028673005.1 of Tanypteryx hageni. Lineage (NCBI taxonomy): Eukaryota > Metazoa > Arthropoda > Insecta > Odonata > Petaluridae > Tanypteryx > Tanypteryx hageni. The sequence continues at coordinate 110,305,270 of CM054116.1, forward strand.
TACAAAAAGTTATTAAACCGTTCAACATTCCCTTATTGATTCACAAATAATTGTAATCTGCTGTTTTACGGCTTGGCGTTTTAAATCAGAAAGTGATCCTTCCATATCATAAATGCTTTCTTCGGTTCGGACTCGCGCTCTTCTTCCTCTCCCTCTCTTCACTCTCCCTCCCATACATCACGCAAGTTTTCTATGCTCTCGACGCTGCGAGTGGCGATCTCATTGTCAAACTCAGGATATGTGTCGAAATCGAGCGCAAGTCTCTCTAAAATCCCTCCGAAGGTGCCGTCTTATTTGTCCCCATCGGGCAGGGCCGGATTAAGCGGTACGCAAATCACGCAAGTGCGTGGGGCCCAGAGAAAAGGGGCCCACAGAGTGCGATACTTGCAATCGCGAATTTCGGGACCACCGTGTGTGTCGGAGGCAGTGGCGGATTACTCCACATGCGCATGAGGCTCTCGCTTGGGACCTCAACACTCACGGGGGCCTCAAAACAGTCAAGAGGCGAAGGAAAGAGAAATAGGGCGAGACCGAAGTTATTTGATGATTGAAAATGCATAGAGAATAACGAAAAGTTTTCTGAAAACCTATGTTCTGCGTTCAATAGTTGAGTTTGTTAAAATCTATGGGAAAAATGTTGTCGAAAATGGTTTGAAAGAAGAAACATTGCTATATAATACATACAGAGACAATGTTTGAAGTTGATAAATTGGATTTGGTTGTGTTGTTAGCTAATCTCAAACAAACACAACTATTTCCAAATGTTGAGATTGCATTACGAATATTTTTATGTTTGCCCATCTCTAATGCAGAAGGAGAAAGATCGTTTTCAAAACTACAACAAGATGAAAATGTACTCCATAAATGGAATACACAGATATTTCAAAGGCGTTCTTAATGGGAAATACGTATGAAACAGTGTGTGCTGAGACGCTCGAGAAAGAGGACGGAGAAAAACTGACGTTGCGGACTACGGTGCTTGTGTTTTGTGTGTGTAGAACCTTTAGACTACGTTAATTATACAGTCCACTATACAGCATACGTGTTAATCATTATTTCGATTATAACCTTTGTGTAACCGGCCCTTCTGATTTGATATCAGTCGATGTGCATGCCACATTTTGGTCATTCGGGCCGGATTAATATTTAATATTGGTTTCAAGCATCTAGTTTTGAGAAATCTTGGATATAAAACTCGTGTGCATTGGCTCAAGAAAGACGAGTTATCGGGCGAAAGGTGCGTTCAAGGTCATAAGTAGACCGCGGATCTTTAGGTAAAAACCTATTTATTTCCTGAGTAGATATCTGAATATGCAATTGTATATATACGTTTCATAAATAATTAACCCCGAAAATGTATATTTTATAGTGCCTAAAAATGCCTATTTTGACATTAATGTCTAAAAATGCCTATTTCGACGTTAATGCTTATTTTTGCCATTTACATGCAAAAAAAAGCCTAAAAAGGGCTAATTTTGTAGAGAAAATCGACAATAAAAGCAGATTTTGGTACTAGTCGTATTTTTTAAACTGACTGTACAATGTTCAGTTGAGGGTTGGGAAAATGTCTTTCACACCACGGTCATGATCAGGTGGCGAACACCAGCGAACACCTGTCACGCATCCGGCGGTTCTATTCTGTTTCCCTGTGTCGCAGGATGCGACAATGTAACAATGGGTTTAATCTGATGTTGCGTTAATTTCTCGTCATTACATTGTCATATCGTGTGACACGGGAAAACGAGAATAACCCTGCAGTCCATCTCCAGACCGCAGAGGGTGAAGGTGAGAAGTGTGAAAATTGTGAAAGTGCAATGCATTAAGTAGCAAGTTCGAGAGCTTATTTAATACGTCAGTGGCTACAAGAGTTCCCGTACTTCACAACGGATGGAAAAATTATCTTCTGTCAAGCATGCAACAAGGAGATAAGTACATTATAATGCTGGCTTGCAATGAATTATTGGCCGTGAATTGCTTGTCATCTACATTTTTTGTTTATACGAGCCATTTTATGGTAACTATAGACGTGGTTATTCAAAATATCCAGCAATCCAGCTGCGGACCTTCGTAGCTCTAAAGTAAATTTTATATTTTTGTCCCATTTCCATATTTATTAGATTATTTCCGTATTTTTAAGGTTAATTATTTCTTCATAATTTTTCTTTATAGGTATTGAGTTATAAAAAAACCCACCCAACTCAGCATGCCCAAGGAGTGCTACATAAGGCAAATGTTGAACGCAAATCGAAGATGAAACAAACGCTTTTAACAAAAACTTCTGAGGGATCCAGCAAGAAGAATAAGGTTTATGCAGATTTGTGTCATGCAATTGTGGCAGCCAACATTCCATTCAGAACACTAGAAAATCCAACATTCAAGGGGTTCCTAGAACGATACTGCCATCAGTCTGTACCTTCCGAGTCAACGCTAGGCAAGAATTACGTGCAACCCACGTACGATGACGAAATGCGCAGTATACGGGAGGACATTGGAGATTCACATATTTGGATATCCCTCCCTTGTGCATGTGACATGCCTTGCCCGTGGTTTGAACCGCGTAACAGAGCAAATAAGACTGGAAATCCCCAAGGTTATCAAATTGATCTCCACCGTGAAGAAGGTCTTCGTCAAGGCACCAACAAGAAAACAGGCTTTTTGAGAAAAACTGCCCGATGTCTCTCTGCCACCTGAGCCTGTGCTCACCCGCTGGGGCACATGGCTCATAGCAGCTAAATATTACAGTGAGCATATCCTTCATGTCAAGGAAGTTGTGACAAATCTAGCCGAGGATACTGCCAGTGTCACTTCGGCGAAAATGTTGCTGGATGATCCCTCCATTCCCAAGGATTTGGTGTATATTAGATCCCACTATACATCTCTTGTGTGGATTATTGCTGAATTGGAGGGCTCAGGAAAACCCATCTAGGAAAATACTGCTTTGCTGAATGAAGTGAAACAAAAAATCAAGGAAGCGCCAGGTGAAGTGGGAGAAAAAGTAAGAGCAAAACTAGAAAAAGTGCTACAAAATAACTCAGGTCTGCAGAGCCTATGTACAGCAGCAGATATACTGGCAGGAAAATCCAGTGAAGTTGAGTGAAAAATTCCATTTCAACGTGTACCTAAGTTGAAGTTTGCCCACGTCACATCAGTTGATGTCGAACGTTCTTTTTCTGCTTACAAGATGATATTAACTGACAAATGCCATAGTTTTGTGTTAGAAAACTTAGAAAAGGTGATTGTTATTTACTGTGAGGCCAACTACGGGAAATTTGTGGAATAAACACAAGGAGGTGACAAATTCATTATGGGAATTTCGAATGAAACAGTTTGTCAAACATTCTGCATAGTACTTAAATATATACTTGAATAGTGTTTTCAGTCAGTATTACTATATGTAATGTAGATAGTATTTTCTCTGTAACGCATGGTAATTTAACCATAAGAATAAGTTTCAATGCATAGTAGTAAAATATTTTTATAATCTTCGAAAACACAAATCAATAATGTTTCGTTGATTGGTAATTTTTTGCGTGCGTGCATGTTTCTGTCCTTTTTCGTGAATTAAAGTTGACAGTTGACAGAAATGATGTTGTTTTTTACTGGACATAGTTTTTGGAAGTAGTTTTTAGAGCCTATTTTACCTTTTATAAGGCCTAATTAAGCTACTTAAAGAGCCTATTTTAGTCGCCTAAAACTTAATTTTTTGAACCTAAAAATCTGCGGTCTAGTCATAAGGCACGCCGGCTCCGTGAGTGTTACCAGGCAACCAGCTGCGCGGGGTGGATGACGTAAGAGCTGCCTGACGCCGACCGTGGTTTCCGGTCCAGACCAGACGGCGCCCAGCAGATTCATCCTACTTTGTTCCAAATTCAACATTGTCTACGCTTCATCCTGGTCAGACAGACTTTGACGGCTCATATCCTTTCCCATAGATATTTACTCTGCCTTACATTGTATATGTTGTGTAATCATGGAATCAAGCGAGAGAAAGTTACTCATTAAACAACGAGGTTTAGCTAAGAGTAGTTTAACACGAATTATAACTTACGTAGAGCAGTTTCAGCCAGGTTTAAATTTAAATCTTATACGTGCTAGAGCTGAGCTTTTGACAAACATCTGGGAGAGATATGATGAGGTTCAGAATAAGTTAGAAATTTATGACGACGAGGAAGACCATGCTGCGGACAGAGACCTTTTCGAGAATAATTTTTGTGATGTGAAAGCAAAAATTAATACTCTTCTAGAAGAAGCTGACAATAGGTCACTTCCCAGTGAAAACAGTAGAGTAGGAAGTGCGAACACACCGGTTCATAATAACAGTGTGAAACTTCCCACAGTACAATTACCTCAATTTTCTGGGTGTTATACACAATGGATACAGTTCAGAGACACGTTTGAAAGTTTGATTGTAGCCAATTCAGCACTTCCAGATATTCAAAGGTTTTATTATTTGATTTCATCCTTAAAGGATGAACCGCGTGCATTGTTACAGAATTTGACAGTGTCAAATGAAAATTTTAGTGTTGCATGGAACCTCATATGTCAGAGATACAACAATCCAAAACTCATTGCATCCAAGCATGTTAAGACTTTGTTGACGCCCATGAAGGCTAGGGATGATTCAGCTACAGAGTTGAGACAAGTAGTTAATCATTTATCAAGCAATTTAAATGCACTTAAAGCTTTAAGCCTAGAAACACCATTGCATGAAATAATGCTTATGCAATTGACTCTAGACCATTTGGGCCATTCTATCAGAAAGGAGTGGGAGACTACATCAGTATTACATGACTTTCCCAAATTAGAGGATTTTATTAAATTCCTAGAACAAAAATGTCAAACGTTAGAATTATTGCAACCCAGTCAACCAGTTAAGGCTAGCGTCAGCAATATATACAAATCAGTGGAATCCAAATTCAAATCGAACAAGACCAGGTCATCTAGTTCCTTTATGACGACGAGCAATAGTACATTGTGCCCGTATTGTGAGCAAAATCATGGGTTGCAGAAATGTTTATCCTTTGCTAATGCTAGTGTACAACAACGAATAGAGTGTGTTAAAAAAAAACAAATTATGCTTTAACTGTCTAAAGGCTTTTCATAGCGTTAAGGAGTGCCAATCAGGCAACTGTCGGAAGTGTGATAGGAAACACAATACGCTGCTTCATTTTGAGAGACCGGTGACAACGAAATTGCCTGACAGGAATGAACGACCACACTTACAATGTGGCTCAACTAGTGACCACTTCAGGAACGTCAGCCCCAACCAATTAGAGAACGATTCAAGGACATTGGGAAGTTACTGTGCCTTAAAATCACGACTGATTAAGCAGGTGTTATTGTCGACAGTTATTGTAAATGTGGAGGACTCATTAGGTAGACTTCATCAATGCCGCGCTCTTCTCGATAGTTGCTCACAAAGCAACTTCATTACTGACGAGATGGATAGACTACTCAATTTAAAGAAAATTCGAGACGTAATTCCGATACAAGGTATCGGGGATGTGACTGCAGGCACCACGCACAGTGTTAATGTAGGTGTCCATTCAAGAACAAATGACTTCAAGGTCAACCTCAATTGTACCATCCTTCAGAAGATAACAGACAACATTCCCTCAACTTTCATTGATTACAAGGATTGGGGTATACCTTCAGATATTATGTTAGCCGACGACAAGTTCAACGAGCCAAGCAAGATAGATCTTCTAATAGGTGCGGAGTTCTACCTTCAGCTCTTATGCCCTGATCAAAGAACCAGAACTGGCAACTACCCAATTCTGCAAGATACCAAGTTTGGATACATCCTAGCTGGAAGGCTTCCCTGCCAGACCTCAGGATATGCTTCACAGCGATCATTCCTTACTAGGAGAGACAATGTATTGGATAAGCAACTTCAACGTTTTTGGGAAACCGAGGAATTGGTTCAACCATTACCTACGAGGGAGGAAGAGTTATGTGAACAACATTTCAAGGAACACACCACAAGAGACTATACGGGCAGGTTCATTGTTCGATTGCCTCGCCGCCAGGGAGTAGGACATTTAGGTGACTCATATCAACAGGCAAGCACACGACTACAACAATTGGAACGCCGACTACACAGACCGCCACCTTTGCGCCAGACTTACAATGCCTTTCTTCAAGAGTATGAAGAGCTTGGCCATATGAAAAGGCTAGATGACAACGCAACCAACAACCAGAGGGAATTGTTTTACTTGCCCAACCATGCAGTGATCAAAGAAGCTCCACCACCAAGACGAGGGTAGTTTTTGATGCTTCCGCCAAGACGACTACAGGAACATCCCTCAATGATACGCTGTTAATTGGAGCCACATTACAACAAGATCTGAGTTCCATAGTTCTACGATTTAGAACTCATGAAGTTGTGTTTACAGCAGACATCGCTAAAATGTATAGAAAGGTCCAGGTGCATGCTGACGATACCGGACTCCAGCGCATTCTCTGTGTAATGAGCCGGGTAAACGGCTGGACTGTCCCTCTAAATTTACAGAGGGTATTCGGAGAAGCGGCCGTTCTTCCCCTGCTGTGTTCTTCCGGGAAGGCATAGGCGGTTATGGTTCCACCACATAACCCTGGACCCTTTTGTGTTTCCGAGTATGGACCACCAAGACAAGAGACGAAGAGAAGGGGGCACCTTGACCCTTCCAGATGGTGGTGGAAAAGGACGCCTTCTCTCAAAAAGGGGTGATCGTGCACGAGAAGGCTGTGAGGGAGTGTCGGGATGGCGTGCGAAGGGAGCGGACCGAGGAGCGGTCAGGGAGAAGGGTGACTGAGTGTGGAGAGTATCGAGAGGCGGACCGAGAGAGCGATCCGTGGAGTTTGCGAAGAGGAAGACGTGGTGCGGCACCATTTGGGAGGCCGTCATTCGCGGACTAAAAGGAGGAAGCAGTTTTTGTGTTTCTCTCTCACAACGCCCCCAGGGCAAGAACTCTCGCGAGGTCCTGACCCTCATTAAACCTCAGGTGGTGGCAGCAATCACGCTACTCCCGCCCGCGCGTTACATTTGGTGGCAGCGGTGGGATTAACAAGTATTGTTACGTACGCCCGGGGACGGTGGCGCTCCTGCGGGATCACGTACCGGTGCAGTGAGAGAGAAAGTCGGTGAGAGAGATAGAGTAAGAGAGAGTGGAAGAGACAGTGACAAGGATTGTGGAGTGTAAAGTTAGATTGTGAAGTTTCAATCGAGAACGTGTCAGACTGCTCCTGAGACATCATGGCCACCGCGAACATCGGTGACTTGATCCATTTAGTGGATAGTTTCTCCGGCGATGGGAACGATGCGAGAGTTGGTGATTTCATTGACTCGATGGACCAGGTGGCGATGCTGGGGCAGTGGAATGATATGCAGATTGTGGCGATCGCCAAATTGAAGGTGAAAGGCAGTGCACAGATCCTCTTGAGAACCCTTCAGGCGGGATTTACGTGGGGGCAATTAAAGGAGGCTCTATTAGAACGCTTCCAGGCGAAGGAACCGCACTCAGTGGCGATGAGTAGGTTTACGGAGTGCCTACAAAAGCCGGGTGAAAGCGTGCGGGCGTATGCCACCCGACTTCGTTTAGTGGGGCAGAATACTCTGCGGAATATGAGCGAGGACCCGCAGGAGAACGCCCTCAGATATAAAATCCTGGAAGAGACGCTCTTGGCGCAGTATTTGAAGGGATTACGCGAGGAGATTAGGAGATTTGTTTTGTCAAGGGATCCTTCGACATTTGAGGAAGCCATTCAAGTTTCCGCGCTTGAGGAGCAGAACGAAGCAATGGCCACACCCCGACGATGCTTCGCGGCCTCCAAAGAAGAGGAAGCGGTCGAGGACTCGCGCCCCTCCCCAAGGATGACAGACCTCCGACCGAGAGCAAGGGTCGCATGCTATTCATGCGGACGGACAGGCCACTTTGCCCGAGATTGCCACTCTCCACCGACCTTCGCTTGTTTTCGCTGTGGACAACCCGGACATATGGCGCGAGAATGCATGGACCCGCCCAGAACGTCTTGACAGTACGGCGAACCAAGAGGACCGCTTCACCCAAACGGGGTCCCCTCCGCGCCACGCCCCCTGTTCGCGGAGGCGACACGCCGGACACGGAAAAAGTGAAAGGGATTCGGGGGCAGGAGATAGTGGTGCCTTCCATTGCCGGGAGAGGAATCGGAGGGCAAGTCGTGGAAGTAGAGGCGCCGGGGAGCGTTCGCGGAAAGATTGACCTCCTCATCGACACCGGGGCTTCGATATCCCTAATTAAAGAAGGAGCCATGCGGAGAAAAGAATTTAATCCCAACCCCACGCGCCTCGTGGGAGTAACAGGGCATCGTCTACAGCTGATTGGTGAGACGAAAATGAACCTCATCATATTCGGTAAGGTAGTGGCCCACCCTTTCCATGTGTGTAGTGATGAGATAGGGTTAGCTACCGATGGAATTATAGGCTGGGACCTTTTACATCGAATAGGTGCTATAATCGATGTACGGAGGGGAATTTTGAAAGTAGATGGGGGAACTCTTAAAGTACAGGGAGCGAATGTTGAGAGAGATTACGGGGATGGGGTGTCCGACGGAATAAGAAGAGACGGGGAAATAACCGCGATGGCAAGGGATACGGAAGTGGGGAATGTCGTCCGAGGGGTGACTCCCGCGAGGTGTGGCAATGGAGGGGGGAAGGAGCCAAAAAAATGAGGAAGAGAAGACTACGTGCGAGTCTGCGAGGAAATATTGCTACCCCCGAGGAGTGAAATGATAACTGCCGGCAGCCATCATATGACTCGTGGGGAGGGCGAGGAATTAATAATGGAGCCGATGGGTCCTGGTACATGGAGTGATTGTGGGCCGCGGAGTATTTAAAGAGAGGGAGGACCTCCTTGTTCCGGCAAGAATAAGTAATCTTACCACCTCGGAAATAAGGTTAACAGCAAATACCATAGTGGGATCTTTGGCGGAGGTGGAAGGAGATCGGCATCGAGAGGGTATTCGCGACGAGGAGCAGATTAATCTTGTTCAGGAGATTCGAGAGAGACTCGAACCCCTACCTATGGAGGAAAGACGATCTTTAGAGGACCTCTTGGAAGAATATTTAGATGTTTTTCAGGCCCTCGGCATTGGTCTCGGTTGCACGCACCGAGTGAAGCACAGAATAAATACCGGGGATGCTGCCCCGATTTCCAAGCCCCCGTATCGCGTGCCTCACAGCCAGAGGGGACTAATAAAGGAGCATATAGAGGAAATGATTCAGGAGGGGTTTATTCAAGAATCGATCTCACCATGGAGTGCCCCGGTAGTGTTGGTGGCCAAGAAGAGCGATGGAGGCGAGGCAAAAATGCGTTTTTGCACGGACTTTCGAGGGCTTAATAGTGTAACGAAAAGAGACGTTTATCCACTCCCTAACATTCAAGAGACCCTTGATCATCTAGGAGACGCTAAATATTTCACCACCTTGGATTTAGCGAGCGGGTATTAGCAGATAGAGATGGAACCACAGGACCGCGAGAAAACGGCCTTCACAACGCCATACGGCCACTATGAATATATACGCATGCCGTTCGGTCTCGCGAATGCGCCAAGCACTTTTCAAAGGTTGATGGGTGCTGTACTCACAGGTCTCCGTGGGCATCAATGCCTTGTCTACCTTGACGATATCATCGTTTTCGGTCGCGACATTAAAGAACACAATCAGCGGCTACGAGGGGTGTTAGATCGCTTACGGGAGGCAGGGTTAAAGATGAAACTGAGTAAGTGTCAATTCATGGCGACGACTGTCAAGTACTTGGGTCATTTAATATCGTCTGAAGGCGCGAAGCCCGACCCCGAGAAGATAAAAGCCATTCGCGAGTTTCCCCTCCCGAAGAATGTCAGAGAACTGCGAGGATTTTTGGGTTTAGTGGGTTATTATCGCAGATTTATCAAGAAATTCGCCACCTTGGCCAAACCCCTCACGGAAATGACTAAGAAGGAAAGAGAATTCCGCTGGACGAGGGAATCGGAAGGTTCATTCAAAGCCTTGTGCGATGCTCTTTGTAATAAGCCCGTTTTGCAATACCCGGACTTTGGAGAGCCTTTTATCCTTGCGACCGATGCATCAGGTACGGCTTTAGGCGCGGTCCTTTCCCAAAAGAAGCAGGGCCGCGAGCATGTGGTCGCTTATGCGAGCAGACAGCTGAATAAGGCGGAGACTAACTACAGCACCACGGAAAGGGAATGTTTGGCTGTGGTTGTGGGCTATCAAATATTTCAGGTGCTATTTATATGGGCGGAAATTCACGATTGTTACCGATCACCGGCCATTGCGGTGGCTGCTGACTTTAAAGGACCCGTCTTCCCGCTTAACCCGCTGGTCGCTGCTCCTCAGCGAATACGAATTCGACATTCAGCATCGACCAGGGAAAAACCATGTAAACGCCGACGTATTATCACGCGCACCGATTAATTCAATTCAGCCGTTGTACGAACCGATTTGGGATCTTAGCCCATTTAAAATTACAGGTTTTCAATTGTTCGTGTTTTTAAAATCATCCATCAGTCACATACAACTTACACGGAATTCCACTATTAATACCACCTTCGCAATAATTTACAAAAAGTACTCACTTCACAGAGACAGCACAAACATATTTAGGACGTTGATGCAATAGGAGTTAGTTTCATGGGTTGGAGACGATGGGTCCACGACTTCTCAAGAGGTAGGGGCTGCGTGGGGGTTTCGGCGAGGGTGGAGGAGGAGTTTCGCCGATTGATGTAGGTCTCTCGTCCTCTGTCCAGACTTGGGGCTCGGAGGTGGGGGTAGGTTCGGCAGTCTCTGCATGAGGTAAGTGAGGGAGGTTCGCATAGTTGAATGGAGGCTCAGGCTCTTGCGTCTCTTGTCGCGGTCTAGGAGGTTCCCTTTCCGGAGTCGTGAGACCTTTTGCTATCTTCAGTCGGTCGGCGTGGACCAACTGACGATCTCTAGCGTTATAAATCGCTTCAATTTCAAAATTCACGGCCCCCTTCTGTTCCACTATGCGATACGGTCCCCTCCACCGCTTGGAGAGTTTTCTAGTCCGTCCCGGGATTAGGACGGATTATTGCAAATAAACCCGATCGCCCACTCGGAATGTGACATTCCCGGACCGCTTATTATATTCACGAACCTGTCTCTCGCCGCTCTCCCTTAGGCACTCGCGGACCCTCTGGAAGCCGAGGTTCATCCGCGCTTTCAATTCTGCCGCGTAATCAGCATGTGTCCCGTAATTAATTTCTAGTGGGGAAAAGATATCATCGAAGGGCAGCTCTATATCCCTTCCGTGAATAAGGAAATAGGGCGTTTCCTTAGTGGAGCTATGTACCGTACTTCGATATGCTAAAAGGGCGAACGGAAGCCAGTCGTCCCAATCTTTGATTGTCCCTCACAAAATGGGACATTATATCCATAAAAGTCCTATGGCTTCTTTCCACTAACCCGTTGCAGGCCGGATGATACGCGGTGGTTTGTAATTTTTTTATCCCCAACAGCGCACAAATCTCTCTCATCAACTGGGAGGTGAAATTCGCTCCTCTATCCGTCAACAATTGCCTGGGGACCCCATGCCTCACGATTATGTTCTCCACAAAAGCACGAGTAATTGTCTCTGCCTTTTGGTCTGTCAACGGAATCGCCTCGGGATACTTGGAGAACGCGTCTTGAAATGTCAATATAAACTTGTTTCCCTTATCGGTGGTCACTAGCGGACCCACTACATCCATAGAAACTCTCTCAAAGGGGCGCGTCACTTCTTCAAATCGCTGGAGGGGGGCCCGTTTCCGGTTCGGCGGAGTTTTCCGCTCGTTGCAGGAGACGCAAGCTTGGCAGTAGCGGCGCACTTCTGCGGCCATCCTCGGCTACCAAAATCTTGCCCCAATGGCATTTGTGGTACGTTGGATGCCCAAGTGCCCCGCCCATGGTGAGTCATGGTAGGCGCGTAAGAGTCGCCGCTTCATGGAGGCGGGGGCTTACAGAGCTATGCTAAAGCGAATATCCATTGGCTCTTCCCCTTTTATTTTTTTATCGGTGAATCCCCGAATGTATTCTCTTTCGAGTTCCATCTTACGTCATTATCCAGATGAGTGACCCTGATCGTTGGAAGTGTTTCATACAAGAACTGTCAGAATTTTTGGGAATTTTCTGCTTAACTCCTCAAGCCCGGAGGAGATTTATTAAATCCCACCCGTACGGCCGGATGAGGTTTTTAATTTTTCACGATTGCGTTGCAAAAACGTTCGAGAAAATTTTAAAAATCTTAACTTTATAAGTTTTCTCTCTATTTTTCTGATTTTTTGTGGATATACGAAAAACATGATATTTGTAAATATCCATTTTTCGTATCATATTTTACAGTAGAAAAGAATGTACACCAATAGCTAATTTTCCGGCGCGCGTTCGCGCTTTATATATAACATTCAGCACCGGGAAATCTATAAGAGATATTGATGTACAATCTTAATAAAAGAATAACTTAAATTAGTAACTATTTTATTATACGAATCTACCCATCTAAACCAATTAGGTGAAAAGTTTTACGTATCTCAACTTTTTTGTCTTGACTGGAAATTTTTTAGTAAATGTAGTATTACTGATTTATTAGAAGACGATTTATTTATAATATAAACGCTTTAGTTATATAGTCATTATTCTTGGTCATTACAAATGTCAAATAGAAGAAATGATTACATTTCGTACATTGGAAAGGGAGATATGACGATGTATACATCAGAAATGAATTTTGATGCAAAACACGGAAAACTTTCAAAAACTTATGAGTTCTTTCCAAATATTTTTAAAAAATTTACACATGCGTAATTGGATACGGCAAGAAATTCCTTCGCTGTTCGTAATTTTTGATGACGTGTCCTCTTCTTGCTCACTCACTTCATCGCTGCTTTGGTCCCACTAGATAGCATAACAGAGAAAGCCCTTATCTGAAGAGGAAAACAAACCCTAGATCTTCTTTTAGATGACAAAGAAAAGGAATCTAATTTTGTGGGTTCCCTTTCCTCAGGTATTTATGTGTCAACTTGAGAAAACGAAAGTCCGTAGGTCAGTGGCGAAAACTCAAATTCTATTACAAAACTAAACGTAAATTATATGTAAACAAATACATACAAACAGATATACACAATTTATCGCAATTCCTCTCCAAAAAGAACAAAGGCTCCTTCTCAACTAACTTGCTTTGGGGATGCAAAAAACCTTAGTAATCCCAACCACCTCGAAGGGGACGAGATAACAGATATTGGTTGGCGTTGACGCTCTCCTATGCAGCGAGGAACGAAGGATCGCGCGTTCATGAAAGCGAATTTTTACCGAAATGATTTTACTCAACCCAATTCCATTCTTCATGAATTGCATCGTAAACATTTCTAATAAGACGTTTTCCTTTCTTTCTTTACATGCCGACGAAGACATAAGCCAAATGGTTCCACCAGGAAAAAAGAGGAGAAAAATCGTGGTCTCCTTTGAAAAGATACATTGCATTTCAAACACCAAGGAAAGGTTCCTTGCCGCATTAAAAGGCGATTTTAATACGGAAAAACACCGCCATAACGTAGAAAAATAGAAAATTCCATCGCAAAATTCAACGTTGATTATATATTTTTGAAACAGGAAAAAATACAGGACAAGCATAGATAGGAAGAACAAAGCTCCCTCTCTCAAAATATATAAAGGTTATTTAGATTTAAAAAAGTCTCTAGTGTCAAAAGATAAAAGAAATTATGGCTGACGCAGGACGTAATAGTACGTCTGACGGCGTTTACGGGTTAAATCGGTTATATCCCCCTCCTCTGTAGGAAACGTCTATATATAATGATACTCAACATTTGAGGGCCCCTAATAATCGGGAGCCCGGATGCCTAGCATCTGCTGCACTCCCCACTTGGCCGGCCCTGTGTATCATTATATATAGACGTTCCTTACAGAGGAGGAGGATAAAACATACTAGTAGAAGGTGCTTGCATACTGCAAGCATTTCATGTCATTCATTTTTCACACAGATATTTCATCATGAGAAATATATCTTTAATTCTAAAGATTTCTCCTCTAGAAAGGTTTTCGTTTTTTCATTATGGAAGAATAATGGAGTTAAACTATCGCTTTTTTTGCAATTTTAGGAATATTATACTTTTCTCATAATTGAGTTAATAATGCCACACATTTCTGCCAAATTTTAAATTTATAGTACAATTAAAAGTGAAATAAAATTTATCTAATTGTTTAAATTTAAATAATTTATAACGGCCAAAATATCAACTTTATGGATAAATTGAAACGTTCAGTCCTTTACATAGATTATCCTCTAAATAATATAAAAATTTCAGCTCCTTAACTTGCGGCGTAGTGTCTAAGCATCTACCTATTTGTTTGAATTTTAAGAATTTTTAACTGCCAAACAAATTAAAATATCAAAATTTGTATAATCCCTATTTCGTTTTTTTACGAATTCTACTTAAAAAAAATTTCAACTCCGTAGCACATGCCGAAATACATAAACCATGAAATTTATTTTAAACAACTGCGAATTTTAGCGGCCGCATTGTTGCACTTTTTCAAGATTTTCGTTATTTCTAGTTGGTTTTGCACAAAATCCTACCTATAAAAAAAATTTCGAATTTCCAGCACATCTGGAAGTGCCCAAACATTAGTATCCTCCTATATGTTATCATTATATATCGACGACTCTTACAGAGGAGGAGGATATAACATACTAGTAGCTGGTGCTTGCATACTGCAAGAATTTCATCTCACCTTGAAAAAACATTAATTTTTCAGTCAGACATTACATCATTACAAATAGTCTTTTAATTCTAAAGATTTCAACTCCGCAGCGATTTTCGTTTTTCCCACATGTAAAAATAATAGTTTAAAAGTCCCCAAATGTTGCAATTTTAAAAATTTTATACTTTCTCCATTATGGGGTACTAATGCTACACATTTTAGCCAAATTTTAAAGTTGTAGCACTTCTAGAAGTAAAATAATTTTTTTCTAATTGTTTAAAATTTAAATATTTTTAACGGCCACTGCAATATATATATGGAGAGACTGAAATGTTTATTTGTGCAAATTCACTGTTCTGTAAATAATTTAAAAATTGCAGCTTCCTAGCTCATCCCGTAGTACCTAAAAAATTATTAAACTTTAATGTTCAAATGGGGTTAAAACAACCCCTAAAATTTTTAATTTTAAAATTTTCGATTTTTATAGTTGGTTATGAGAAAAGTTCGATAATCTTGCAAAATTTCAGCTTCCTAACGAATTAGATTGGTCTACACACTGGATTGCGTTTTCCCATGCTAACTTATGGGAGATATTCCGGGGTCTCTGGAGTCGAACCCAAGACACTGTAAGCAAAAGTGACAATAATTCCTAATAGATATTGCGGCCATCTAGCAATACTTAAAATTTTATTTTTCTAGCTTACCGGTAAATGCCCATAATTAATTTACAAAAATGGCGCAATGTTTTTCTTGTGTGTAAAAACGCAACTTTCGGAATTTCTGGAGTCGATCTCATGTCACTTAGGTAAAAAGTCTCATTTTATCTGAAGGTTTCTTCATCATATCTACAAAATCTAAAACTTTCAGCTCTCTAGCACTTGTAGTTTGGGCTGGACATTAGTATCCTCCTATATGTTATATGTTATCATTATATATCGACGACTCATACAGAGGAGGATATAACATACTAGTAGTTGGTGCTTGCATACTGCAAGCATTTCATCTCATCATGAAAAAGTGCAACAATGCGGCCGCTAAAAATTCGCAATTGTTTAAACAAATTTTCAAGGTTTATGTATTTTCGCATGAGCAACGGAGGTGAATTTTTTTTTTGTAAGTAGAATTTCTAAAAAAAAAACAAATAGGGATTATACAAATTTTGATATTTTAATTTGTTTGGCAGCTAAAAATTCTTAAAGTTTAAACAAATGGATAACTGTTTAGGTACTACGGGATGAGCTAGGGAGCTGCAATTTTCAAATTATTTACAGAGTATTGAATTTACACAAATAAACATTTCAATTTTACCATATATGAATTGCGGCGGCCGTTAAAAATTATTTAAATTTAAACAATTAGAAAAATATTATTTTACTTATAGATGTGCTACAACATTCAAATTTGGCTAAAATGTGTAGCATTAGTACCTTATAATGAAAAAAGTGTAAAATATTTAAAATGGCAACATTTGGGGATTGTTTTAAACTATTATTTTTACATGTGGGAAAAACGGAAATCGCTGAGGAGATGAAATCTTTAGAATTAAAAGAATATTTGTAATGATGAAACGTCGGTCTGAATAATTATTGTTTTTCAAGGTGAGATGAACTGCTTGCAGTATGCAAGCACCTTCTACTAGTATGTTATATCCTCCTCCTCCTCTGTAAGGAACGTCTATATAGAATGATACTAGCAGAAGGTGCTTGCATACTGCAAGCATTTCATCTCACCTTGAAAAAACATTCATTTTTCAGACAGATATTTCATCATTACAAATATTTTATTAATTCTAAAGATTTTACCTCCTCAGCCATTTTCGTTTTTCCCACATGTAAAAATAATAGTTTAAAACGATCTTCAAATGTTGCAATTTTAAAAATTTTATACTTTCTCCATTATGGGGTACTAATGCTACACAATTGAGCCAAATTTTAAAATTGTAGCACTTCTAGAAGTAAAATAATCTTTTTCTAATTGTTTAAAATTTAAACATTTTTAACGGTTGCCGCAATATATATATGGAGAGATTGAAATGTTTATTTGTACAAAGGCACTGTTCAGTAAATAATTTGAAAATTGCAGCTTCCTAGCTCATCCCGTAGTACCGAAACAATTATCTATTTGTTTAAATTTTAAGAATTTTTAACTGCCAAACAAATAAAAATATCAAAATATGTATAATCCCTATTTCGTTTTTTTAAGAATTCTACTTATAAAAAAAAATTTCAGTTCCGTAGCAAATTCGGAAACCCTAATATTTTTCTAATTGTTTAAATTTAAATAATTTTTAACGGCCGCCACAATTCATATATGGTGCAATTGAAATGTTTATTTGTGCAAATTCACTACTCTGTAAATAATTTGAAAATTTCAGCATCCTAGGTCATTTCTTAATACCTAAAGAGTTATCCAATTGTTTAAACTTTAAGAATTTTTAACTGGCAAAGAAATTAAAATATCAAAATTTGTATAATCCCTATTTCGTTTTTTTTACGAATTCTACTTTTAAAAAATTTCAACTCCGTAGCACATGCGGAAATACATAAACCATGAATTTTTTTTAAACAATTGCGAATTTTTAGCGGCCGCATTGTTGCACTTTTTCAAGATTTTCGTTTTTTCTAGTCGGTTTTACCCAAATGCTACCTAAGGAATTGTGTGGCATTAGTACCCCATAATGGAGAAAGTGTAAAAATTTTAAAATTGCAACATTTGGGGATTGTTTAAAACTATTATTTTTACATTTGGTCAAAACTTTTGTATGGAGTGTATTATTATATGGAAGTGAGACCTGGACAATCGGGGAGGCAGAGAGGAAGAGGATAGTGGCGTTTGAAATGTGGTGCTACCGTAGAATGTTAAAAATCTCCTGGGTGGACAGAGTGACCAACAAAGAGGTGCTGAACAGTATTGAGGAGGAGAAGCCGTGCCTGTGGGATACGGTACGGAGGAGAAGAGACATCTGGGTCGGGCACCTCATAAGACATGAGGGGCTGGTTAGGACGATCCTCGAAGGTGCTGTGGAGGGGAAGAACGCTAGGGGCAGACCGAGGATGGAATATATTAACCAAATCATGGAGGATACCGGCTGCAACACCTACACAGCACTGAAGAGGCTGGCTGAAGATCGAGAAGTTTGGAGAGCTGCTGCCAACCAATCCTAGGACTGAGCACAAAAGAAGAAGATTTTTACATTTGGGGAAAACGGAAATCGCTGAGGAGGTGAAATCTTTAGAATTAAAACAACATTTGTAATGATGAAATGTCTGTCTGAAAAATGAATGTTTTTTCAAGGTGATATGAAATGCTTGCAGTATGCAAGCACCAACTACTATCATTATTAGACCGCGGATCTTTAGGTAAAAACCTATTTATTTCCTGAGTAGATATCTGAATATACAATTGTATGTATACGTTTCGTGAATAATTAACCCCGAAAATGTATATTTTATAGTGACTAAAAATGCCTATTTTGACATTAATGTCTAAAAATGCCTATTTCGACGTTAATGCTTATTTTTGCCATTTTCATGCAAAAAAGCCAAAAAGGGCTAATTTTGTAGAAAAAATCGACAATAAAAGCAGATTTTGGTACTAGTCGTATTTTTTAAACTGACTGTATAATGTTCAGTTGAGGGTTGGGAAAATGTCTTTCACACCAAGGTCATGATCAGGTGGCGAACACCAGCGAACACCTGTCACGCATCCGGCGGTGCTATTCTGTTTCCCTGTGTCGCACGATGCGACAATGTAACAATGGGTTTAATCTGATGTTGCGTTAATTTCTCGTCATTACATTGTCATATCGTGTGACACGGGAAAACGAGAATAACCCTGCAGTCCATCTCCAGACCGCAGAGGGTGAAGGTGAGAAGTGTGAAAATTGTGAAAGTGCAATGCATAAAGTAGCAAGTTCGAGAGCTTATTTAATACGTCAGTGGCTACAAGAGTTCCCGTACTTCACAAAGGATAGAAAAATTATCTTCTGTCAAGCATGCAACAAGGAGATAAGTACATTATAATGCTGGCTTGCAATGAATTATAGGCCGTGAATTGCTTGTCATCTACATTTTTTGTTTATACGAGCCATTTTATGGTAACTATAGACGTGGTTATTCAAAATGTCCAGCAATCCAGCTGCGGACCTTCGTAGCTCTAAAGTAAATTTTATATTTTTGTCCCATTTCCATATTTATTAGATTATTTCCGTATTTTTAAGGTTAATTATTTCTTCATAATTTTTCTTTATAGGTATTGAGTTATAAAAAAACCCACCCAACTCAGCATGCCCAAGGAGTGCTACATAAGGCAAATGTTGAACGCAAATCGAAGATGAAACAAACGCTTTTAAGAAAATCTTCTGAGGGATCCAGCAAGAAGAATAAGTTTTATGCAGATTTGTGTCATGCAATTGTGGCAGCCAACATTAAATTCAGAACACTAGAAAATCCAACATTCAAGGGGTTCCTAGAACGATACTGCCATCAGTCGGTACCTTCCGAGTCAACGCTAGGCAAGAATTACGTGCAACCCACGTACGATGACGAAATGCGCAGGATACGGGAGGACATTGGAGATTCACATATTTGGATATCAGTCAACGAAACCACTGACGCTCTCAGCAGATACATGGCCAACACGGTTGTTGGGAAATTGACCCAAATATGCCATCCAGAGCCTACCTCATCTGCACGAAGCAACTTGCCAAAACAAATCAGGAAACAATAGCACACTCTGTGAACAATGGACTTAAAGTGCTGTATCCCAACAATCTAGAAGAAGATAAAGTGCTGCTCCTATACACAGATGTTGCGTCGTACATGGTTGCTGCCATGCAGTTGCTCAAGGTGTTCTATCCCTCCCTTGTGCATGTGACATGCCTTGCCCGTGGTTTGAACCGCGTAACAGAGCAAATAAGACTGGAAATCCCCAAGGTTATCAAATTGATCTCCACCGTGAAGAAGGTCTTCGTCAAGGCACCAACAAGAAAACAGGCTTTTTGAGAAAAACTGCCCGATGTCTCTCTGCCACCTGAGCCTGTGCTCACCGGCTGGGGTTTAGGTACTACGGGATGAGCTAGGGAGCTGAAATTTTCAAATTATTTACAGAGTAGTGAATTTGCACAAATAAACATTTCAATTTTACCATATATGAATTGCGGCGCCCGTTAAAAATTATTTAAATTTAAACAATTAGAAAAATATTATTTTACTTCTAGAAGTGCTACAACTTTAAAATTTGGCTAAACTGTGTATCATTAGTACCTTATAATGGAGTAAGTGTAAAAGTTTTAAAATTACAACATTTGGGGATTGTTTTAAACTATTATTTTTACGTGGGAAAAACGAAAATCGCTGCGGAGGTGAAATCTTTAGAAATAAAAGAATATTAGTAATGATGAAATGTCTGTCTGAAAAATGAATGTTTTTTCAAGGTGAGATTAAATGCTTGCAGTATGCAAGCACCAACTACTAGTATGTTATATGATGTTATATCCTCCTCAGTAATAGTCGTCGATATATAATGATAACATATAACATATAGGAGGATACTAATGTCCAGCCCAAACTACAAGAGCTAGAGATCTGAGAGTTTTAGGTTTTGTAGATATGATAGAGAAACCTTCTGATAAAATAAGTCTTCTCACCTAAGTGACATGAGTTCGACTCCAGAAATTCCGAAAGTTGCGTTTTTTCCCATAAGAAAAGCATTGCGCCATTTTTGTAAATTAATTATGGGCACTTGCCGGTAAGATAGAAAAATGAAATTTTCAGTGTTGCTAGATGGCTGCAATATCTATTAGGAATTATTGTCACTTTTGCTTACAGTGTCTTGGGTTCGACTCCAGAGATCCCGGAATATCTCCCATAAGTTAGCATGGGAAAACGCAATCCAGTGTGTAGACCAATCTAATAGGTTTAGGAAGCTGAAATTTTGCAGGTTTACAGAAAATTTGTCATAACCAATTATAAAAGTCGAAATTTTTAAAATTGTAAATTTTAGGGGTTGTTTTAACCCCATTCGAACATTAAATTTTAATAATTTTTTATGTACTACGAAATGAGCTATGAAGCTGCAATTTTCAAATTATTTACAGAACAGTACATTTTCACAAATAAACATTTCAATCTCTCCATATATATATTGCGGCAACCGTTAAAAATGTTTAAATTTTAAACATATAGAAAATATTATTTTACTTCTAGAAGTGCTACAACTTTAAAATTTGGCTCAAATGTGTAGCATTAGTACCCCATAATGGAGAAAGTGTAAAATGTTTAAAATTGCAACATTTGGGGATTATTTTAAACTATTATTTTTACATGTGGGAAAGACGAAAATCGCTGCGGACGTGAAATCTTTAGAATTAATAGAATATTTGTAATGATGAAATATCAGTCTGAAAACGTAATGTTCTTTAAAGGTGAGATGAAATGCTTGCAGTATGCAAGCACCAACTACTAGTATGTTATATCCTCCTCTGTAAGAGTCGTCGATATATAATGATATATAACATACTAGTAGTTGGTGCTTGCATACAGCAAGCATTTTATTTCACCTTGAAAAAACATTTATTTTTCAGACAGATATTTCATCATTACAAATATTCTTTTAATTCTAAAGATTTCAACTCCGCAGCGATTTTCGTTTTTCCCACATGTAAAAATAATAGTTTAAAACAGTCCCCAAATGTTGCAATTTTAAAAATTTTATACTTTCTCCATTATGGGGTACTAATGCTACACATTTTAGCCAAATTTTAAAGTTGTAGCATTTCTAGAAGTAAAATAATATTTTTCTAATTGATTAAATTTAAATAATTTTTAACGGACGCCACAATTCATATATGGTAAAATTGAAATGTTTATTTGTGTAAATTTACTACTCTGTAAATAATTTGAAAATTTCAGCTCCCTAGCTCATCCCGTAGAACCTAAACAGTTATCCATTTGTTTAAACTTTAAGAATTTTTAACTGCCAAACAAATTAAAATATCAAAATTTGTATAATCCCTATTTCGTTTTTTTAGGAATTCTACTTACAAGAAAAATTTCAACTCCGTAGCACATGCGAAAATACATAAACCATGAAAATTTGTTTAAACAATTGCGAATTTTTAGCGGCCACATTGTTGCACTTTTTCAAGATTTTCGTTTTTTCTAGTCGGTTTTGCACAAAATCCTACCTATGAGAAAAATTTCGAATCTCCAGCTCATCTGGAAGTGCCTAAACATTAGTATCCTCCTATACAAATGTTATCATTATAAATCGACGACTCTTACAGAGGAGGAGGAGGATATAACATACTAGTACTTGTTGCTTGCATTCTGCAAGCATATCATCTCAACATAAAAAAACATTCATTTTTCAAATATCATCATTACAAATATTTTTTTACTTCTAAATATTTCACCTCCGGAGCGATTTTCTTTTTTCCCATATGTAAAAATAATAGATTAAAACAATCCCAAAACTTTGCAATTTTAAGAATTTTATACTTTCCCCATTATGGGGTACTAATGCTACACATTTTAGCCAAATTTAAAGTTGTAGCACTTCTAGAAGTAAAATGATATTTATCTAATTATTTAAATATAAATAAGCTTTAACGGCCGCCGCAATTCATATATGTTCAAATTGAAATATTTATTTGTGCAAATGCACTACTCTGTACATAACTTGAAAATTTCAGCTTCCTAGCTCATCCCGTAATGTCTAAACAGTTATCTATTTGTTTAAACTTTAAGAATTTTTAATTGCCAAACAAATTAAAATATCAAAATTTGTATAATCCCTATTTCGTTTTTTTAGGAATTCTACTTACAAAAAAAATTTCAACTCCGTAGCGCATGCGAAAATACATAAACCATGAAAATTTGTTTAAACAATTGCGAATTTTTACCGTCCTCATTTTTGCACTTTTTGAAGATTTTTCGTTTTTTACCTAAGAAAAAAATTTCGAATCTCCAGCATATCAATTTTTTCATAGGTAGTATATTTTTGCAAAACCGACAAGAACAAACGAAAATCTTGAAAAAGTGCAACAATGCGGCCGCTAAAAATTCGCAATTGTTTAAACAAATTTTCAAGGTTTATGTATTTCCGAATGAGCTACGGTGCTGAAATTTATTTCAGAGATAGAATTTGTAAAAAAAACGAAATAAGGATTATACAAATTTTGATATTTTAATTTGTTTGGCAGTAAAAAAATCCTAAAGTTTAAACAAATAGATAACTTTTTAGGTACTACCGGTCGAGTTAGTGAGCTGAAATTTTCAAGTTATATAAAGTTTAGTCTTTGTAAACAAATAAACATCTCAGAGTAGTTAGAAAATTCTTATTGCGGCCGTTAAAAATTATTTAAATTTAAACAATTAGATAGATGTTATTTCACTTCTTATTGTACTTCAAATTAAAAAATTGGCATAAATGTGTGGCATTATTAATCAAATGTGTAAAACGTATAGTATTCCTAAAATTGCAAAAATTAGCGATCGTTTTACTCCATTATTGTTCCATAAGGAAAAAAAGAAAATTGGTCCCGAGGAGAAATCTTTTGAATTAAAGAAATATTTCTCAAGATGAAATATCTCTGTGAAAAACTAATTTATTTTCAAGGTGAGATGATATGCTTGCAGAATGCAAGCGCTTTTTACTAGTATTATATATCCTCCTCCTCTGTAAGGAACGTCTATATATAATGATAGGAGGATACTAATGTTTAGGCACTAAATGTAATTGCACATTAAAATAACTAATTCTTGATTGATGTTTAAAATAAATGAAAAAATTAAATCACGGAACCTAAAATTAACCAGAGAAAAAGGAAAAAATGTTGGCTCAACGTAGGGGTATTAATCCCTTCTCCCCTAGACATGCCATCACTAATTCTTTCGTTGGAAGAATACAAATTGTATTGTCTATCTTTTGTGTTTTCTCCCTTGTCCAGTTATGGAAACCTCAATCATGATTTTAAATCGGCTTAGAGGATCGTTTCCAAAGACTAGCCTTTATTACTCCTTAGCCTTCCCGCATTAACATTCATATGCTTATGAAAATAGTACAGAACTGCCCTTAAATCAGTTTTCTTTGTGCTTCCATTGGAGGAATATCTGTTTATTAATGGTGTCCTTGACTGAAAGAAGAAAGGAAGAGAAGAGATCTACACTCATACACAAGTAATCGTGCACCATCCAGAACAGCAGAGGTGTTTATTTTTCTACAGTCTAGTTAAGAGGGTTTAATCAGGGCCGTCGCGCGAGGTGTTTGAGAGGCAACCGCCTCAGATGGTACATGAACTGTTCATGCTTTCTGATCATAAATCGCGCATTTTTTTCATCTCAATTTTTGGCTACTGAAATTAAATCATTCAAATTAATTTCCTCAACAGTAGTTTGGTACATGTTAACTCAATTAAACATAGCAAGTACAATTTTATTTCTTGAATATTTCAAATTGGTTGCATATTACTTTCTCCATATAAGAAGTATAGAGAAAGTAGTTTTTCATGAAAAAAATCGATTCCGAGATTTCAACGGAAATACGTGTTTTCAGGTCCCCTGAACACGTTTTGACTATTTTATATAGTAATCTATATCTATATAGTAATCTATTCTATAGTAATCCCTCCATATTCACGGGTCCTATGTTCGCGATTTCACGCATTCGCCCAAAAATGATTGTAGCAATTTTCAATGTTCGCGGAATGTAACATTTATTCGCGCTTGCCGACCACAGCTCTCCCTGCTCGCTTGCTAAGGCACGTGTAACACGGCGCGAATCCATGTAAAATCAAAACAAATGCATCGTATCTACACATTATGTACTACAACGTATCTACATTGCATCTACAACAGTGGTGCCGCTGTGACCCTCACAGAGGACGACTAGGGATCAGGGGCGCACCCAGGGGGGGGGGCTGACGGGCTTTAGCCCCCCCCCAAAAATCGACATGTTCATGCTAGGGATTTAGTATTAAACAAAATGTCTGTACTATTTGTAAGTAAATCTGCTGGTTTTTCGTAAGATTTCTAACAATATTCTCGAGAAATTCTTCACAATGTCGATCATTAAGGAAATGCAGTCATCGGTAATTTTTCAGCCGTGTCATTTTTTTGCATCCATTTTTCTAACTTCCTTATAGTCTTTCCCTACACTAACGGAATAGTGACAGGAAGGCACCCCGACTGAAGAAAGTGGTCATTTCAGCCTTCTTTTGTCCTCCATGTGAAGGGTAAAGCCAAGTGACCCTGGATCCCTAATAGCTTCCAGATGGAGAGAACGCATGCGAGCGACGCAAAGAGGAAATTCGAGGAAAGGTTTTTCTAAGAACGTTAAAGCACATCTTGAGAAAGGAACGCATTTTTGAGCGTGTTTCACATTGTCTCTCCTCAAAGCAACTGCATTAGTGAGTTTGTCTGTTTTGTGTATTCTGAGTGCAAGATAATTCGTTAGAAATCATAAAAGTTGACAATAAGTTACCTTAATAATAAAATCTCAAGTTACCGGCTATGCTCACCATATCCTGTTGCTTCCGGATAGTTTTCTTTTTTGAGGAGTGAAATCTTAATTTCAGAACGTTTGTTACCGTAAGTTTCAAGTGTTTCATCTTATTATCCTGAGTTTCCCGAAGTTTCAACGGCGACGAATTTACAGCATTTGGTAAGTAAAGTTAATTATTTCACAAAATGGAATGTTTCATATTTTTATGTTACTAGTGAATAGAAGTATGTTTCGTGTTAAGAATGGCAAGCCAACCTATTTATGTATTCTCCATATAAATGAACGGTTTAAATGTAATCATAAATGTCATTGTTTTAATTGAATTTGGACTCTTGGAAATCGTATACAGTTTGCCTGCTGTACATAAGAACTCTGTTAAAACTGGTTTTTAAATAATTGCGTTTAATTTTACCCATAACAGAAATGGCAGAAAAACGAAAAAATGTGCGCAATTTGTTACACTTTTTCGGAAAAAAAAACCGAAGACCGAGACAGGCTCTGAAGAGGTGGAAGACAAGTCTTGCGGTACTAGTAATAATGGACCAAGTGCAAAAAATAGCGAAATACATCTCAATGAAACAGAGGCAGCCTCTTCTAATTCCTTTAATATTGATCAAAATGATATAGCTCTTTTAAAAAAGAACCCATTGTCTAGCGATGACAAGTTAGATATTCTAAGAATCCTTTGGAAAACTAAAGCAGACTATCATTTTCCTTCCTGCATCTTTAAAAATCAAAAAAAGAAGTTTTCAACACTCATGGCTGGTAAAATATCAATGGTTATGTTATTCTAAATCTGAAAATAGTGCCTATTGTAAGTACTGTACATTTTTTGCGCCAGTGGAAGTCGGTAAGTCTAAGGCACAGGCTGTTGGATACTTAGTTTCAAATGGTTTTTCTGACTGGAAACACGCAATTGAAGCATTTAATGGACACGAAAAAACTGCTTATCATACCAGTTCTGTGTTGACTTTTCAAAGATTGCAGGACATTCGTGATCAGAAAGTTACATCTATTGATAAGCAAATAGATAAGGATAAGGCACAAAAAGTTCAACTAAATAGGAAAAGATTAGAACCTATCATTAAAACAGTAATTATTTGTGGAAAACAAGGAATACCTCTTCGAGCCCATCGAGATTATGGTCAGTTTTGTGTTGAAAATGAGCCTGAAGAAAATGAGGGTAACTTTCGGGCAATATTGCGTTCCAGAATTGATGCTGGCGACAAAGAATTAAGAGAACATCTAGAAAATTGTGGTAAAAATGCAACGTTTCTCAGCTGGAACATTCAACGACATAATACTGAGGGAAATTGTTGCGAAGGTAAATGCTGCAAAATTTTTCTCAATTCTTGCAGACGAAACCTGTGATATATCGACTACTGAGCAATTTTCATTGTGTGTGCGATACATAGATGAGGATAAAGAAGGGAGTTTGTCAATACGAGAAGATTTTTTACAGTTAGTTCCAGTATCAGATACTTCTGGTTGTGAACTATCAAATACGTTAATTGAATCGGTTAAAAGTGTAGGAATTGATTTAAAATTCTTACGAGGTCAGGGCTATGATGGTGCTGCGTCAATGAGTGGGAAATTCAATGGAGTTCAAACACATATAAGGAAATTGTACCCCCTTGCACTATATGTCCACTGCGCATCACATAGTTTAAATTTAGCAATTGGAAATGCTGTGAAAGTGCAAAAAGTAAAGAATTGCTTGGGTTTAGTAGAACGAATTTATAAGTTTTTCAATACTCCTAAAAGAGGTGAAGTATTAACGAGAAAAATTAATGAAAATTGCCCTGAATCAAATAAGAAAAAAACTACGACAACTTGCTAATACAAGATGGGTTGAACGGCATGAATCCATAATGGTAATGATTGAACTCTTTGTCGCGATTTATTTTGTTCTTGATGAAATAAGTTCCTGGCAGAACCAAGAAGTTTCATCCGGTGCCCAAATGCTATTAAACTCTATTTGTGAGTTTGGTTTTCTTATTTCAGTATATACAGTACAGGCATTTTTTTCCTATACATTAGCATTGTGCAGATTACTGCAAAAAGTACAGCACTTAATCATGTGCGTGATGTTGTAGAGCAAATAGAAAGTATGCGAACTAATTCAGAAAATGAATTTAGGGTTATATTTCAAAAAGCTTCTGAAAAAGCAATATCGATTGGTATTGAAGTAAAGAGGTTAATAAGCTGCAAACGCCGTCAGAGTGAAGATGTTCCATCTGAAACTACGGAGGAATATTACCGAAGGTTTATATTCATTCCCTTCGCAGATCACATGCTAAGCCAGCTGAATGAAAGGTTTTCTAAACATCAGGGCGTACTACTTCAATTTAGCAGTATTCTACCTAAAGGAGAACTTCAAAAACAATCTGAAATCGAGAATTTTTTGAGGCTAGTTGAATTCTACAATACCGATATTCTCTCAACAAATGAGTTTGTCTTAAAGGCAGAATTTATAATGTGGTACAAACGTTTTGATAAGTTGGTATCTACAATAGCCCCACCGAAGAATGCTAGAGATGCATTGAATCAGTGTGATAGATTAATTTATCCAAATATTTTCATATTGCTAAAAATATTTGCCACACTTCCTATTACTACGTGCACCAGTGAAAGATCATTTTCGACTTTACGAAGGTTGAAGACATATTTGAGGAACGCCATGTCTCAAGACCGTTTAAATGGCTTAGCGCTTTTAAATATACATAGACACATTAAAATTAACCCTCAAGATGTTTTAAACGAATTACAGAAATCAAAGAGAAAAATTGACATTTTAATCTAGAATGAAATATGTATTGAATGATGTAATTAATAATTAAAAATAGTTTGTATTTTTTGTCGAATTTATACCAAGCTTTTCATTATTGTTAACCATGTCAAAATTTTCATTTTTTTCTTTTGTCATTAAATTTTTGGGGCCTTAAAACTGCAAATCTCAATCGCATTTCTTGAAAGATGTAATTAATAATTGAAAATAGTTTGTATTTTTTGTCAAATTTGTACCAAGCTTTTTATTATTGTTAACCATGTCAAAATTTTCATTTTTTTCTTTTGTCATTGAATTTTTGGGTCCTTAAAACTGCAAATCTCAATCGCATTTCTTGAATGATGTAATTAATAATTGAAAATTGTATGTATTTTTTGTCAAATTTGTACCAAGCTTTTAATTATTGTTAACTATGTCAAAATTTTCCTTTTTTTATTTTGTCATTAAATTTGTGGGTCCTTAAAACTGCAAATCTCAATCGCATTTCTTTTCTTTAGTGAATACCCCCTATTCTCTAGCCGAGAATCACTACGTTTTTATCCCAAATTAAAACGTAAAGTATTAGATATGTTCGGTGGGATATATTTTCTTATGGCTGAGCCCCCCCCCCCCAAGAGAAAATCCTGGGTGCGCCCCTGCTAGGGATAGTGGTTTACAAGATGCCCACGTGGAGCGATACTCTCAGTACGTATTATTGTTAGGCTTCTTTCTATTTTTATGACCTTTCAACCATCTTAATTACTCAGTCTAACAAATTCTTGTCGCCCCAATTAGAGAAACTGTCGGACCAGTGCCGTAACTAGGGCGGGGCAAGTGGGGCAACTGCCCCGGCTGCAACTAAAGAAGGGGCGCAAAAATTGTTAATGGTAAGCTGTGTGAGGTTGCATGGCACAAGGAAAGGGGCGATTTCACAGCTACACTTGTTCCAGACATACGCATAGCAGAAACTATAAATTTCGATAATGTTATTGATGAATTTGTTGCATTAAAGCACGTAGAATAGCTCTTTAATATTAAAATATTTATACTTTCTGTATTTTAATCATGTATGTGTGTAATTATGTATATATGTAATTATATTTATAATTATGTATTTAAATTTTGTACATTTATAGTGAGAAATTATATCATTTATAGTTTATCTTTATTTATTAATTGTTCGCCCAAAATCCATATAGTAAAAATATAGGTATTAGAGATTTTTTTATGGAGGGGGCGCATATTTGGTAGCCTGCCCCGGGTGCTTGTATAGCTAGTTACGGCACTGTGTCGGACACAATTAGAGAAGCTGTAAAATAACTACCTGAAAATACCAATTCGAATAAAAAATTATTTTTAAAATATAACGAAGGTAATAAAACATTTCATTACTTTTGAGACAATCTTAATTGCAGGTGGTTTTACACAATTAAAATTAATAAAAAAATTTGTGTACTAGATTTTTAAATTTAAATTTCGGGTTTAACCCAAAATGACTAAATCGTAATCGGAGGGGAAAAATCGGGTTAAACCCGAAAAATTAATACCCTACATATATTGGATCTCCGTTTATTGTTTTCTTTCTTTTCCGTGCCCGTGCCGTTCCCTCTTGCCTCGGCGTCAGTATGTCAACAGCCGTGGCATGAGGCTGACTCCTCGACCATGCGCCCTGAGGCGATTGCCTCACTCGCTTACCGTCTGAATCCGGCCCCAAAATATTGGAATTTTCGGTTGATCATTAAGGTAACGGGACAGAGTATTGACTTTTGATCAAACGTGCGGCGAGTTTATAATTTCCGTTCAAGCAGATATTATATGTTTTTCTTTGTATTTATGCAACGAATTGTTTCAATTAGTTCGTTCTGGGATACATCGACAGAAATACAAAAGCTTGCATCCACTCTCTATCGATGAAAAAAGTCGTATTTGTTCAGACCATAGAACTTCACTAGCAGGGGGGCGCCACAGAGATATGTTGCGCCTGGGCGCCAGACACCCTAGGCGCGGCCCTGCTGTTCTCGTGAGACTTGAGACGACTACTGAGGTTCTTCCAATCATTGCAGCCGTGAGATACTAACGCTACACTTGAAGATGAGAATAGACGACTGGCAAAACAATAAACATTTTTTTTGCTTGGAAAATAAACCAACCAACGCATATCTTGTTTTTCCTTGTTGCTTACAATTCTACAATTTCAATGGGATGAGGAAAAACGCCTGTTTTTATCATGAACTGGGAAAGTTACATTTTCTTCTCGAATCGGTCCTTTGGGAATATAATTTACTCTACCAATATCCTGTATTGGGAAATTCCATTCACCGGGATCGTAGCTAATACATTTATATGTTGTGTTAAGATAATCGGATTTAATTTATAAACGTTAACAGAATCTTGCTGATTTTTATTAAAATTAAGGTACTTCCCATTCTTTCTCCCTTTCTCTCTGCCTCCCTCTCACTCTCTTCCCTCTCCCCCTATTCTCTCTCCCTCGTATTCTCTCTCCCCCTGGAATTCTCTCTCCCTCGTATTTTCCCTCTTTCTTCTTCTCTTTCTCCACCCCTCTCTCCCTCTTATTCTTCACCCTCTTTTCTTCCCATCCTCCATCTTTCTCCCACCTATTCTCCTTCTTTTCTTCTAGAATTTAATTAGTTTTATTCAGAGGAAGTGCAATATATCCCCCCTCAAAATAGCGCCCCAAACGGAAAGTAATTTCTTTAATGCTCATGTCAACCTTAAATAAAAAATTCTGATTAGCTCAGTATATAAATTTCTGCAAAATTTCAATTTTCTATCTATATCATTGATCGAGTTATTAGCGTTTTAATAACTTGTCACTCAGACCAACGGACTGAAAACTTAGCCTTTTATTATTATTTTTGTGATTCTTTGATTCTTTTAAACCTCTCTTTCTCTCCCTATTTCCAAACCGTCCTCAAGTACTCCATTCTTCGAACTAACTCCCGTAACCTATCGCACAATCCTTCATGCTATAAACATTTTACATGCTCGGTTTGTTTATTAAAACGTCCAGCAAATACCTCCGATTTTCATACCGTTTCTATTTCAGTAATATTGAATTTAGCTCATCATAACGATTTTAATCTAATTTTAAATAGTATTTCAGGTTTTTAGGTATACCTTCTCCTAAATAACACAACGAATGTTGTTTACATTGATTGCTATGGAAAGATTTTCCCCCTCCTTTCGTCTTTCTCTCCTTCTCGTATTAAAAGCCTTTAAAGCACGCTTAAACCCATAAGGATTGAAATAACAATAGGATTTTGAGGTTTAACAATGTAATTGGTAGGCATGGCAACATCCCGTTAAAATGGCAAGATTTCCCCAAAATATGCGAATTAAACGTTTAACATGAGGAATTTCGAATTGTAGACGAAAAACGATGAACAGAATAAGACACCTTTTAATCTTTTCGTTAAAATGGTCTAGATCTAAACCTCGTGAGTCGGTGTTTTCTAATTTTAATGTCAAAAAGAAGATTAGCCTGCACGTCAAAAATACGATTTTTACCTGTTATCTTATGGAGAATGCAAATCATCCCCTGGAAGTATTTCATAAATTTTTCTTAGTCACAATATTTTCATATCCGAGTAGATTATCTCTGCCAAATTTCAAGATTATATCTGCATATTTGATTGAGTTATTCGCGTTTTAAGAGCTTGACATGGACCTACCAACGCCGCGGCGCGCCGCCTGCGGACACCCCGGCGATGCAAAGTGCCCATTACTCAATGGCGCCACAGTTGATCATCACTTATTGTTAGTCATAATAATAATAATTCATAAAAAAATAGATAATTTCATTCTAACAAAAAACCAGGTTCAAGTACAAAGTTTAAGATATCGCGCGATATCGGTAAGCTATAAAAAAAGTCGGTCTTGCGCGAGGCCCTTGCACATGCGAGGCCCTAGTTCGACTTACGGTAGAGACGCCTCTAATTTCTGTGGTAACTAATTTGATACAGTCATTGTTTTTATATATGTTAAAGGTTTGAAAAATTGTTTTGAGATATTAAGCATAGGCCAAAGAGAAGGTGGTGCATGAAGGATCAATGCACTATGAGTTTTCTTGGGGAGCTAAAAGGCGTAATGTATTAATTATTTTGATAGGACTGCAGGTAACAAAAATTTAACTGGCAGTGGCAAATTTCGCACAGAAGTTTTCATGCCGATAGACTCGATATTAACCTTAAAACGCCGGATTTATTTTGTGGTATTTTAATTATTTTTGCTCGTTTTCTGAAAAAATCGCGTATCTCACGAACTATTGGTGATAAATGTTCAAAGAAAAAGCATTTTATAGTAAAAATAATGAAGAATTGCATGCTTCTGTCTTTAGAGGTAAGAACATAATTAAAAACGAACATTTCAGTCGCCTTAGCCTACTACTGCTCTAACTATTTGGACGTCTGAATAAGACGTATCACAAGACGCAGATGCCCACATGGAATAAGGAAATAATGACAGGAGGGCATTGTGGGGTTAGGAGCTCCCACTCGGGGTTTACGACTTCTCGAGTGCGAAAGAGGGTCGGAGAGTTTTGGTCTAGATATTTTTATGCATTTGTCTGAGTTTTCCCCTTCACAAAACCTTTGACCTTGGACACTCGCGCCTCTGGTGGCCGTGACGTCATTCTTCTGAGGTGTTCTCACCCTAAGCTACCAACTAACTCCATTTCAAATACGACTTCGGTAAGTGGTCTCGGAGCTAACAATAAGCGGCAGATGCAATTAAAACGCAGCAGCAGCACATACGCAATAGTTAACTAAACGCGTGCTTTATACAAGTACAGTGTTTTTCATCCACCCAACGAGGTTTCTTAGTGCGCGTTACCTATAAGGAATGCATTTTTAAGAGAAAAGAATTTTTACTCAAAAATATTTTATTAGCAAATGAAAATTAGGCATGAAATCCGTCAAATTCCACAGATTCAGTCTCACTATGCAAACCATTTTCATTGAGGATATTAGCAAATGAATCCTAAATAAGAATATTTCTTCACTAACCGGGTTCGACTCCAGAGGGACGATTTCCATTTTCCGTAAAAGGCGACTTTTTAAAGTGCAGGATTTTATTCTTTTGGAAATTCAAATTAGAAAGAATTGACGTACAATCTTCGAATTTGAACTATGTTTTAGGAAAATTAATGAAGTTTCGTATTCTAGTCATCTTTTTCCGCCTACCGTTCGAAATCTCTCATATAAACATTTAAATCACATATTTTGGGAAAATATCGGCTTTTAAACGGTATGTTGCCTTGCCGACCGCGTCATTGTTAAACTTCGAGAATCAATTGTCTCAACCCGCATACGTGTAATATATACGAGTGCATAGACTGCCTTAAATTATCGTAGGATTTTTCGCGAAATTGCGTAATCCTAATAGGACTGGGATTTAGTTTGGATTCTTTTGCTTATATTATTATACGATACGATTATATAGATATAGAGTATGAGAGAGGGGGATGTGGGGAGGGAGATAGGAAGTAAGAATGGAAGGTACATAGAGAGTAAGGAAGGTATAGAATTGGAAAAGGACGGGAGGAAAGTGATAAAGAAGGAGACGGAGAAAAAGAGGGAGAGCTATGGATTGTGACAGGAGGGAATGAGAGAGGGGGGAGGTGGGAGAAAAGACAGGCAGAGAGAGGGAGGGAGTGAGAGAGAGGGGGAAGGAAAGAGAGAGGAAGGGAGGGAGATAGAGGGAGGGAGATCAAGGGAGGGAGATAAGAGGGAGGGAGATAAGAGGGAGGGAGAGAGGTACGGCGAGGGAGGGAATATTATTATTTATTTATTATTATTACTTCATTTTTGACAAGGGGCTCATCATTGGAGAAGACAAGAATGGGAAAGAAATTCTTCCGAATCTCTATTTTGGCACATTTATACTGGCTCTTACTCAACAAGATTGGAAAGGTGTACTCCATGTCGGAGTACAGAGAGTTTGAAATGCGGTCTTTGAGATTTCACTATGTTCTCTATACATGTAAGTCTTCATGTAAGATAGTCGTAATTATTGTCCGATTTTAACCAAAATTGGAATCGGTCGACCAATTTCAGCAAAACTCCTTAATACCAAATTCCAACACAATACGTCGAGCGGTTCCCGAGTTGAAACAAAGGAACATTCCAAACTACATGTAGGTCTTCATGTAAAGTGGTCGTAATTGTTGTCCGATCGTAACCAAATTTGGAATCGGTCAATTAATTTTAGCAAATCTCCCCAATACCAAATTTCATCTAGCTGTTCCCGAGTTGAAACAAAGGATCATTGTAAACTACATGCATGGGCGGATTCAAGGGGGGGTAAAGGGGGTAATTACCCTAGAATTTCTGAACTCTAAAAAATTACCATTTAAATCTCTTTCTTCGTGTTAAGGCGTTGAATTTATAATATAAAACATTTTTAATTAATTGCATATTTATACTAATTGCATTCATTCGCCATTAGTATAAGACAAATATATAACCTCGTAAAATATGTATGTATATGTACATAAAAGTCTTCTGCGATAAAGGACAGCTACCGCGCTTGTTAGGCTACCACTATGTGGTTTCTAAAAACAAATCCTCTTCTTATCGCCATTCAGCGATACTTGATACCTATAGTAGGAAGTAGGGACGAAGGCGGCTGACAATGAGTCATGATTACTACTCGGAGAGGGAGAAATTGCACACAAAAAATGAAATAGTGGAAAAAATACTTCAAAAGCTACTCTAAAAGTAAATCTCTTATTGAATGTCCAGTGCGTGTTTGATTTATCTAAGGAGTCTCTCTCTCGGCGGTATTTCGCCAATTTTCGTTGAAACTTCCGTGGATGTTAATATGAACACAAAAATTTAAACGGATTCTATTTTTCTTGGTCCCCTTTTTTAGATAATCATGATCGAAAATTAAGGTTTCGTAACAATGTGTAAAAGCCTTTTTATTAATGAACGGGTGTTGTAGTGCTGAGCGCTTGTTTTTGGGTTCAATTCCCGAAAAGTGAATTTTCTCTCGAATTAACTGCTTTTAGTTGTGTTTTTTCATTTTGCTTCAGATTTTGTTTTGATACGTTTTTTCCTTTTCGCTCATTCTGAAGTGCCTTTTTAAAAAAGCAGGGATAACACAATACCTAGCGAATTTGAGAAAAAGCACTTGAGTACCACGGGAAACGTACATCCTTACTTGTTTTAATTGATATGCCTTCTGTTAAAATTTTTACAATTGTTTTCTATTATCTCTAAAGCAGTTTATTATTCGTTTTTATTTATTCTAATCAGTTTTACAAGCAAAATTCAAATTTTTATTTAAATTTAAAAAATTCTCTCTAGTTAGAAAAAAGAAAAATGCAAACAAACGAGAAAACAGAAGAAAAATAAGAAATTACTTAAAAAGAGCTAGTCAAGAGAAAAAAATTGATCTTTCAGGATAGAACTCGGAAAACAGTTTACTTGTTTGAGCGTTCGTACATTTTATTATTATATCGAAAATATTATTATTTATAAATTTCTAATTGTATTTCTATATTAGGGGCTACGATGAGTAAACAAAGAAAAGGAAATACATTGGATGCTTTCTTATTAAAACGCCAAAAAAAAGAGAATCCAATGAAGAACAAGATTTACGTATGGGAGAAAGCAGTACTCAAGCACTCCCGACTTCTGATCCGCCTGATAATGTCAACATCAACTAGTCCATTGCCATCAAAATCAACTAGTAATCCCTTCGAAACAGATGGAGAACATCAGATACCACTAACAACCGAAAAAAGGTCACTATATATAAAAACAAATGATTTAGATAAATACAGATTGCTAAAATGTGAATGGTCACCAAATGAGAGTTACAAATTCCTTCATTATATACATAAGTATGTAAAATGTTATTTGTCAGAGAAACATTTTAAGCAGTTTAAATGGTTAATTTTTTCCAAATGTTTGAAAGGTGTATTTTGCAGATTTTGTTTTCTTTTTGCAAAGTTCGGCGGTTTACACCAACAAAGGCATCTACAAAAATTAGTTCTTAGCCCACTGACAAAGTACTCAAAATTACTTGGAAAAGACAGCGACTTAACAGTACATGAAAATAGATCTTACCACAAAGGCAGTCTGGTCATGGCAGAAAGTTATATTGCTACATATGAATCTCCATCCAAAGACATAAGAAACCTAATTAATGAAGAAAGGTTTAGACAGGTGAAAGAAAACCGAGAAAGACTAAAGCCAATCATTGAGTCTATCATATTCCTTGGTCGACAAAATATACCATTGAGGGGACATTGTGATGATGGATCTTTAGTGCCAAAGTCGTCTATTGCTAATGAAGGTAACTTTTGGGAGCTCTTGCGTTTCCGTATTGTAACTGGAGATAAAGTTTTGGAAAATGCATCATCTAAAGCAACTTATATAAGTAAAACTACTCAAAATCATAAAATATATATTTTTGTGGAGAAGAAATTAAGAACAAGATCATACCAAAAATACGAAGCAGTAAATACTACAGCATAATATTTGATGAAACAACTGACGTTAGTCATTGTTCACAAATGTCACTCATCATTAGGTATTTGGACAACTTCGACATGCGGGAAGATTTTATTGAGTTTGTCGATTGTCAAACTGAAAACTATGACGATTGATCACGTGAACCAATTCTTAGTGGAAAAATACTGGCAAACACAGTCATAGGTATTTTATGTAAGCACGACCTTAATTTACAGCAATGTGCTGGTATTGGTACCGATGGTTGTAGTGTGATGACTGGCGAGCTAAATGGTGCTGTATCCATATTAAATCATTAACCAGTGCAATTAAATGCCCATGCCATAATCATGCACTTAATTTATCTATATCACAATGTTGTTCAGTAAGGGCTGTACAGAACACTGTTGGAACAATGAAGGAAGTGCTTGCATTTTTTAATGCCTCACCCAAGAGAAGCAATGTATTTTAATCAATGAATAATGAATCTTTAATAAGATTAAGTGATACTAGATGGACGGAGAGACATGAGTCAATTTTAAGATTTAAATCTAATTTACTATCAATTGTAGACGTTTTTGATGTAATTTCACTGTGGCAAGAAAGATACTGCAGTTAAAGCAGAAATCCTAAAGAATGCAATTATTAATCCATTATTTGTTGTAACTGTATGCGCACTAGCAGATATTTTGAGTAGAACATTGTCTTTAAGCCGAGTCCTACAGAAAAAAGCACTAGATGTGGAATTAGCTAAAAATATAATAAAGGACACTATTAAAATAATGGAAAATAAAAGACAAAATGCAAGTAATATGTTTAATGCCATTTATAATGAATCTTTAAAAATACTAAATTATTTGGGATTAAAGATGCCTGTGACACGAGTTTCTGGATGGCAAGCTAATCAATCTAACATCATTTCACAAAATCCAGAAGATTACTATTGAATAAATGTTTACATTCCATTACTGGAGTGTATTCTCCAGGATATGCAGCATAGATTTACTGATGAAACAGTAAGTGTATTTGATCTAAATGTAGCTTTGCCGAACATACTGCTCCAAAAATCTAAAAATGAAATGGATGATTCTATTAAAACTATAGTCAATTTTATGATAAGAATTGATCCTAGTTTAAATGAAGATCTTTTATCAAAGAAACTTCAATCGTAGTTTGAATTTTGGAAATTAAAATGGGAAGAAATTTCACAAAAAACTGGGAAACTGTCTGATTGTGCATTATATACATACACAATGTAATAGTGATGTTTTTCCCACAATAAAAATCCTTATACATATAATTTGCCCACTACCTGTAAGTGTTGCTTCTGCAGAACGAAGTTTCTCTGCTTTAAGACGCTTAAAATCTTGGTTGAGATCTACGATGTCACAAGAGAGACTGTCTGGTTTAGCACTGTTGCATATACATAATGACATTGGCATTAATGTAAATAATGTGATTGATAAATTTGCGAACACAAAAGAGGAGTTGAATTTATCCTTTAAATTAAATTTAAAATCATAAAGACTATTGTTAAGTGGTATTATTTTTGTTGAATAAAATTCTATTTATTTATTTTTTCTGTATTAAATGATGTATTGACTGTACAGTCTTACTGTGTTTGCTTTTTACTATCAAGTTCTATATTTCCTTTTTCTGATAAAAATGTTTAAACAAAAAAGTCGCAAATACATTTTCATTCCTAAATTACCTCCCTCCCCTGGATGAAGTTTGGATCTGCCCATGACTACATGTAGGTCATGTATAGTGGTCGTAATTGTTTTCCGATTTTAACTAAAATTGAAATTGGTCGACCAATTTTAGCAAAACTCCACAATACCGAATCAAAATACGCACAGCGATTCCCGAGTAGAAACAAAGGAGCATTGTAGGTCTTCATGTAAAGGAGTCGTAATTGTTGTACGATTTTAACCAAAATTGGAATCAGTTGATCAATTTTAGCAAAACTCCCCAATACCAAATTTCATCAAAAATGTCCAGCGGTTCCAGAGTTTTAACATGCAGACGGACGGACGGAAATGACCGCCCCTATATGCGTTCACTTTGTGCAAAGAACGCATAATAATTACAGGTGTTATTATTCATTTCTAAGTTCCCTGTTGAATTTCAACTTGCAATTACACTAGAAAAATAAACTAATTTGTGATTAACCATAATGATGAGTTACTTAAGTCGTAATAACAGTTAAAGATTGTAGTAACAATTCTATCCCTTTCTGTTATTATATTTGGCCAACAAGTTTGTGCTGCAACCAACCCAACCTAACTTCCATATAATACACATATTTTTCATGTTTTCAATACAGAAACTCTTATAAGGCTGGTATTCCTGGGCATCAAGATTACATGTAAGCATGAATATCTTATTATTTATCATAGAATTACACTTAAAAGATGCTCTTAATCAGCGCATTTACCCAGATTTGATGCTTGAGTTACTTTCTCACTAATTCGACAACATAAAAAAGTTTAAATTTTATTACAAATGATTTGGTCTGCAAGAGATTTCCTGCTACGAGGGTGCAGGTACCTGAGCTAGGTTTCGGGACGAATCTTCAAGTTTCGAAAGGCTAATCCGAGTTAATGATGGTCGTGAGGTCTGATCAGCAGTCAATTTTCAATGTGGTCCCAGCATTTTATCATGAGCCCATAATTGAATTTGTTTAATTGATCAAAGATTACTTTTTAATACAATGCACAGTGGGACCAATTCCGAAAAAGGTGGCCAAAACTCAAAAGTGTAAAGAAAACAATCCTTTGCAATGAAAAGATGTTCCAATTTATGATGAGAAGACATATTCATTATAAAAACAATAAGAAATGGCCATATTTTATCAATATTTCATCTAAGTCCAAAAAACTGACTTTTTTCTTAATCGCTGTCATCACTGCTGCTCATATCAGCTATGGTTGTGGAAGGGTGTGAGTTGGAGTGCATTGCATCTGTCCTATTAATTTCGGGAGAAAGTAGAAGGCGCAAAACGTCAGGGGAGAATGTCCCCTTGGTTAAAATGGCTCACGTCTCATGGATGAAATAATTGGATCGGACAATACCAGCAACCTTTGTAGAATATCTTGGTTAGCGGTTGACCTAAAACCAGTAGAAATAAATGAAGGAAAATATTTTAAGGAAAATGATGATGCTGAAGAAAAGTTGCGTATAAGAAAGTTTAACAGAAATTATATCATAATTATCATTATCCATCTGACGGAAAAGTTATTTTGAAATTACAGATACACTTTCTTGTGTAGTTTTCTCTGTATTTTTTGAAGTTCTTGTGGCGAGCTTCCTGTGCCTCCTCAGCCAATTGTCCAATAGGAAGAATTGGAGAAGATATTATTTCTGAGCCATGGACTAGTATTTTGTGAACTGAAGCTGGCATGTAGTACCAGGGTCAGAGAAAAAAAATGTGCAGTTTCATGGGCGTACTTGCCAAAAGTCTCCGTTTTTATTTCATACCGACTAGAAAGTGTTTGCAGAATGTCTCCAAAGCGAACAATGAGTGTCTCATCAATCCCGGTAATTAATGAAGTCGTTGTTGGGTTCTGAAAGAAATGATGAGCTGTATTTACCTCGTTCGTCATCCCACTCCCTCCTGGTTTTGGGAGATCCACTAACAAGCCCATTTTATTTTTGAACTTCTCCTGAATGAGATTCTTCTAGGAGAGAACTTTCATTTTATCTGATTCACCTCGAACCTGCCACTTCTTGATTCCTAGGTGGTAGGCCACGTGGAGCAGGTATTCGAAAAACCTTATCCAAGCATGAAGTGGGGATAGTCCAAAATTAAAGGTTTCAATATCTACTTCCCGTTTAGTGACCTCCTGAATATCGTTCATTAGCTTGCATACGTAGCAAGTTTGTAAAGATTTTCCTGTAATTGCACTGCAGACTTTTCCATCAACCATAGTAAAACTAACTTATGGGTAACATGGATGCTTTTCCCAACACTAGTTTTGGCAGCAGGGGGTACTAAGCATCTGATCTGACACTCAATGTAGTTCTAATATTCTACAGTTACAATAGCTGACTCTTTTTTGAGCTGAAGGTGAATGGGATGCCAAAATCTAGGAGAGAAAGGTCTGGCATTCCTCCAAACTACAATATTATTACCAGAACTTGGGTGCTCAAAGGGCATCTGCAATGGGACAATCGAAGTCACAAATAAATCACTATCACTATAACGGTCCTCAGAAAACTTTTGTTTGTATGCAGATTGCCCACTGCTTCCATCAAACCCCCACTTACTTATCAGCATCCGGTTAGCTGGTTCATTTAGTTCAGTAACTGGCAATGCAGTAATTACTGGATCTTGTAACGTAACAAGATGTTCAGCAGTGTGATTCAGTAAAGCTTGAAGCTTTATTTCAGCACAGGTTTCCGTTACCACGATCGATTCTCTTTGAGGGTAGCACTTTTTTTAGCTTCTCTTACGCTTTTGTAAGAGGGATAAAGGTCTGCATTCCTCTCTTTGGCTTGAGATCTAATCATCTAATACTGGTCTCTTGACAGCTTTGCTTCAAGTAGCAAAGACAGAGCCTCGTCTTCAGAATAGCACACTCGAGATGACCTGATTTAACACATTTAAGTCTATGCCCGTACTTGATATGGGTGACGTCATTATTCCGCGGTGACTATACCTATATCCCTTACGTTCGTCAGTTCAGTTTAGCAGCTGTCATCTTCAACAATGTAAACAATTTTTGTAAGAACTTGGTAATGGAGGCTCTGATGGAAGCGCGTCACTCGCAAAGCTGCGAAAACACGTTCAGTTTTGGATAATCTCGGTGTACTGTTAGGGCATCATGGAGTTTAAAAACAATTGGGGTAAATATGTGCAGCCAACTTTTTCTCCCCCTTCATTTGCATGAATCAGGGAAATAAATGTTCCAAAAAAATCAGCCGGGACTCGTCGGGAACTTTTTATGTGTCCATAGATGTGATTCATGCATAAGTTTTTTTTTACATTTCGCATTAAGATATAAAATCGGAAAATTTTCACATTTTCATGATTATAAAAGAAAAACATTTTGCACATCGTATACCAGATACATCAGAGTGGCTAATAAATCATGCTGAAGAGCTGCCATCTTTTTCTCGTAAAATATTTGACCTATGAAAATTTCAACCTAACAATGTCAAAAAATTTGCAATGAACCGGAGAGATCACATTCAAAGTTTGCGTGCTTATAAAGGAATAACTATGGCAACAATTTTGATGACAAATGTTTTAAATGATAGTTTGATCATTTGTTATTCATTGTACAAAGCTTTTTACAGAGATTTTGGAGTTTGAAAAAATGACTTTTGGCCAGCTTTTTTGAATTTGATCCCCCTGTGCAATGGCTGGAAAAAGGTTTATGAATTTGACGACGAAAATATAAATCCAATATTTTGATCCAATCAACAAAATAAAACTAAATCTTAATCATCTGCCAAATAAATTTTTTTTCTCATAAAATACTTGTATTTATCGCTTATAAATTAAAATGAATCCAAAATGTAACTTATAAATCATAAAACAACTTATATGAGTTAAATTTGGATAGATGGTTGCAGTATTTATCTAGCCTCAAGGTGGCCAACCATCTGTAGCCGACCATGGTTGGAAATAATTCACAGTGTAATGCATTAAGCCAAGGGTCTCAAACTCACAGGGGGCGAGCGGCATATTGACATATACCTGAAGCCACAGGAAGCATTCCAAGATACCGTTCCTCATAGTCCTCGCATGTTAACATAGGAGATAAAACGAGTGCACTTAACAGTGAGGGGGA
Organism: Tanypteryx hageni; assembly: GCA_028673005.1. Lineage (NCBI taxonomy): Eukaryota > Metazoa > Arthropoda > Insecta > Odonata > Petaluridae > Tanypteryx > Tanypteryx hageni. The sequence goes on from CM054116.1 coordinate 110,347,546, forward strand.
GAGAGAAGGGGGGGCAGTGCTGTCACCCAACACTTGCTTAATCCCTTCCTCACCCATTGTCCAAATTTTGAGTTCAAAATTTGATTTCCCCACGAAACTTACACTTCTTTTTTAATATAGGTTGGTCTTAACTTTATATGCTGTTGTAGATTTAAATGTTGAAGAAATAATAAGTTGATGTATGAACTTAACTAAATGTGTTGATACTTTATTTACACCTTCAATTTGATATTCTTTTAAGTAGGGTGACGAAATTTTGGATTCATGAAAAGAGGAAATTTGTTTTAAAAACTAATGAAAAAATATATTGGACAAATAAATTTTGGTGTGAAAAGAAGTTTGGTTAGGAATTTACAGGTAAAATACTAGTTGATATATATAAAGTAATCATTTCCAAATGTAATAAGAACTTCTACCTTTTATGATTATGCAAGCAGTGCTTAATTGCACTCATTCCTATAGAGAATTTTTAAGATTTTGTGTAATTTTTGTTCTAAGGTTTTTTTTACATCCTCTTGAAGAGTTAACAATTTATGTATTATTTATTAAATTTTATTTTTAATCATTAGTTGTTTTCAAAATAAGATTACTCAACTTACTTTCATTTTATTTCATAGAACGGGTAGGCAACCTACGGCCCGCAGGCTGGATCCGGCCCATTGCTCAGTTTAATCCGACTCGCAGTAAGACTTCTAAGAATATACTTCTATGATGGTAGGATTTTTAAATTTTTATCATGCAAAGGGATAAAATTCTGCCTTTTTCTCGAGTTTCTAATGTTTTTGCATTATTCTATGGAAAATGAATGAATAATATTTTCATATTTAAGTTTAATGTTGGCCAATGAAGCTGTAGGTTGTTTAAATATGGCCCACCGAGAGCCTTATGACTGCAAATGTGGCCGGCTATTAGCTCAAGGTTTTTCACCCCTGTCGTCGAGGTTCACCTGAAAATATAACAGAGCCTATGCAAATGTACACTGAAATGTATTAGCATCTTTGGATGAATCAAGAAATTGAAAGCATAAAACTGCAATTTCAATATGTTGAACCTAAAAAAATGGACAGAAGAAGACAAAAAAGAAAAATATTTCAATTAAAAAAGAAAATTTTCGTTAAAAAGATGGCCTTTAGTCACATTACTTATAAGAAACTTTCACAGCATATTAAAGTAATTGAAAAAGTTGTAATTCATGTAGAAATTTATCAATAAAAAGCATATTTCTTTGAAACTAGGAACGGTTCTGGAACCGTTCCTTCTTTCTATCACTCGGAACCGAACCCGGAACGAGTCTGAAAATTTAAGGTCGGAACTGGAACATCCCAGCTCTGGTATGTAGAGATATTAATTATTACAGTGATGCAACATTTGAATGTCTACCTCCATTTGTCATATTTTGATATGTAATTTTCATAAAATTCTTTATTCACTAGCTTATGTTTTTCCTGTCACGTGGCCCCCGAGTCCCCTCTTCCTTTAGAGGGGGCTGGGGAGAGCCATATGCCAATCATTCTCCAGAGTCTGCGTCAGCTCTTGGCGGCCCTGGGTATGTTATAGCATCAGTGAACGATATAGGCTTCTTTTTAGAAATATTGCTTACGTATTATTATTTTTAACATAGAGCCTTATAATTGAATGAGTTTTAGTCAAAATACATGCAGGCACTTTTGAATAAATAGATATTTTGTGAAAACCAACAAGAATAAAATAACTTCCATTTTGGTGAGATATCGTTCTTTTCAGCAAGGTTTCTATACTTGATGATAGCCTCTTCAAATACAAGATCTCTTCATATTGGTTCTGTTAAAATGTTTAGCTCCTAGAGCCACGTAAATACGGAATTGTAAAAACCTTTTCAGACTCATAGGCACCTAAAATGTACATATTCATTAAAATTTCGAATTATTGTTCGTGGTCTTTATACATCGTATAAGAGATAGTAAAAAATTGGATGGTTTCAAAATTATTGGGATTTCAGTTTTATATCAAATATTAGGAGGATGTGTAAATTATCTGGATATCCTGCAACGAGAAGATTGTATGCATGAGCGCAGCGGGTTTTGAAAATATGAAAGTTACTAAATATGAATGCAGTTTGCAGGGACGTACTGATAGGCATTGCAATGCAGGGGGCTGAGATTTAGGGGGCCCACAATCTGGCGCCTGCTTTAAGAACCTGAAAAATATAATTGCCACTTCTACAATATGACTTTATAACGCTGAGAAGAGGCATTTCTCGGCACAAAAACCAATGCAAGATATAGGCTATGATTATATGCCTTCAGACGTCTCTCACTCTTAGGCCAATGTTTTCTCTCATGTGTCAACACTTCTTGAGTGTTACATAATGCTAGGGAAGATTATTGTCCTTATTTGTGCATATTGTATTTACTTGTTAAGTGAAGCATGAGTTCTGTGTACACTGATCAGGCTCTAAAGGGTGACGACTTAACTTCAATTACAGATTGGTCTGGTAGTCACTACTTTAGGCCTCCAATGTCATTATGAATTAAGTTTTTGTTTTCATAAATAGGTACGTAGGTAGATTTTGGTCGACGTGCAGTCCCCCTTCTTTTTGATACCATGATGGCACATAAGATTTTACAGATCTTATTTATTCACTAGGGGGGACTTTCAAGTATTACAACAGCAAATGTTTACTTATATTTTACTCCCCATGTCAGCATTAGGTGACCTCCTCTCCTCGTATTACATAATACTTCATTGTATCTCCCCCTCTTTCAATAAAAATTAGAAATTCATGCTTATATATGGCAATACTTCCTAATGCCTTCTTATAGCTTTGCAATGCATTTTAATGCTCTTTAAAGCACAATGAGGAAAAATTTATCAGAGAAAACAAGGTAAGTTATGTTTCGCAAAAAATCAGTTAAATACAGCAAAAATAATTCTGTCGGGTGAAATGCAGGTAACGAGCAGGTGTGTGGATGAGCTGTCACGAGATGTAAATCACACAAAAAGTAAAAAATTTCTTAAATAAAAAATCTTACGCAAGCATAGGTCATACCCTCCTCCCACAAGTCAGCAAACGTCAGCTTTTCCTAGAACCTCCCTCTCCCTTAACCTCTTGACTGGGAGATGCAAGAGACCAGAAGTGCACTCCAGTTGGGGAGTCGAGAATGAAATGTATAATTTTTATATTACCTTTTGCCATATATTCCTTTTCAAACATATAAAGGAATTTGTTCATATTTGCCATAATGTATTAAAAATTCGTAAAGTAACTGCTTTAACAAATAATTTGTTAATAAAATTTATTATTAATACATTGTTATTGACAATTAAAAATAAATGTCAAAATATTTTGAATCAAAACTTCTCATAAACACTTTAGTAGAATAAATTAAAATCACTAATGAAATTGTTTTTACCATACGCAATATTTAACAAAGGAGTGGTGCAGCAGTGAAAGTTGGATTTAGCATAAAATTTGTACTTTTACTAATTAAAATTATCCGCTTGTATATAGACACTCTAGATTTCCTCCCAAGTATTTTATCAATTTACAATAACGTATTAAAAAGTCGTCATTTCACAATTTGTTATTAACAATTAATTTGTTAAACAATTCAATTTTTAATGCTTTTTGAACCCAAGTTTTTTAAAATGTTTTCAGACATCAATTACAAAGCAGTAGTCCATATGTTATTTGATATTGATGAAAAATAAAGAAAACAATTCTTTATAACAAAAGATATGAAATAATTATAAAACTGTGGAATTAGTTAAAAACAAAAGTCCTAAATATGATGCATTTGCTTACATGCAGGCAGTCTAGGTACACCACAAATAATTCAATCAATTTACAGTAACGTATGAAAATGTGTAAAATAATAATTTATTATTATCACTTTCTTCTAAAACTTTGGGAATATCTTCATCAGAAATCTTTGTCCGTTTACTTGTAGAAGCTATTTCAAAATATTCACCATTAGAGGGACTAAAATCTATTTTTCAGAACATCAAATAGAATAGCTACACTGAAATTTCCCAATGCTAGCATGGTAACTCGCGATGCTCATACTACTAAGTTCATAGAAAAACTAACCTTTCTATGAAAAAAGTGCATCTCAAAAACAATGTTTCTGCAAGGGGTGGTGGGAAATATTTATTAGCCCCAGTAAACCAGATGTGTAAAGAAGCAAAATCAGTTAAAACACCAGATGTGTCAAAGAAGAAAAATGGGTAAAAATTCCAGATCTCCGAGATTGCGTGTTTGCGCAAAATGGATTTTATTGCATAAGTATCTAAGAATTACCGACCGGGTGGTGCATATATGCAACCTCACACAACACATGGAGGGTTTCACGATGAAGAGTCTAAATCTCAGAAAATTTTGCCTAAACACCATCTGTTTGCATGAATGTGAACCTAAAGGACCAAGGAATACTAGGGGAAGCTCATGACGAAATAGCTTGTGACGCCCATAGAGAAAGATGAAAAAAACCTTGATGACCAAAATAACCATCACGTCCAAATTGTGGGCACAGCTCATGACGAGTATGATCATTACGCCCAGTCAAGTGGTTAAGGGGAGTTAATCACAGACATCAGATGCTTAGCTCCTACGCCTGGAAATTTTGCCACTATCCAATGTCCCATGTGAAAAGGGGTTCTTTGAAGTCCACCGACATCGTACAATACACGGGATCAACGGCTTCACTTCCTTTCCAAAGGAATACTTTGAAAATTTTTTACCACAAAATATCATTGACCTTGGCCAGGAATCGAACCTGCAATATTGCCGACAATTTCAATCACTGCTTCAGTGGCATCGGCCGATAACTGAGAGTTAATAAGCATACCCAATGTAATGTAATGAATGTAATGTAATGAATGCATCTTATTTTTCTCGTCTCTCTATGGGATTGTCAGAATTGTGATGCATAATATGATATTTTGAACCCATTTCTCCAAATGGATTAAAGTTCATAAAAGAAACAAATTACTAAAATGTTTTATAATTTCATACTTTTCAAAACATCAGTAGTGTTTGTGTGAGGCAGAGGGAATTCTTCATTAATATACAGATAAGTAATTCAGCTTGGAAAATATTTAAAGGGGCCCACACACGTTGAGAGTTGTCTCGAGACTTGGTATCAGAAATTTGTGCCAGATACAAATCTCAGAGTGAATGGATCTGCCTCATGAGATATGTCTGTCTCACAATCGGTCTCTGTCTCCCGTGCAGGACAGAGAACCTTGAGACCATGAGACTGATACAGATACAAGTCTCGACATGTATGGCGTTGTCTCCCAATTAGAATCCTGTCTCCCACTCACTCATCCTGTCTACCTCATAGTGTTTAGTAGTGTGTTTCGTGCTGCTTTTTCATTATTATTAGCATTCCATGTTTCAGGTATAATTTGACCAAGTAATTGCGGTGAGTTTGCACTGGAAAATTTCAGGTCTTCATAACTATTTCCTGAAGCTAAGTATCTCAAGGTTACAGTAAGCCTTTCTTCTGCACTGATAGAGACTCTCAATGCAGTATTTTTTCAATTCTTGGACGAATTAACTCAAGTTTATAAAACATATCCATGTGTAGATAATTTTGAAAATCCTGCGGTTTGTTGACTTCGAATTCTCGTAGAAATTATTAACTACATACTTCTTCCTGTTGATTAGCCATCTCTTCGACCACTTCGCTCGGGACTTCTCTTTCTTGAAGGATACAGCCACAGCAACTCCATCAGATACAATTATCAGCGCAGGCAACATTCTGTACAAACTCTTGCAACAAAATAAAACTTTTTAGTTTGGGGATGTCTCAAGGCAGTTTGCAAAATTGTCTCACTGTGCGTGGGCATCCTGAGACTGAGACCAAAGGAGAGACAAGTTCCTGATACCAATCTCGAGACAAATCTCAACATGTATGGGCCCCTTAAGACATCCATAGGGGGCCCTCGTATTATTTGCTGTGGGAGGCCCACAGATTTTCCAGTACGCCACTGGCAGTTTGCCATTTACATGCTAGCCCTTGCATCTAACCAAATCCCAAGTTTCTCTCATCCATATTCTTCCCCTTTTTCAACACAACGAACCTAGTTTTTCCCCGCCCCTCTCTCATCAAACATCCTCCTTTCATACATTGTCTACTTCAACCCTCCACCCTTTTCCTCAAACTATGTCACAACTTTAATGCTGATGAACTTTCACATCTCCCTCACCTTCCTCATGCGTCTATTCAACCATAGTAATCTCCAACTCCTCCTTGTTACGCAGAATGATTTTCTCTTCCTCCTCCCATTGACTGCACAGCCACGCTAGGTGAAGTTCCATCCCATGGAGCCCAGGAATCTAGCTCGTATAGAACAAGACTCGAACGTGGATGGGTTTTTGGAGCAAGGTCCACGGATCGATGTGGGATTGGACTCAATGGAATGGCTCAATGCCATCCTCTCACTCGACATGGAGTCAGAATCCATTTGGATGTGCATCACAAAAGACAACTCATGGAGTCCATGGAAGTGCATCATTATTCAAGTATAATAGACTAAATGAGTATGAGAAACTGCACCTCTCTCCCTATACCAAAAATGAACATGTTTAAATACAAACAAAACTTATGTAAGACCAAATCAGACACTGAAAATGCAGACCAGTGCAAAAAGAAATCAAACAAATAAATATATGCCAGCATCCCTTTTCATTTAATGTGTCCTTTGAGGAAAATAAAGAGATTGTCTCTAGCACAAAAATGGGATTAGGTATAAAGTAAATTATCAGTGGAAATACGAGATTCAATAATACTTTCTTCAATGATTCTTCCTCAATGCACACGTTTCTTATGGCTACAAGTGTGCGAGGTTCACTCCCACTGAGGATGCATATATTTCTGGACCATGGAATTCCCCAAATGCCCATAGTGGTTTAGCAATCCATCTAGTCAAGAGAAGTGCCATAGCAAGGTAATTTGGTGCCCAGTGCAGAGCCTAAATAAGGTGCCTCTATAATAGGATGGGCCAATTTTTTTTTATATTTGTAAAATTTAGCTGCCATATGTAGATAAAAAAGGTAACAAAACATATCAGGAATATAGAATTTAAAAAGGCTACACTAAATCACAAGAAAATGTTTATTTAATTAGAAAAATAAAAATAATAACAATAAAAAAATAGAAAAACAAATTTAAATCACATTATAATTCTGAACATATCCAAGATAAATAATAAATTTATATTGCACTTAGAACATATTTATGTCCTAAAAGATTCCAACTTTTCTTACTTTTAGTGATGTGAAATCTTGAATTCAAACATCATAATTTAGAGATTTTGCTATTTCATGTTCAATCAAAATTGATGCTAAATTTGTCAATCTTTCTTGGCCTATGATAGATCTTAAATATGATTTTATTATTTTCAACTTACTAATACTACGCTCACATGAGCCAACAGTCACGGGTAGTGTGAGGAATATACGAAGGGAAATATCTATATTTGGATAAGCATCTTGAAGACCATAAGAATGAATTAATTGTAATAAATCAAATGAAGAAGCTGACACTAAATTTTCTAATAATGAATCTGACTGAAATTTAAAACTTTCTATTTCTAAACAAAATGGTTTTGCTTCTCGTATCACAGATGTGCATTCTTTAGGTACAGTTTGTTGTGATGTTGAAGCTTTTGCTCCTGATGTCACAATTTTGTCTATATCAAGTAGTTTCTTGTAATTTTAATGAATCAGTTACTGCTATCATAACATTGGCTTCATTAGTTTCTGTCATCACGTCATTAGCTACATCAGTTTCTGCTATCCTGGCATTAGTAACTACATCAGTTTCCTTTTGCTTCGATGTTGAAGATTCTTGTTTTTGATGTCACAGCTGTAGACAAACACTTTTGTAGTTGTTTTGACAATTCTTGATCTCTTTCCATGCGTAATTTCTTCTGTTTCACATTCTGCACACCTGTTTTCTATTTAGTAGGACCCATTTTTTGTACCTGCATATTATGTATGAATATCAATTTTAACAAAGTATTTGGGCTAAACCTTTATTGAAGAATGGAAATCATCTTTTTTTCACATTTTAAACCATTATATTTGAATAATCAAAATAAATTTAAAAAATAACATATAGGGGAGAGTTGCATATATTGGACCGCCACCTAAATTGGATCATGCTTACAGTGTAGAAGTTTCTGTAGCATCATGAATAGGAACTACTTGATGCATTCAACTGCCATATCAGTTGTGAGAGCTGTATGGTTCAAGAGGGTTGGTGTGTGAAGAATAGTTCAATTACAGCATTGCATAGCTATTTTTGTAAACCCTACCCAAGCACAACTTCATTCTCAAGGTACCTAATTTTAATGTCAAGGATTCGTGCTAAAATTATAATTTCTCTCTTTCATTTCATCGCACGAAATAGCCAATAAGTGGGCAAGTAATTTAGATATTGGTCGCTGCAAGTCAACATGGCATTGGAGGCTAATTTGGACCATGAAGAATTTCCTAAATTGAACCGGTCCAATTCAGGAATACTAAAAATCACAACAAAGATAATGGGATTATGTTTTATTCAAAATTTTAATTCTATGTATATAAAAGTTATTTCAGTATGGCATCAAGAAGGAAATATGGGAAGTGGAATACAGACGACCTTAGCAGAGCTGTGTCCGCTTACCAAAATGGTGACTTTGGGCTTAACGAATGTGCCCGCATTTATAATATGTATCAAGTTAGAATTAAACAGCACGCTGAAAATAAAAATAAGTATGTCAATGGTGAAATGAAACACTTGGGGAGGAGTACTGTCTTCTTCAAAGAAATTGAAGATGAACTCGTGAAGCACATCCTGAAGTTTGAAGAAATGTTTGGATTAACAATCAAGGACATCATGAAACTAGTGTGTGACATTGCAAACAGAAATTATTTGCCTCATAATTTTAACAAAGACAATGGCATGGCAGATAAAAAATGCTATTACGTCTTTATGCGTAGTAGACATCCAGTTGTCATTATGACAGCCAGAACCAACATCAATGGCCCGTGCAAAGAGTTTTAACAGGGAAAAAGTCGAAGAGTTATTTAATATTTTAGCGGGAATATGCAATGAAAGTAAGCTGGATCCCAAAAGGATATTCAACATAGATTAGAGCGGATTTTCAACAGTGCAGAAAAGATCCCAGGAAATTGTTTCTCGCAAAGGGAAAAAACAAGTTGGCACAATTTCAAGCTCTGAACGAGGTGTGAACACAACAATGGTGTGTTGCGCTAGTGCTTCTGGACAGTACATACCACCAATGATTATTTTTTAAAGATTTAGATTGGCTAATGAATTAGAGATTAGACCTCTCCCAGTAAGCTTAGTTGAAATTTCCAAATCGGGTCACATAAATACTGAGCTTTTCACAAAATGGCTCAAAGATTTTACCCAATCCAACCAAAGATATCTGTCAAAAATGTAGGACATAAGTTGTAGTAATTAATATGAATAATTGCATTTACATGGAATGGTCCAATTTGAGAAACACATGATCCAATTTAGGCAACCGGTTTCCCAATTTGCAGTTGTTCAAAAAATTTTTTTCTTTTATTGTATTGTTCGTTTTTAATTTTGTATATGCATTACGGATGAAAAATAAACATGTATTCTCTTTCACTTGAAATTTTGCCTCTTTGAGCTTTTATTTTTCGTAAAAATATCTGAGATGGTCCAATATAGGCAACCTTCCCCTATTTATATACTTTTTTAATTTGAACACATTAAGTATCTGTACTTTGAACTGTATAAGTAATATAAGTATTTTTAAATGAACACACTAATAGTGCTTCACTTATGTTATTATTGTATCACAACTACGCACATACACTTAGTTAAAACATATGATAGTTTGCTCTCAAACTATTGCGTGGTTAGGGGCAGACATCTGCGTGACACTGGTTGTACTATATACTTATAATTTAATATTCACCGTCAAATCTAGTCTCCGCTCCTCGTTTGTTCAAAAAATAAATAATTATATATTTTATTGACTTGGCGCCTGGTGCAGGTGCTCTGCTCGCACCACCCTTGCTATGGTACTGGTCAAGAGCCCCAATGAAGAAGCAAAAATATAAGAGTTGCATATCATATGAAGCCAACTGAAGGTGCATCGATGGCATCATGGTGACGATGGGCTGGCAGTGGTTAACCCAAGCATTCAAAATAGAGCTAAGATTAAATTATCAATTGCTCAATAAACTTCTATATCAGCAAAAATAACATACAGCGTAAGAAATACTTGGTGAAAGTTTTGACAATATTAGTGGGACACCAAAACCATAAAAGCACATCAACCAAGTAAAACTGGCCATGAGGGGCATCATAATCTCCATATATCATCAAACTGGCGCTGCCAGTATTGATGGTGACACCAGAGCAATCTCCACCCTAACTATACCTTGCATTTACTGGAGAATAATGGAGCTCATCATCTTATGCCTGAAAATAAATTCCAGAATAACTATCAAAAATTTTAAAATGAAGAGCTTGTCTTAGGTATCATCAATAGCCAAGTTGGTTTTTTAGAACCTTGTTATGGCAAATGGAGATACCTAAGACAAGTACTAACTTTTTAATTTTTGATACTTGAATGCTTTTTCTGGAATTTAAATTTTGCATATCCAATTACATGGGTTATACTCCACAATATTTGCTACCACAGAACAAGAGTTATAACATAATTTGTATTTATTTTAAGAAATAAAATACTGATATTTAATTCCAAATATACATTGAATGTAATAGCAAACATGTACCTTGTGAGTATTGGATCAGGAACATTCATTGGTACATCAACTTGCAAGTGTAACAATTGGCTTGATGGGCAATTAACAGTAAGTATAAATTGTTTTTGGCAATGACTATTAATCCATACATCAATTATACATTCTCTTCATCTCTGCACAGAAAAATTTATCTTCTTAAGCTTCATAAATTTTACATTTAAAAACATCATCAAAACATAACTAGAAGCATGAGATTTATTGTAGTAGGAGAGACAATGCAAATATTATTTGTTAGGATTTTAAAAAATTGTTAGCTGACATAATTTTCAGCCAATCAAAACATGCATTTTTCTAATACAAACTACTACCTTGCACTATAAAGAAATCCTATCAACATCCACCATATTTGCAATGTTGGCATTGGCTTGTTGACTCAAAATTTTAATAAAATATAGAAAAAAAACATTTTAAGGAAAAATGCCATTTAATAAATTTGAACAGATGGCATCCTTAAATTTCAGTAATCAAGCAAAAGAAAATAAATGGCGCAATATACATTGCACAAACTTCCTTATATATGTTTGGTCGACTGTGTACGTTTATAAAAGAAAAACGCTTATAAATCAAAGTTAACCGTAGTTTAGTGTATATTTTAATGTCACTGGTTAATATTTAGTAATTTTTTGGGACATATGGCTTAGTAAGTATTATTTGTGACATCAGGCTGTACGATTGGATGGATTTTAATCAAAATCCTTATAGCCTTTTGGAGTAAATTGAATTGTTTCAAAATATCCAAGAATCAAGTACCCTTAATTGTTGCGCAATATCATTCATCTCTTCAGAATGTATATTATGAATGATATAATCTACAAATATGAGATATCATTCGATTCAGTATAACCGTATAGGCTGTAATAAGATTTTTAGTGGATTGCAGCGGAGACGTGATGTCATAGGGCTTGGGTAAGGTAGCTTAGCATACATTGTAATGTCAATGGACGCCGTATAGTGATTTCAAGAGATATATGGCTTACGTAGTATTACTTTTGACATCAGGCTCTACAATTGGATTGATTTTAATTAAATTCACTGGAGCCATTTTTGAGTAAATAAAAGTTTTCTAAAAATCGCCAAGAATAAACTACCCTTAATTTTTGCGCAAAAAAAAGGGTCTGCAAAAGATGATATATTGCACAAATACGAAATATTATTTGATTTTATGTACGTGTTTGGGCCCTAGAACAACGAACAGACAGACGGCAAGGCAAAAACCACTTTTATGGAAACAGGGACACCTAAAATGTGTATTTCTACCAAAATCTCGAAGTCGAATTTTTTCTTTTATGATAACAATACTTTCTCAATATACTATATATATGAGAAAGTAGAAATTAGGGGGATAAAACTTCTCACCTTTATTTCAAAATATCTGCTTATAACTTGTAATTCCCAAAGTAGATGTCAACAACTAAAAAACAACTAAGTGCTTTTACTATCTCTAGCTATGATTGTAAGGAGTGCTTATTATTTTAGTTAAAGAATGGAAAAGGAAACAATGAGGAATGCTGGAAAACATATGTTCACACACAAGAAATTGCACTTTGATCAACAAAATATAATCTATCATTTTCCAGAGAGTCTCACCATTTCCCTTTTTCTACAAATGGAGAATATGAAAGAAAAACATTTTTGAAAGGAAACACGCATTGCTTTTTCACTTACAAAGTGTTTTCTTCTGCAGTAAATACTAATGACCAATCCATATCAACATTCTGTGATAACATAATTTACAATAACAACTAGCTATAATAACAGGAAAATATGTTTAGAAGAAATAAAAGAAACTTTTAAGACATAATACAAAAAAATATTTATTACAATCAAAATTACAAAAAACGTTTCTTTCTAAAGAAAAATCAACATAAACAATTTTTAAAATGCAATTTAGTGTTATAAATTTTAAAGCATGGTGAAAGACAAAGTCCTACATTACAATCTGGGCAGTAACACCTACTCTCCCGATGCACTTTCTTTCCCTTTTCATCCTTTTTCACAGAGCAAACAGCACAACATCTTGTCGGCATTGCTTTCTTTTCTGTAGCTGGAATTGTCTCAAGGAAATGCCTTTCCGTAAGACGCAAGGAATTGGGTATGATCCTAGGACGTCCTCCTTTTGATGAAAATTCAGGGGAATGATACTCTTTAATTATTCTTTCGATCAATTTCAACCTGTATTGTAAATGTGTAATTTTCCCACCAGTTTTAGTGTACAGAATGTATGAATTCCACAGTGCCTGTTCCAATAGGTGGTAAAATATTTTCTTATAATATTTCTTTCTGTGCTTTCTCGGAATAGGGTAATTTGAAAGGTGTTAATCAACCATCATGAAACTATAATCTACTGCGACTTCAGGTTTTTTTTGTTTAGCCCTTTTTTCCACTTCCACCACATTGCAGCCATGGATAGTAAAAAAAAGGCATCTTTCTTATCTTTCCACTGCATCGCCATGACTTGACCACGTCGATAAGCCTCTGTTAAATTTCTTGGGATCTTCAAATTTTGGGGAACCTCTTTTTGGTTTGCTTTCAGTGTGCCATACGTACCCGTTTTGTGAAGCACTAGAACATCTGCTAAATGGGGGGAATTGTAAAAATTGCCTGTGGTCAGAAAGTACCCTTTATTTAGCAGAGGCTTCATCAAGCTCAACAATTTGTGATGAAATTGGGAGATTTGGCACATCACTTTCAATGACAGTCCCTTTGCCAGTATAAATGATAGTTGACCAAATATAACCGGACTTCGATTCACACAACATGAAAGTCTTTATTCCGAATCTGGCACATTTCATCGGAATATACTGGATCCAGTCTAACCGTCCTTTATAAAGCATTAGACTTTCGTCTATCATCAAATTTCTCTGAGGAGTGTACGCTTCTTGAAATTTCTTATTCAGGTGCTCATAAACTGGCCAGATTTTATTTAATTTTGGATTTGGGTGAGTGTTAGGATTGTAACTCTCATCGTCTGAAAAGTGAAGAAATTTTTTTACAGAAATGTATCGTCAATGAGACATTGTTTATGAGAGGAAAGGAGTAACAATCACAGAATGCTTGGTCCAACATAACTTTTCCTCCAGTTTTACCACAATGCCTTGAACCATTGCAACAGCAAAAACAACACAAAGCTCAGCTGATGTGTGGGACACCACTGGCTTTTACCTCCAGAGGAGCTTGGTTGCACCCTGTGCCACTGATCGGCAGACAAATTACTTTGCTGCACAATCATATCCACCAAAGAATCATCAAAGAAGTAGTTTAAAAACTGCAACACATCAGTATAAGATTCTATTTCAGCATTCATGGATGACTCTCCGCTAAACTGGAATGCCGAAGGAGGGGAAGGAAGATCCGTCGTAGCGTTGATGCAGGTCCATTCAGGCACATCAGGTGATTCAGCTGCATCTTGATCACTATCAGAAATGAAACTCTGTTCAGTTACTGTAGTTTTACTTATAGAACACTAATGTCTTTGATATCAATCCATTCACTGTCACTTTTGCTATCCATTTCGTAAAAAATAAATTTATGAAAAAAGTCAGGAAATCGGCACAACAGTTCCAAATAAAAAACAAATAATAGCAAAAGGGTTTCACAGATAGCAAATGTACTCCGCAATAATAAGAATGCGAAAAAGTTCGTAAAAAATAAAAACAAAAGTTCAGCGGGTAACAAAAAACATTAACAAAAAACATCAACAAAAAATTCCACAAAAACTTCGACACTTCTACAAAAGATAATGAAAGTATTCCGAATGTTACTGCGCAGAGGCAGAGACCGACTGATACCGTTTTTAGGAGAGAAAGTCTCAGTCTGACCACAGATAAACCGTTATGTTGCCTGTGTGAACGAGTCCTTTTTGGGATAAAAATATGACACCCGACTGCCTGGACAGGTCTATCCTGGGGTAAGAATCTTTGACCCGACCATCATCAACGAGACTTCCTCGGCAAAAAATATTTGGCTTGACTGCCGTGACGAGAGCATCTCGGGATAAAAGAAAACAGACCAGAGCACGAGACCATCTCGGGATAAAGGAAATTGACAATGCCGCCACGAACGAGACTATCTCGTTCGAGCATCTTAAGCGGTTAATGAATAGAGAGAACAATAAAGGACCTAAAATTGAGCCCTGCGCAACGCCTTGGTTAACATTAAGCCATGAAGATGAGGAATTGTTGGAAACAGTCGCTAAGGTACGAGGAGAGCCAATCTATTGAAGGTGAAGAGAATCGCATGCAGCGGAGTTTTGCTAGGAGTATATCTTTGTCTATTGAGTCAAATGCTTTGCTAAAGTCTAGCAACACTAGTGCTGTAAGTTTTCTGTCATCCATGTGTCTGCATTTGTTTTAAGTTCTTCTGCAAGAAGATAATCTGTTGGAACTGGGATGGGTAGGGGAAAGCCATTATGGAGTGGGGGAGAATGGTTGGTGGTAAGATGAGCACGATAATGAGTTCATCTGTCGATGGTTAGTCAGACCTGTGGAAAAAATTCAGGGAAAATTAGGGTTTGGGTTTGGCACCCTGCGGTGTGATGGGATGAAGGCTGGTGCATTTGGGTTAAGAGTAGAATTAGGCTTAAGAGAAGTTTCGGTGGAGGCTCAATGACAAACATATTGCAGTGTGGTTGAATAATCTAAGCAGCCAAGTGTAGTGGATAATTCAGGTAAAGAAGTGGTTGAGAAGGGCTATGATAAAGTGATTAATGCACACAGGAAAAAGCACACTTAGAGAAGTAATGCTACAGTATATGCCAATGACTAAGTAACAATAATAAAAATACCAATTAATTATTATGAAATAATAAATGATAGATCACATTATAGCAGCAAGAAAATATGGACAGTTTTTGAGTGGTTGGTCACACTCGTTCAAGATATTATTATGGGTCCAGGTGGTGTTATTTGTCAACACTCTTGAGTGTGATGAATTGTGTGCGAGAGAATATGGAGTAGAGCCAGAGAGAGGGAAGTGCCACTCGGAGACGGGGCTGCGCAGTCGTGAGAAGAAGAGATAACAAACCATCTGGTCAGTTTACGAATACCTTGACCATGGTATTAGAATGGAGTTGGAGGCAACAACAAAAGTCTTGCATGCTTAATAAAAGCAATACTATTACGCTAAGCATGTGTGCTCGGCGAATGATATTCTATTTGCTGTGCGATATTGTATTACTTATAAAAATATCACAACAAAAAATAGATATAATAATAGTAGTTTTATTGTAATTGTTTAAAAATTTCATGCTAATCCGTCGACTATGTTCCCTCAGCGTACCTTATGCCCTCCCCCCTTTCTCCTCCTTCCATTCTCCTTTTTGCTGCATATCCATTAATTTCCCTCAGTCCTTTCTCCTTTTTGCTTCCTATTTGTAAATACCCCTCTTTTCCCTACCCGTTTTTACTATTGGAAGCGGGATTCTGGCAACTGGAAATTCGAGCTTTTGCTACTCGAGCATTTGGGACTATGGCAAGTGGGATTCGAGCATTTGAATTTGAGCAACTGGGGCAATGCCACGCAGGGTACACGAGTAAATAAGGTAATTTATTAATTCCATTAGATCATGTTATGACAATAGGACACATCAGATTATATTAAAACTTAAAATCTAGCAAATAAAAGGAGAGTAGAGTACATCAAATCATACCCATTAGCATTAGACAATCTTATCTACAAAAAACTCCTTTACATCATAATACGCTTTTTCTATTAGTATTTCTTCGATCCTTTTTAGGAAGGAGTTAGGATTTAGAGCCTTCACACTTGCAGGGAGTTTATTAAAATTTTTTTTATAAATGGAATCACTACTGTCAAGTCTTCTAGGTACATCAAGAAGCACTGAGTTTGTGTAATGCTCATGAATTACATTTCTTATAGGGTGATCATCATAATTTCTTTTAATAAGACATGTACCTTCATATATGGCCAATGCAGGTAGGGTCATCATTTCATGTTGTCTAAAAAATTGCTTGCAATGCTCTCTGTTATTGATCCCTGCCACAATTCTAAGAGCCTTTTGTTGCATAATAAAAATTCCCTTGGCAGCTTGAGATAAACCCAAAGAATTAGACCAAAGCACATCGAGCTATGAAAATGAGCGTAATAGGCTATTTTTAGTGTTTTCCCTGATGTCACCCTTCTATGTCTCTGTAATAGACACAAGACTCTTGATAATCTTTTCTTTAACCCTTGGACATGTAGTCTCGTTTAATTTTGAATGTAAGCACATACCAAGATAATTGACAACATGTTCCAATTCAGTTACATACTTGTAAATGTGCATTATTAAGCAAAAATAGCACATTTTTTGTTTTTTTTTTCTGTTCAGGAATAATTTATTTGCTTCAAACCAGGCAGAAGCTTTCTGTTCCCTATTTTTATTTTTTTTAGTTGAATAAGATCTTTTGATTTTCCATCAGTGCTGCATCATAAACATCATTAACAGCATGAATACACTCATACCCCACCTAAGGTAGTTAACTGGTTCCAAGAAAATTCAACATTAGCAAAATTAAGTTACAGGGGCAGTTCCATATGAACAATGTTATAAATGGGAGATACGTTCATTGTGAATCTGATATTAAACCTAAAATGATTTTAAAAATACTGACCAAGTTCACCACTTTGATCTTTGCGCTCACTAATTGGTACAGCTTCAGAAAGCATAACCTCTCCGATGGCTGCTGTTCCGTCACGATCACTAGTTTCAGCGGGACAAGCCCTCTTTAAAGGGAGTTCACGATTTTTCACTCGTTTTGGAAGTAAGTGCACTGGAAAGTTGAAAATGCTTGGAACAGCATTCGGATGGAAATATTTCCTTCCATTGTTGTCTTTCATACGCCCTTCCTCAAAGTGATGAGAACATGAGTGCGATGACTTTGTGGGTACAAATTTATCCCTCTTCATTGCAACAACCCAACGTTGGGTTGTCTCCATCAGATAAGGGAAGAAATGGATTAAAGATTGCTAAGACTGCAAAAATGATCACAATGTTGACTGATATATTTACGTATTTCAAGTACGTAAAAGGAGTAATTAAATAGGTATAAAAGCTTTGCAAAGAGATTGAAATTGATAAATTGAGCGTATGGGGTGCAGATACAGTTTAAGGTAATAATTTAATAATATACCTAATATAAATAATTTCTTTATTTAAGTAGGTACTTATTAATCTATGTAAAGAATGAGAATGACATTGAAGCAGATTCTCTAAAAAGTTTCATTATATCCGCTTGGCAACTGCCAAAATTGAAAAAATTGCCTTCATTTATAGGGTTGCCACACATCCTACTTTCGGTAGGACATTCCTACAATCGCTAGAATGTGTCCTACGTCCTACATTGATGCTTAAATGTCCTACTTTTACACATTGGAATCATAAAACGTAATAGTGATATCATTAATATGTCAATCCAACTAAAGATTAACTTTGTACATTATTTCAAATTATACTGTTATCACGTAAGACGTGTGTCAACACTGGCAAGAGTGGCAAGTTGGAAACCCTAAATTATAGCGACTGTCAGCTGTCATGTGATCTGTGCGATGAGTTATCGAAGTCTATAGTAGATAGTCGATCGTGAGTTGATCTGGGAAGTTTGTTTTGAGTTTGAACTTATGAGGTTTTATCTTTCCCTTGGACTTGGATTACAAGGCTTGTAGTTTGAAGTGCTGGGTGAGTAAGTAAAGTCATACATAACATAATGTAATATTGTTTATGATCTTTGACTTACAACAACATAACAAAAACGCATGAAAATTGTATCTAGTCTAGCCATCTAGTGCAGTGTTTCTCAACCGAAAACCAGTTGCTTTGGTAAAGTTATAAACATTCCACTGAGGGTCGGTAAAATTTACCGGCAGCTAAGAAACACTGATCTAGTGCATTTTTAAAACTCAATTATAAATTATATAAATAATATAATAATGTTTGATTTGTTTTAGCCGTAACAATGGAAAAAGAAAATGCCATTTTATGAAAATTGGTTGAAAGATTACGCATGGCTGCAGAAAAAAATGAATTTGAAGGAAGATGTAAATACTGTATCAAAACATTTTCAATGGATCTTAAAGGAATCTCTGCTGTAAAACAGCATGAAATTAGTGAAAGCCACATGCTAAAAGTAAGAGCATCTGCAAATTCTTCTTAATTGAAAAATTCATGATTAACCCTCCGTTAGTTAACTACAGTTAATATCTCACCAGTAAGAAATGTATGTTTCTTCAAATTGGAGATCATTTTCAGAGGTACCTAAGAGTTGCTCCAATGAAAGTAATCGTGATGAAAAGCGAACTAGAAGAAGAGAATTTGGTCACAGGAGGGAATTAAATTGTAACAAACATGATAAGACAAAAACGCAGGATGTCGTCAACCAAAGCATCGCAAAGAATAGTGTAACCCGTGCTGTTTCTCTTGATTGTGAAATGGTTGGTGTCCAGGATGGAAGAGAGAGTATTCTAGCTAGGGTATCCATTGTAGATGGTTATGGGCACTGTTTATATGACACATTTGTCAAGCCGACTGAAGCTGTAGTTGATTACCGAACCAACGTTAGTGGCGTTCGGCCAAAGGACATGGAAAAGGGTGTGGACTTCCATGTTGCTCAGAAAGTTGTGGCTGACTTATTAAGAGGACGTGTTCTGGTTGGTCATGATGTTAAGAATGACCTTAAAGTTCTGTTTATTAGTCATCCTCGAAAACGAATTCGAGACACTGCATGGTATGCACCATTCCGTATATTAACCAAAGGGAATACTCCAAGTTTGAAAAGGTTAGCTAATGACATTTTGGGTGTAAAACTACAAGAAGGAGAACATTCCTCGGTTGAAGATGCCAGAGCTGCAATGTTACTATATAACATGTTCAAAGAGGAATGGGAGTGTAATAAGATGTTAGGTTAACTTGACTATTTGTCACCCGAGGAAAATATATAATTATTATTATACATACAGGGTGTTGTCCTGTGGAAGTATTTTACAACATAGCGACATGACTTGTGCATCTCACTTTCCCTTTCTGCTCTCCCTTCCTTCCAACCCCTTTAACCCCTCCTTTGTGCAAAGCATTCCTCTTCTGATTGACTCACTCCCTTCCTTACCACCTCTACCACCTTGTGTTGGGACATTGGACCGGAATCTATACATCTATCATCATTGGTGTTAAAGCAGTTTTGTCAAATAGCAATATTACCTCAATATATGTGATTATACATTTAATATATAATGCATTGAGTTGTGATGGGGACCCGCTGCCACCGGGACCTGCTCCCAATTGTAGTGTATATGTGAATAATAATTGTTCCTTTTCAATTTCAACCTGAATACTATGTTCTACTGTTCTTTCGTTTAATTGTCTTGGTAAACAGGTAATTTGAGACCTTTTTTGTAGGTGTTCTGCTACTAACTCTTTTGCAATGGTTTTAATGAAATATCTTCTCATCCTAAGTCTTTGGGAATCAGTATTATTGTTTTCTAGGTAAATATCCTGAGAATTTATTGCTCCTACATTTAGCATTGCATAAAATATAGTCATAGGCCACCGATTGGTGTTTCTTGAAACAGAGTAGGTCGCGCATAATTTATCTACGACATCAACTCCAGATTTCGTAGCATTATAGAATGTCACTATTTCTGGTTGTTTGGCCGTACCTGTTGTTTCGTCGATAGCAGAATAATGATGCATTGACGAAAGCAGGATATTTTACCTTGCTTTGGGTATGTAAGACATTAAAGTGCAATGCTTTTGAAAACCAAAATGAGATGTAAATGGTTCCCGAACTTGTGCTGATGCAAAAGAGGGCGGAAGCTGCCTTTTATTGTTCCTAGTTGTACCTACATATGTAAGCCTATCACTTTTTAGAATGTCTGTAAGTAGTTCGCAACTAGTAAACCAATTATCTACGGTAATATTACGTCCACTATCACTAATTGGCATGATCAATCTATTGACAAAATCATAAGGACTTTTGCTAACCTGAAATGGGCCATCTGGCTGTTTCCCTGCGTATATTTCTCAATTTGCTTTGTAAAGGTTTTTAGCGTCTGCCAGTAAAAATATCTTTATTACATATTTTCCAGGTTTGGTGGGGATGTATTGCCTAAAACTGCAACTTCCCCTGAATTTTGCCAGCATTTCATCTATAGTTACATATTCCCCCATGGAATAACTTTCACGGCAGTTCTGAACAAATATACCATAAGCTTCCCTCACAGATGCAAGTTTATCTAAAACTTTTCTTTCATTCCTGGTTACTTTGTCATCAAAACGAGTATTTTGTAAAAGGAAATGAAAGCGTTTCTGAGATATTACCAGACGAAAAAATCAATCCCAGTACTATCAGTGTTCCACAAATCACTTGTATTCAGTTTGCTGTTTCTAAGGAAATCAGCCATATAAAGTAGCCCAATGAAAGCTCTAATACAAAGAACAAAATATAGTAAGTAAATAAATTAACAAATATACTATATATATTTGTTATAAATAAAATAACATGCATTAAAAATGATTGCAATGGACAGCGCAAAAATAATGATATAACCCAATCAAACATAAGTTGTCGTGTGGGGTCTATCAGACTCATAAAATATAAAAATAGTACTATATAACCCGATGAGGTGACGAAACACAAAAACGTTTAAATGATGGGCAGATAAGCTTGAAATAATAAGATACGCAAAAGAAGAAGTTCCTAAATATCCAAATCTGCTGCGTGCAAAGAAAATAATATTACATGGCGTCCAGCAGACGCCATGCGACTAACGGCGGGTTAAGAAAGATACACCAGAAGAATTAAGGGTTATTGCAATTGAGATGGCACATATTTATCATACCGTGAAACATAATTTATCTTATAATTCATTAGATTGCTTGTTAAAACTTGTTCTCAAAACATTACCAAATGACAACAATTCTTACAAAATATCATGTGGGAGAACCAAAGCAGAAGCAATAGTAATGAATGTTTTGAGTCCAAAGATATTAGAAAACAACATTACAGACATCAAAATAAAAATTTATATTTTTCAATAATGATTGATGCATCCAATAAAAAAATAGAAAGTTCTTTCCACTAACTATTCAATATTTTTCTAGAGATGTTGGCTTACAACATAAATTAATTGATTTTTATGAAAATGCCAATGAATCTGCTGATGGAATGTTTACAAGTATCTGTGAAACTATGAAATATTTAGGTCTTAATTTTTCAAAAGTTTCAGCATTAAGCGCTGACAATACAAATTCAAATTTTGGCTGCCATCATTCGCTGTATACAAATTTAAAAACCTTGAATCAAAATATAGTAAAAGACAACTGCTACGCGCATATTTTGCATAATAGTTTGAGATTTGCTTTAGAAGAATTGGACGTTGATATCGAGAATATTGTGTTAAAAATTAATTCTCACTTCAGTTTATCATCCAAAATCTCGACTTTCAATACCAGCAAGCCGTATTTTGACGGATTTCTCGAGAAAAAGTGCGGACATTACACAAGGAAATATGGTATATCACAACAATAAGTAAGATCAGTGATGGCCCAGAGCCCTACGGAGTTTACATTATGATCAATGCAAAAAGTTTGAAAAACCTCTGTCCTATGAAATTCAGCTACTACATTTGGTATTTGTATTCTAAAATTTATTTTTCACTTTTTATCACCAAGCTGTTTTTACTAAAAAATCCTCATATTTATTTTCTCATTTTGAGAGAAATTAAATTCTTTAAAATTATAATAACTCAATAAATTATTTAAATTATTATAGCATCATACTTTATAATATAAAAACTTTAAGTCAAAAAATCAATCGCATTTAATTTAATTTCTCAGTCAAATAAAAATAATTTATCTGTGCACAGTTAACGCATTGATTGAGTCTCAACATTCGATTCCTGTCCTTCCACAATACCCCTATTCACCTGACCTCTCACCTCCAGACTTGTTTCTATTTCCCAAAATAAAAATGGACCTAAAAGGAAGATGATTTCAAACGATAGAGGGCATTATTAGTAATACGACAAATGAACTGAGAATGGTCCAACAAACATCCTTCCAACAATGCTTCCAAAAGTGATGGGAGTGGTGCAATGTAGCTCAAGGAAATTACTTTGAAGGGGATAATTGCAACTAAGCTATAACTCTTCAAATAAAGTTTTTATTGACAAATTCTGGGAACTTTTTAAACAAGCCTCTTAAATAAGGAATAATCTTAATGTATATATAACAAAAGCCACAGTTAAGTATAACATCCCAGTCAAAAAAAATATCAAGACTAAATCATTATTTCATTGCATCTCAACCATGTATGTACTCAGTTATATGCAGTGCTGAGCTGCCTTAACTTTAACAACTGGTTCTCTAAAAATTAAAATTTTATATAAATAAAAAATAAAACATTATTCAGCCAAGGTGTACTTATTTTATACATAATTTATAACATTCTCTTCATTATTATTATTTTAGTGCTGTTCGAGTACACAAAAATTTATTTCATTTAATGCAGTTACTTATTCTTTAATAATAGATCACTAACAAGCAATTAAGTAAATAATTTTTGAATCTGAAGGAGTTTAATTTTTCAACAGCAATTCACAAGATTTTGCAACACAACTAACGGTTCTAAAACTTGAACCACTGGTTCCTCCAAACCGGCCCCAGCCCAGCACTGGTTATACATCATTTACATAAATAACAGCCATAAATAGAATATTTGGAATTTCATCTTTCGCTATCCAGAAATGATGTACATACCAATTGATATGATGTATAATGATATGTTCCTGGATTCATTAATGTCATATAAGCAAAGTAGCATACAATAATGTGACATACAATGGAGACTTGCTGTATATGTCATTCAATCCTCAGCAGTTAAAAGAGATTCTGAAAGAGTTACTCAAACATGATAACAACTTCCAAGGTAGTCGATACTTAGACATCTCAATATTAAGAAAAGGAAAAGAAGGTATTTTTCAGATTGAAAAAGATTTTCCAACTTTTTTGAAAATTGGTTCACTGGATCCAAAGTTAAGATAATTTGGTAATATTCCTTTATGGGCCCACAATTTCCGAGCGGCGATATCTGAAACAACTGCGCCGTAAGTGACGAGAAATGGAACTATGTGGAGTTTGCTATGGAAACAGATGACGGAAACAGTAGTATGCGACATAAATTTGAAAAAGCTAGCATGGGAATTGCATAGCAATTAAAACCTGAAAAAGATGCCATGGAAATGTTATTGTTGTTGGGTTAGATGGAGATTAGTCGTGTTGGGCACATGTGACGCCCGGGCTGGAACCACATCACCCTCTCCATGCCAGCAGATACAGAGCTCGACACAGAACAAACTCCATGTAGTTCCATTTCACACTGCGCCATTGTTGCAGATCTAGCCACTCAGAAATTGTGGGTCCTTAGAGCGATAGCACCGATAATATAAATACCCACCTTCTCAGCAAGTTCATAATTTGTTTATCAAGTCTCTTAGATATCAGTGACTAATGCCATTATTTGAAACACCATAGTTTCCTTCCTAGTCACTCTCGTCACATTAGCCTTTCTGGCAACACCATGCCAAAGATGCTGATGAAAGAAATTCCAACTCAAAATCTGCATCACGGACCTTGCAAAAGCCTTCAGCTCTCTAATCCACAAACTACACCACTGCTAGTGATTCCATGGCAAGTTTCATGTCCTTATGTATTTTATTAGAAATTGAGTTTTTGGTAAATATCAAATTTTTACTTTGCTTCATAATTGTTCAGAAAGAGTTAATATGATGTACTACTGAACTGCACATGAAAGAGGCCTTTGATAAACATCAAAGAGTTGCTCATATTTATAATTGCAGTGAAAATCATATTTATGCATAAGAGCATATTTTGATTAATTTCCTGTTAATATATTTTTCTTAGAGTATAGCTAAGCAAAAGATTTACACTTTCCAAGATACATCTATTTTCTTTAACAATGCCTTCATTTATCAAACTAATAAATTTTTAAAATCAGTGTTTAATCATACCTCAGAAATGACAATAAAACATTCACCTTGATTTAAGTAGGTTTTTATAGGAAGAGATATCAAGAGAGGAATACAAAAATAGTATGTTTAAAACTTAAATTCAACATTACATTTTGGAATTCATATAAGCTACCAGAAAGAAGTTCTTTCAGATATTTATTATAAATTGATAAAATACCTAATAAAATTACGAACATTATTTCCTTACAATCACAAATTTCACGTTAGGACGTAACAGAAAAATATATTATTTTTCAAATTTTAACCCAGTTAGAACGTAAAAACAATACTTAAGAGAAAGAATGAATAACAATGTGAATGAAAGTAAACATTACTTGGAATTTCTAGCATATAAATTTTATGGAGAAATCTTACTTGATGTAAGAAGAACCTTGAGAACAGAAAATATATCTTCAAAGATGAAATTGAAAATTATTACCAAATACTAAAATGCAAAGTTTATCTTAAACATGCCTCATACACAGCATGTAAGTCTCTCTGTTCATAAACCTGATGGTGGATAGAAGTATTTAGTAATATGACACTATAAAGGAAGGGTGGGAATTCATTGATAGATACAAACCATAAATACCACAATTCATCTCCAACAGACAATGCAAACCATAGACGCGTCAAAAGTGGCATGCACCCATTTCAAGAGCAATATGCTTCCATACAAATAAATTAGTAATTTATTAGTCACATTTCTGCTTTAAACAGGCAAATATGCTTCAACCAAAATTGTAGGTAAATATATTCGTGAGGAATTTGGTTTAAAAAAATACAATTTCCACTCTAGAATGGAAGATGGCCATCTCAGTTCCAAATTATATATATGAAATCTTCACAGCTACATAATACTATTGAGATTGCAGAGCATTTTTAAGTTTGAAGATTATACTACTTAAGTAATAGGATTATAATGCCACATAATTGCCAACAATTTTATCACATAGGCAAATTTTCATAACAAAAAGTTCAATAAATAACAAATTGCTTGTGGCATCCATTTACAACTTAGCTTCACCATACGACTCTCCTTTGAAAAAGGTTGGCTATCACTGGTCCACAAAGTTTATATTAACAATAAGACTTTTAGTAGAGATTAGTACGTAGAAAAAAGGGCATGTAAAGGCGGACTTATACCTACATGTCCAGTTGATATAAATTAACTGTCTCAAAACAATGAGTAGTAGCTTCTAATCATTCTTAGGTACTCGTTCTCTAGATTTATTCTCAGTCTATGAATGCCCTCTGGTAATCATATTTTAGTAACAGACATGATGTTGAAGTGATTATCACAAGTAGTCATTCAGCATCTCTGGAAATTTGATGAAAACATTTGGTGGAATAATAATTAACTTAATGAAATTGTATTTAACTGCCCATAATAAGTTTTTTTTTTAATTCTTAAAACTATTTTGACAATTCTTGCGACAAAATATAATTATTTCATTGTTGCTATACATCAGATGTCTGCAACCTTTTCTGCAAGGCGGGCCACATACGGTTGTGAATGCTTCAAGGGCTGCATTGGCAGCCAAAAAAAGCCTTGGCAGGCCAGTTAAGAGATTAAATCAGAAGTTATCTCGAGTTTCTGTGGTCTCATATTAGCAAAAATCAGGTATACATAATTTACTAGAGTTAAAACTTCAACAGAAAAGATTCTGAAACCATCATTTTAATGAAAAAATATTAAATTGCCCATGTGAAATTTTCCCTATGACTTTTTCATTATAGCTTTGCGGGTCACATAAAGCACAGTCTCCCCAGGGCCGTAGGTTGCCTACCTCTGCTGGAATCCATCAAGCTTAAAATGACGTTTAAATTAATGCTATTTCAGAATGCACTCAAATCTTCCACATTATTGAAATTTCAAGATATATTATTTCTCATATTGATGTCGTATAATAATAAGTAAATGTCGCCCATTATCAAATATAACTGCTAAGAGAAATCAATAATACAATTTTTGATAATTAACAAACTATAATTTAAAAACTCATTCATCTACATGTATTAATTTTTCTTCATTATTCTTTGATTCGTTTAGCTCTAGGATCATCCGGTCGGTAAACTGAAAAAGAATACCATTTAAATGAAAATCAAATATAAGAACAATAATTCATGGCTTAATTGCGGTATATTTCCATTAAAATTATTAGCACAGCCCGGCAAAAGTTAAATGTTGCCTCTAACCTGTGTATCTGTCCTTGTATCTCTTATTGTCGCCATCTTTTGCATAGTAGTGTGTTACACCGACTACACCAATTACAAGCCCTGTTTTAAAAGAATTTGTCAAAAATTTGTAAATATCATAATTACATTAACTGTTAACCAGGTAATTTACCAATTATTGCCATTCCCGTAGAGCCAACAACTTCTGGAATTTCATGCCATCCTCTCTTGAAAAGCCCAACAACTGAAATCAATATTATAATTAAAGAATGATAAATTAATTTTGTGGGGCTTAACTTATTTCTATTATGGTTAAAAAACTTACGGCCTCGAGAACCCTGCGCTGCAGACGCCATTACTATAGTGATCTTTAACAAAATACTATCAAAATCTTAACACGAATTTTGTTTTTTTTATTGAGAATCAGCTGAGAGCGGTAGAAGGAATATTGTGCGTACCGAAAATCAACAGAAAAGAGATAACATAGTTATTGTTATTTGTGATCATTGATGATGTTTAAATAATTTTCATTGCTATAATATAATACTCAATCGCCAGTCTCAGTAAGTGTATAAATAATGCCTTTACCGAAGAATTATAGTTCAAATAAGCATCGAGGTCAGTGCAAAAAGAACGAAAAGAGCAATAGGAAAGCAGGACCTTCTAGATTGAGGGTCGACAAGTGGAATGATGTTGATAACACATCTGAAGATTTTGAAAAATTGAAAGTGGAAGCCTCGGATAACGGGAGTGATTCTGGTACACCGCTATAAAATTCTGTTAGAAAGTTTTATTTTCCTATCTATTTGCCTCAATTTTATTTCTGTAGATGAAAGCACTGACGAGGAAGATGAGAAAGAAAAAAGAGTTAAAAGTGCTCCTTTCCCCGTGGCTATGTGGGATTTAGAACAGTGTGATCCAAAGCGATGCTCAGGCCGTAAACTTGCCCGTCATGGCTTGGTACGAACTCTTAAAGTTGGCCAGCGTTTTAATGGAATTACGCTCACTCCTGCCGCTGAAAAGGTTCGGTTTTAAATGCATGTTATTGCTTTTTCATGATGTAACTATTATGGTGTTTATTGTCACAAAACTCACTTTGATGTAAAATTACTCAACTACATCACTTGAATGTTTTTTATTTAGACTTAAGACTCTTCCTATTAATAATATGGGTTTTAAGTTTACATGAAATATTATGTATAGCATTGTTGGATTTATAAAGATTAAAGTATTTAAGCACAGCAGTTTTACACAATTACTGCTTGTATTAATCTTGAAGACGAATTTAATAGATTTAACAACATAATTGAAAGTGGTGTACTTAAAAAAGGCATAATTCACCTTTGAGATTTATTTCATTTTACTATTGTTGCTTAATTTCTATGCTTGCTCATTTGTTAGTGGAATTATAAAACTTATTTTGTTCAATTTTAATTGCTCCAAATTTTATCATAATACTATACCAGTGTAGCACCTCTTCCATTTTAAAGATAATATAAAACATTAAAAACTATAAAACTTTTCTAATAATTAATTAAATCCTGATTTTATTCTTTAATCTATGACCAGTGTGTGTCACTCTCAGATCGAGCCATAGCAAGTGAAATGGGGGTGGCTGTTGTGGACTGTTCTTGGGCATGGGTCAGTGAAGGTGACAATGCAACTGGTCCCATACGTAAGTCAGCACCAGGCCGACACCCTCGTCTCCTTCCTTTCCTAGTAGCAGCCAATCCAGTAAATTATGGACGTCCTTGCCAACTCTCCTGTGTAGAGGCATTGGCTGCTGCTTTCTACATTATGGGTTAGTACTAATTTTCAAACTCAAAGATTTTTCAAACAATCTTATTTATGACAATAGCAAACAAACCCATTTTTAAATCTTCTTTCTTGCTACTGACCCTATTTGAATGAGAAGTGTTACAATGCAAACTCCCAAACACCTGATTATTTTTCTTTTAGCAAGTCATCATTTTTTAGGAACATTTAAAAAAATTTTGTGTTAATTGCTTTGAACATTTTCGAGGTGTTGATTTTATTGATTTGTTCATCATGACGCTCATGCATTACATACACATGCATGCAATAACCAGGAAAAATTGGCTACAACTATTTCTCTCTGCAAACATGAATGTGGTACATCATAGCATTCTTGTCCACAAGTTCTATACCACCCATTCATTGATTATGTCTCAAACACAGCTAGGCAAGCAATCAGGATCCTTCTTTTACAATCAGAAGATGACCAAAAAATTTGTGTAAGTCTAAAACAGCATTTTTTAATGGCATTTCCTTGGGGGGAAAAAATCATTATTGCCAATTCCTTGCATAAGTGTCTACCAATGCCATCACTTGAGTTTTACTCTCAATAAAATATCTATAATGTATAGATATCATGATAACTAATTTATACCACCATGCCCAGCTATTAAAGAAAATTACCATAAAACCTGTGAGAAGTGTAACCTCTAGGGACCGGATTATATTTCTGCCTTTAGCAGGTTTTTCGCATTTGACAGGTTAAAATATTTTGCACCACCCTTTTCTTTTCAGTTGATTTTAATTAGAAAATATATGCTTTTGTGTATTTCATAGCACTTAAAAAAATATTTGTCTCAGGTATCTCCAATAGCCACAACAAAATTCCCTGTTTAACCAACTGTTATCTTTTCATTCAAGTAAAGAATGGCAGATGTGGTGGATTGTTGATTGCCTATGTTTGTAGCAGCATGTACTTTTAGTGATTTTTTTATTACTCTCCTGCAGCTGATCTTAGATTCACCAAATTTATACCATATGTAGCCCTACTGTAAAAATATCTACAGCAAAACCTCGATTATCCAACCCTCGTTTATCCAATTTTCGGCTTAGCGACCAGAAAAATAGATGAACTCTCAAACCATAGTCATAAAGCATATGTTGGTTGCATCCACCGAAAGATGGTTCACGTGGGATATCCTTGGGAGTTGCTTCACGTGAAAGATGATTCATGCGGGAGATCATTACCGCTAATTATTTTATCTAGTAAAATAAAATGATTAAATATTAATTAAATGCCTTCTAATGAATAAATAGAACAAGTTTCATAGTTCACATAAGGATTTTTTAAATCTAGAAGAAAAGCTCCTGGAATTAACTTCTTATGAGATGGCAACCCTACTGACATTTGATTCACTCAGGAGACCACTGATAATTTAATTTTAATATTTTTGTTAATAATATTTTACTATATATTTATTTTAAATTTCTCCGTAAAATGGCTTGTGATTATGAGAATGCTTAAATCAATGCATAATGTTCCTAAATGAGTGGTTTCCATTATTTACGAATTATCTGACATTTCAGTTTATCCAACAGTCCTTACTGCCATATAGGTCAAATAATCGAGGTTTTACTGTATTCTGGAATTTTGGCATTTGTAAATTACGTCATTTTTTAGTTATTTTGTATATGGACAGACGGATGGTTGAACAAAATACATAAGCAATTTTTTTTAGAATGAAAGGGCTAAAATTGCAGAAACAATTAATTAGAAAAACATGATAAAATTTAAGATAATGTAAAACTTATGATGTTGTTGGTATTTACAAATCATCACAATCTTCTACACTCTTGTTCATTGAGAGCAGTATCGTTGCCTCAAGTTCTGACCACATTTTTCAAGTTATTTCATCTACCTCTGTGAAAACACTCAACAACATTTACACAACTTTTTGCACCTGCATTAATACTCTCGACTTTATACGTCCCTTCAATCTAATTCTGAATTTCAATTACCTAGATATTTACCACCATATACTTTTTTACATTCAGTAACCTTATTGAAAACAAAACCAGTTTCTAAAACAATTTTGGATGTTTCTCAAACACACACTAATGAATGACTAAAAAGTGTTATTGCATACAAAACATTAATTTTGGCCATCAAGTTTGATGATCAGTTACATTTGTCCATATTTTTAATGTTGTTTCAGCATCAATTTCCTATACTTAATTGTAACTTTTTGTATAATACCATTATCTAATGGTTGTAACACTGATGTTGTGCTTGGTGGAAAAAAATCTAATTGGACATTTGATGGCTAAATTCTTGAAGGGCACATCACATTAACAAGGAATAGTAAGATATACCTTTCTTTTTGTGATGTATATCTTTCAGAAATTCTTCAAATATAGTACGTCATTTATATTGGCCCTCCATACCACTAGGATTTCATTCTTCTTCAAATTTTTAAAACATCAGATTTTGACTTCTACCTATACATAATTATGTACTAGTTTTCCATCAGCAAATGCAACCAAAAGTAAAATCAGTCGTTCCTTTGAAATCTGACCGCCAGAACACCTTTCTCCTCTCATTTTCAGTTTTATTGGAGAGATCTCGAAAAATTAAGGCAGCCTCATCAGTATTTGTAATGTATTTAGCATTGTAGCCATGAATTATTTGTTTTAATCTATCAATCCAACTTTCCAAAATATCCCTGTAGACATATGCTTCCTCACAAAAAAAGTTGAAAGTACATTGTCTCTTTTCCTGAAGCTTTGTAGCTATCAATTTTATGCAGAAAAAAATCATCATTTCCTTATAGTACTGCAGCTTCTTTTGCCATTTGTTGCATAATTGGTTATAAACAGGAACATTTTTGACTGGCTGCTGAAAACAATTCAAATACAACACTATTTAGTTTTTGGTATTTTGTATCATGTTCTTTCTTTTTCATGATGTTGTTTTCATTACCCAATACATATTTTCAATAATTTTTTGTTTCATGATTTTATTAAAAATTTATGTTTTTCCACACTTAAAATTAGCAGTCTCTTCCTTAAAATTCTTTTTGTCTTCACCATTCATTGTTATAGCATCATACTCAAATATAAATTTTTTGTCATTTTATCCATATTTTTCTACAAAATTCCATAATCTATATGCTTGAATAATTATACTCATTTTATGATGTATATCTGCACTAATGGGGAATATAAGGGAAGATATCAGCAAGAAGTTCATAAAATGCTATGTATGAAGTATAGTTTTGTACAGGGCAGAAACAAGGACGCTAAGGAAAAATGACATCAAATACTTGGTAAGCTTTGAAATGTGGACTTGGAGGAGAATGCTGAAGATAAAATGGACAGATAGGATGAAAAATTATGAAGTGCAACGAAGGGTAGGAGAGAAGCGAATGATTATACAGATTATTAGGAAGAGGAATGCAAACTGGGTTCGACATTACCTGAGGAGAGAGAGTATTAAAGTATTATTATTATTAAAAACGTGTTAGAAGGAAAACTAGATGGAGAAAGGGAAAGAGGGTTATCAAGATATGAAGAGGACAGCGGAAAATAGGAGTATATGGAGAACCAGGTTTAACCATGAATAATCACGGACCTGTCTACGGACAGACTACCTAAGATGATGATAGCACATGAGAAATTTCATGCATAAATTTAGTTGTCCTCGTTTAGAAATTCAAAGAAAGGTGAGATCAATGAGTTAATCTCCAGATTAATTTTGAGGAACTTGTTACTTTTTCGCATATCACTAAAGATTGAACCAAACATGAAGCGAATAAGGTTGTACCACTATCTCAAATTTCACCCACAAGAAGAATATTTAAAGGCACAACACACACTGTTTCAACAATTGACTGCTCCATTCTTTTAAAAAATTTCCGATTCCTGTAATTCTCAACAAAGTTACATTGACCCTTACATCCTGATTTTCCATATCTTCCCAGAAGGGATGAGAGATCCTTGTCTTCTCACTCCAGCTACATTAATACCAACCTCCTTGTTAGTGTAGTTTCATTGGGGTGAAAAACTAACAACAATTGAAGAGTTTTCAGAGAACAGCAATGGAAAAAAGGTTATCCAGAGAATGGTCTATTGCCCCATCATGTGCCTCCCCCCCTGCAGAAGCACACGTAACATGGTTTTCCCAAACTTCCGAGATGGGACAAATGACTTTTCAAAGGAAACAAGACAAGGTACCTCATGCATTATGTCTAAAGCTAAATAACAAATTGAGAATTTCTAAGGCTAGTAATACATCGTATTAGAAGAGGATTTTTTTATCTTTCACAAGTTTAAAATGTACTCAGTAATGCAAAAATTTAGAGAAAAATTCCTTTCCATCTGTCTCTCGCAGGTTCTGCCTTACAGAGAGACTTTCATATGCAAAATGGTATCACAAATATGTTTTTCATCAATTTCCAGGTTTGGCAGGTTTCTGCCAAATGCAGGTTCCATCTTTTGCAGGTTTTACTCTAATCGAGTGCATGTATATTTCTGAAGTTGCAAAAAGACCCATATGCTTGCTCATCTGCTGTTCACCATAAACTTAAGAAATTTCTCGAATCCTTAGTCAATTATCTTTACACCCTGTAATGATAAGCAATGATACCAATCTATTCATGCATATATAGTTACTTAAACATTAGGATATGTGAGCCCCTACACATTGATACCATATGGTTTAGCTAGGCACTCAAGGATTAATTACGTGATGTGCTGATCATTGTTTGTTTTGTATCTGGTATGCTTATTTAAGACTTATTTCATATCATAGGATATCGTAGTGAGGCTTCACTATACCTTAGCAAGTTTAAGTGGGGAAAATCCTTTATTGAACTCAACAGAGACATCCTTGAGGAATATGCAAAGTGTGAAGATGGAGAATCAATTATAAAAGCACAAGCTGCATTCTTGGCAAGAGAGCATGAGCTCAGAAAACAAAGAAACAGTAAGTAAGATGGAACAAAAACTTTTCAGTAATTGTTGTTAATTCATTTTCTATAATAAAGTCATATGGCTACATTTTCAAACTAATTTCATCTTTTGATTTCCTTTGCAATGATTAAGAGGAAATATTTTAATATTGAAGAAAGATTTGAAGTTTTCCCGGCGAATGAACATGAGAAATTTTTCTCGGGTTACTGCCCGGGTCATGTCGTTGTTCAGGACCAATGTTTCGGTGTCTAAAGAGGCAATTGAGGTCTGGCTCAACCCATAAAATCTCAACAGGGAAATGGGTTTCCCCCTGTGCAAAGCTTGGGATCCTGTGATCTCCCAGATTGGCCACTAACCTCCACCAATGAGCTTGGAGCAATGGGCGAGAAGACAGTATAAGAAGCCGGACTAAACCCACATCTGCATCAGTAACCCTGAAGATGCCATCGATTTCAGATGCCGAAATGTTGGTCCTGAACGACGACATGACCCGGGCAGTAACCCAAGAAAAATTTCTCATATTTTAATATTACTAGAAATTTCAAAGGATGTGTTGAATGCTCATAATTCATCCAGTTTTCTCTTCATTATAGACTTACCTGATTTGCCACCAAGTTCATCTGAAGAAGATGAAGATGTTCAATCTGAAAAGTTGGAGGAAAAGGAAGATACAAAATAAGTTATAATTTTGTTATTTTTTGGCATATTTGGTATCATACAGACTTTTGTGTGATTTGGCTAGGGATATTTTCACTATTTTCTGAGACTTACTATTCTTTTATAAATTCATTGGTAAATAATAATAATTTTATTTGAATGAAAGGATATATTTCATATCGTTTTATATAAAAAGTGATTAAAATAAAAAAAATATCTCCATATTTTTTCATCTCTGGGAATAAAGATAAAAAAAATGAAATTAGTGTAACAACATAAGTATCATTGCTGTTAGGGAAATTATGCCTAGCTTTGGAGCAGTGGTGAAGCATCCATGGAAGCTAGGGAATTGCCGCTTCCCTTAAAAGAATGAATAAAATAAAACACGAATTGAAAATAAAGAAACTGGCTGATTTCGTATGTTGCGTCAGTGGAGAAACGCCAGCTTAGATAACTGTAATATTTGAAAAATGCACCAGTGGTGACACTAGTCATATGATAGTATGATGTAGAGTGAAAGAGAGAGACTGGAGATGCCTGTGCATGCATCTACTGGGAGAGTAGGAGTAGCGGTTAGGGAACCTGCAGGCTTCACAGAATCCTATGCGTTCGTGTTCTTATGGATAGGGTCATTAACCGCTTTGCCTCAAGTGTTACTTCGTGCATATAGCCTTATTATAATTCATTTATTGGTGTTCAATTACTTCGTTAGCTGTTAATGAATAATATAGTGTAAGTTTCTTGCAGAGAGTGAAGTTTAGAAGTGGTTTTGTTTTATTATTATCGACACATTTATAGAGATGTGGGGAAGCTTCACGCTGGTAGATTCCACCATGCATTCAGGGGCTCCTGCTGATGTTGTTGCTACTTATGGAACTGCGAGGAGTAAGATTCTTTGACAGGAATGCAACTTCCATTGAAAAGGTACTCAATAAATCGTTCAATGCATTTTCTTATCAAGATAAATTGCAAATAATCGAAAGCGGCAGACCAAAACAAATACTAACAGACTTGAAGACCAAAACTAAGTCTTTTATGTGACACTTTCATGAAAATCTTTATTACTCTGTGACGTGGTTATGTAACTGCAGTAAACTAAAGAAACTGGTTTTCTGGCCTTGCCTTTTGTTTTCTTCAGAAAAAAGTGTTTGGAGTAAGACTTGTTTTGAAGATTAAACAATTTTTCCAAAGCACAAAAAAGACACAAACTGTCTCAAAATCATATCGTGTCACTCAAGCAGCTGAAGCAATTCGGAAAGACCCATATTGATTCCAGTCTGGATTAACAGTTTCATCTATCGGTAGAAAAAAGCAATGAAAATGTAAAGAAGAACAGACAAATTCTTCACCGCCTAATTAAAGTTGCTTGTTTTCTGGGAAAACAAGGCCTTGCTTTTTGGGGCCACAATGAAACAAAAAGCTCTTTAAATCATCTCCGCAAGAAGAAACCGGAGAGTAGAACTACACTACAAAAAATGAGGTACTTGTGCATTTTATAACATTATATTTTGCGTGTCGGTGTGGAACAGATCCCCCTATTTCAGTAATCATGCCTCGCCACTGCTTTGGAGCTACTTGAGAACACCACTTCCAGCAATGGAGGAGCCTGAAGGGATGAGCAATGGTACTACTAGGAACCCCAAAAATACAAAACTGCAACTAACGACATCTAGAGGCAGGAAGAGATAGTATTTGAAGGAAAGCAATTAGTAATAAATATTACTTACTCCCTAGTCAGGCACTGCATAGTTCCATTTCGTGCCACTTCGAGGGGGGTATACTGCAATTTAGCCTCAAAAATAATAAATGACAGTAGCTAATTCAATCTCATCCCATAGTTCCACTTCTAATCCCTGCAGGCAGCAGTATAGTTGATCACAGCTGGAGGTAGTATTCGCAAGTAGAGCCAATTATACTTAAAGTTAGATTCCAATGGAGCAATATTTTTAAAATTTGTATATCAAGTATCTTTTAATGTAATTTTGCCCATTTTTTACTGTCAATTTCTGATTTTTCTAATGTTGCAATTAGTAATTACTGATATAGAGATGCGTATTTGGTGATAAGTATTTTTATTTTTCAGACTCTCTCTGTAAAAGATAATATGGAAATAGATTTCTTTCGAGTTCATTAAGACTTGTTGAAATTACAGTTGAAAATCAGTTATCCTAACTGGTTGGGACCTGAACCATTTCTGATTATATTTAATATATATTATAGATAATTTGGGATATTGGATTTCTCAACCCTTACAATGACAAAAAATTATTTTACCAAATTATGGGATAAAACAAAAAAATGTTATGAATAAAATAATCTTATATTTTACTTGCAGAAAAATCATATGAATCACCTTACAATGTGAATAAAGAGAAGCTTCTTGAACAACTCCAGTTTTTACTGAATAATGAGCATACTCCTTAATTTAAAATAATACTTTTCTAGTGAATAGCTGAAAGATTTCAAGGTCTGTAATAATCATATTTGAATATGAAACTAGAAGCAATACTTAACCATCAATCAAGTTTCTTCATTAAAACTAGAATGTTGGGTATTTCTGATGATCAGGAATGAATTAAGAGCTGCAGGTACTCATATGAAAGTGCCTCATGCACTGAGAACACAAACATCTTGGCTACAACTTGGAAGAAAAAAGGACAAGTATTTTTAGTATAAATCTTTTTTCTTTTACTTTTATACCAAGATGCATATGCCAATATGAGTTGTTCTTTAATGATATGCTTCATACTCCCTTACTGAAACGGCACATTGCAGTAATATACTCTGTGATACATAAAAATTGATTTAGGCCTAAAAAAGGTTTTTTTCTGGGTCTATGAAAAATCACACAATAGGTCAAATCAGAGTAAATTTCTTAAGTTAAAGTTATAAATGAGATTGTTTATGGTTATTTCAAAGAATGAAGATGTCAGTCTGCCAGATGTCAAGGCATTGTATAGTTGTCCCATATTCTGATAACTCTGTGAGGGGAGACATTTTATGATACAGCTTTCTCTGTGGAATTTGTTTTTATTTATATTCTTTCTTTAGTTTTTCTATCAACTAAAAATTACATGGGGGAAGGATAGGTGGACTGCACATGCATGCACATTGGCACTGGCTGCATATCATGTGTATAATCCTAAAATGAATACGTCATTAATATCATGTAAGATAACTGTGCATTCTGTGTGCAGGGTAATTGGGCAAAATATTGTGTATCCCATGATTTTCACATGTTAGTCTCTTTCATTTGCATAACAATATTTAAAAATATTTATGTACATTCAATGACATTTATTAATGATTTTTAGTTGCCAGAATATTTTAGGCTTAATCACAATGTTTTTCTTTTATTTGTATTCCCTAGTTCATTATTTTTAAGGTCGTCTTGTAAAATATGAAGTAGATCTTACATTCAGATACATTTTTTCTAGTTAAGTCCTTGGAAAACAATGTTGTGTTTTATAAGAGTGTAAGTAGAGTACACCACTCCTGCAGTTTACACGGTTTTAATTTACGTGCTGTTTTACATTAGGACAATGGTTGGAGTTAGCAGTTTTCAGGAGTGCATTAATCGCGTAAACTGCAGGAGTGGTGTATATATGAAATAAATCACAATGCAACTAAGAAAATATTCACGTATTCAAATTCTCTATAAATATATTTCTAATTTAATTTCATCATGAATGTATATTCCCTAGTCATCAAACCGGTCTAAGGATTGGTAGGACCTATCATAAGACAGGACAGTAGCGATGATTATCCTCTTGGAATAGGCTACATTAGTAAAATTGGGATAATTCTTATGACTAACTAACTATTGCAGTTGTTAGAAATATCAGAATATTTTAATTTTTCTTTGTAATATGAAAGAGCAAAGCAAATTTTTCTTCTAATTTTGATGTTTTTTACACTCTATTATGAAATGGGAGGTACAACTGCTTAGTATAGTAATAATTTCATTGTATCAGTAGAATTCTTGTGTTAAAATTATCATGTGCACATCCATGCACACACACACATACAATTTCACAGTAAATGATAAGAAGGAGCATTCATTCAAAATTTTTGAGCATTTTATAAAGAAAAACATGGACTGCATAAATATTTGAAAAGGAACAACACTTTTACATTTTAATGATCTGTTACATCTAAGTAATAAAAATATATTTGCATATGTTGGATAACACAAAAATTAGCTTGATAGCAATAATACTTGATATGTGAACAAAAATAATTACCCAAAAACCATTATAAAATCACACATTATTCAAAATCATAGTGTAACTATCTATCAATGAGCAATTTTTGCAGTTAAGTCATATTTTTAATCTGCCTTCTAAAATGGGTTGAAGAATATTCACATTTCTACCAGCACCCAAGTAATGGAATACATCTTATACTTAATGATAATAAAGAATATACCCTTGATTTATAAGTTATAACAGTGAAATTAAATATATTCCTTTAGGAGTAACACCTTGTAAGATAAAAAATTACAATGAAGCATAACAATATTACTGACCTCTGTAACCAACAAATATTAATACTAAAAAACAATTTCAATCACAGCCCTTACAAAATATATATTATCATGTTATTTTGAACATTGATGACAATAATTGCCAAAATGTGAAAAAGATAAAGAAAAGGCACAGTGCATTAAGACAAAACAAGGAAAACAACTGTAAAAATATGAAAAGAAACACAGTGAATGATTTGCCTTGGACTTAAGAGCCAGTGCCTCAGACAACTATCATTTCTCACTACTTTCACTAATGTGATTTTCAAATACATCATGTCTCTCAATATTTAATTCCCACCTTCCTATTAAAGCATTCAGCACTGTGGAGTTTCAATTGTGATGCAAAATATAAAAAAATATATAAAAATTTAGGTAAAAACTAATTAAAAGGTACATATTATGAAAATAATAGGAAGTTAAATGAAACTGAAATGAAAGAGTAAAAATGTTCAAATTCTTTCTAAACAAAAAAAACTACAAAGCATAAATTTTGATCAAGAAACAAAGTCAGTACTGTTTAAAATAACAACTACCACATCAACAATTTAACTGATTCATCTCTGACTTTAGAGACAGGATGGAATGTAATAAAGAGACTAGCTTTTCTTAAAAAAGACATGTTCATGTGCAAGAGAATTATAATATTCCACCATGCCATCTAGGATGGTTGCAATTACCTGCTAAAGATGCTCAGATAAATACTTATAAAAATAAAGTTGGTGGTTCTTATGAAACCATACATTTCTGAGCAACTTTCAAAAAACAAATGAATGTTGCTAAAATAATTAAAAACAGCAACAATAGACAATATTTTGGAAGATGAGGGCATATTAATTTTAATAAATTTCAACATCTATCTCTCATGTTTCACTTACAATACTTATCAAGGTAAAAGTGGCACATTGAGCTTGACTTCCTGCACCACAAGGGGATAAGTTTTTGTGGATAGAAACATTATTGGAGCAAAGTAAACATTAAAAAAAGATTGGCAATAACAATCTCTTTTTCCAAATTTTACAAAATAAAGTCTTCAAATTTGTTTTTAGAAAGAAGCAGCAACACGTTAGGGCATTTGTGTCAGTTCTATGTGACAACCCAGCAATTGGCTATTTTAAATGATAAAAAGATATTGGTAAAAGCGTCTCATTCCTTAAAAAGTAACTTGCTTTTTTCATAAGGCTTTAAAGAAACAGATATATAATAGCTGTTATTCTACTAGTTCTTGTAAAACAATATATGTTGGCATATTCACACAGCTTGTTATATAACATATTAATTTCATTCATCCATTTCTTACAGAAGTAATTTATATGACATTACTTAGTTGTACCATCCTTTGGGAGAGAAGGGATTGTTAGCAAGCAAAGATTATTTAATAGTATTTTATTTCTGCAACTATAACCTGCTGAAAATAATTTTTAACAAACTTCAAATAGATACATTTTAAGAAATTTAAAAGTTATATATTTTTTATTTACTGAAACAATATCTATAGATAAAATGAAACAAAATTTTTAAAACTTTTAACAAAAAAAATGAAACTATTATTATTAGAAAAAAAATGAAATTTCATTATAAAAAACACCCAAACTAATCCAAATCAATGATCTATTTCTTAACTGCCTTAAATTAGCCTAGACTAAAATATTATTGCACCAATAATATAAGAAAAGGAAATTTACAATGTTGGCAATATAGCAATCATAATTAGATTTGTATTACTAGGTATTCCTTCGAATCAAATTAAAAGCCTACTACCACATGAAGAATTTTTTTGCCCATGACTTAATTAATTTAACACTATCAAAGTTTTCACAACTTAGTTACATAAGGTAAGGCAGGTTGAGACATGATAACTGTCACAAATGCCCTGATATAACTTTCAGCAGCAGATACTGGGCAGATAATTCAAACCATGTCTGCAGAAACATTTTGGCCTGTAGCAAACACCTTACTCATTAACATTCTCATGACATTGGACCAAAAAATGTAGACCATCACAGCAGAATAAATTCATCTTCCATGCACCTAAGTTATGCAAGTATACAAGCCATAGGATATTGTCTACAGTTCAACACATATTGAAGTATGGAAGTCACCTTTGGTAATACCAAAATTTCACTTCATTCTGCAAATGCAGAATCTTTTTAACCATTTGATAATCAAGTTTGTACAAGTTATAAAATGGATTCTTGTGCCTCTATCATCCGATTTAAATCAAACACTGAAATGCTTAGTAAATTGACATCATAGAGAATTTCTCAACCAAAACGGACAAGAAAAAGGATGAGCAATCATAGTAATGTATAGGAAACAGCTCTGTTTTACTGCTTGTCTTGAGATGTACTAGAAATGGCCCTCTTTTATTAATGTATTGGAAGCAGTCACATTTCAGAGGTGTCAGAAATGGAGCCATCTCAGTGCTAGTCCTTTTTATGTAAGGGACGGATAATGTATGTCCATTAAATAACAAGAATAATCCTCTTACTCAACAGGGAAGTAAATTCCTGTACCTATGAATATCAGTGAGTTAACCTTTCATAAATGACCTTGGAGTCTCAACAGACATGAATTTGAACAAACTTTCATTTTCCACCTCAAATCCAAATTAACACGACAAAATAATTCATACTGTTCTTACATAACAAAAATATACATTGCCTTAATTATTTATATCCAACTATTATCTGGATGAAATGTAATTTTATCATTACAACCAAAGGATAATATACTTTCTTTTTAAAAAAATCACAAGTTATTTAAGGTGCAGCAATGCAAGCATATTGATTTTATCCAAGCATTATATGTTGTACCCAGTGAGCAGAACCTGAACACTGCCCTAACAACCTAATTCATTATCTACAGTATTTTTTTCAGGTTAATAATACTTGGGAGACACCATTCTAAACAGCACACTTTAATAAATTGTCACCAAAATAGTAAATAATCCTTTCATGTTGAACATCACCCAAGCCCCTTTACTTAAAACAAATAACATTTTCTCTGACTATGGGCATTGGAATTCAAAACTACTCTTAGAGAGAAGAAAATTTTCAGGGTCAAGTATTATTTTTACTGCCACTGAAAATGTGGCTCCTTTAGTTTTAAATGCTTAATTAGCTTTGGAGGAAAAGCCTATTCAAATGGTAAACTAAAATATACCACAAAATAGGCAAATTGAAATGCATCAACAATATGGTCCTGAAAAATGATCCATATTTGAGATAAATCGACCCAATAGGATGGCTATGATCCTATTGAATGGTAACTTTATGCAAACCCTTGCGTGGTAGTCCCCATCTCTTCAAAGAGGGTCTTATTCCAGAGACAAGGATTCTCTCAATGGCAAAAACAGTTCATATACCTCACATTCTGGGCTTGAAACTTCTATTCATCCTCATATCACCTCTGGTTGTGAGGGCAGCTGTCACCGTGACAGAATCCTGGCTAATGAAGGCACCAGCTCAACCTGTAAGGGACCATAGTCGACTAACTCGCCATCAACTGTGAGATGTCCTCTAGTAGGAGAACCACTATCATCTACCCTTGGCTCCAGCCTAAAGGCACGCACTGGAATCATCTCTGCCAAGGGACACTTAAGATGTGTGCCAGTTGAAAGGCCAAGAAGGAACTGGGAAAAAATCAATGGTGTCAGATACATCCATAAGTATCTATTTTCATATGATAATTAGCATCAATATTTGCTTTTGAAACTATCCTACCAGGAATATCTAAGAATTCGTTAAATAATGAACTGAATTACTTACTATCTGTGGCAGATAAAACAAAGCAACTATCAAGATAATCTGTCAAGAGATAAATTGATGATAAATTAACATTATATGTGAATAATCACAATTTAACAAAACCTATAATTTTCACTCAGCAGAAAGAAACATTACAGAGACATTTTGGATATCATTAATTTATTAGAAAAATTGTGAGAAAAAGAATTTTTATGAGCAACTCCCATTTAGAAGTAGTCTTCAATTTTTTTCAGTTTGGTGGCATTTTGATTTGCGTAACAAAAAAGCAAAATCTATAAATATGTGACTGCAGAATCTATACACAGAAAAGTTTTTAATTTGAAAAGACAAAGACTATTTCTATGCATTAGCATTTTAAAAACAAAGAGCCATCTCATATTCATAACACGAAATAACTTTGCACGGATAAATAATTTTGTCAAGGCACTGCAGCATGAAAAAATGATATCACCATAGAATGTATGATGTTATAAAACCGGTGTCCAACAGAATATTTATGTTCACCACACTTGTGGCAAACAGATCAACCTTTTCGCCACATAATACAAAATATAAATACTATAAGTAAGATTTAATTTAAATAAAATCTTACAGTGACACACAATAATGATTTAAATTATCTATTAGTCAAATCATTAAATTTAAATAAAAGGTTAGTGATACACAGGCTTGAAAAATGCACTCGTCTGATCCGTGATGAGTGAAAATGTTTAGTTAAGAGTAAAAAATTTAATAGCAGTTTTAGTTCAATCGGCAATTATTTATACTTTATACCTATTGAGAAAAAGAAAGAACTTTGTCACTTCCACAAAATTTATTTTGCACGACTGGTTTCACTATGATCATAGCATCATCAGGTGATAAAATATAAAAATCGTTCCATATATATAGGGAAAAAAGGGGGGGGGGAGGGAGACAGGAGGGGTTACACAGAAAACGAATGGAAGGAATAAACAGCTAGGAAAAGGAAGGGGTTGGAAAAGAAGGTGAAAGCAACTGTTACAAAAACTTGGTAAAAGGGCCAAAGACAACAATGTTGATACAAAGTATTTATAAAATATTCGGTAAGCTAAATAGAGTAGAATGATTGTGGAAAAGGTATTCATTTAAGAGAAGCGAGTCTTCACAAATAATTATCTCTAGCTGTTCAAGAGCATTCTGTGTAACCTCTCCTGTCTCCCTCTCCACCCCTTTTTTCCCTATACATATGGAACGATTTTTATATTTTATCACCTGATGATGCTACGATCGTAGTGAAATCGGTCATGCAAAATAAATTTTGTGGAAGTGACAAAGTTCTTTCTTTTAATCGATGAGTAAATTCCACAGGGTTGAGCCTGACCTCATTATTGATAGTTATACCTATTGTTGAATTGAAATATTTGGAAAAATTGCCAAGCTACTTAATTTAGTGAATGTTGCGGCTGCTAGGAGGTAGTTAACTACAGCCACTTCTACAAGCACATCCAGGGGATTTCCCTAAGCTGTGCATGCCTTTAAACCTGATAAGGCCATAGACAAGTGGTATTTTAGTGCAAAAACTGTAAGACATGTTCAAGGTCTGGAAGTGGTATGTTGACACCTGAGGATATATGAATAGTACCTAAGTTTCACTGAACTATTGCTTGCTCATGGTCTTGTGTCACTGATAATATGTATGAGTTTTTTATATTACTTGTCATGTAGACTGATGTACATACAAATATATTTTGTGTAATGTACTTGGTTGAATATTGATAGTTATATTTGGCAAAAATGAAAATAAAGATATAGGTTAACGAAAGTGTAAATAATTAACATTTCATTTTTGGCAATGAGGG
Source organism: Tanypteryx hageni (assembly GCA_028673005.1). Classification (NCBI taxonomy): domain Eukaryota; kingdom Metazoa; phylum Arthropoda; class Insecta; order Odonata; family Petaluridae; genus Tanypteryx; species Tanypteryx hageni. The sequence continues at coordinate 110,392,042 of CM054116.1, forward strand.
TGTTTTTTTTGCTCGCCAGCCTTGGGGTCTCTGGGACGCTGGCAATTTTCAGCTGACAAGTGAGATATTTGCCTGACTGGTGAGCCAGCATGAAATTTTTCAAGCCCTGGTGATACACAATAATGATTTAAATTATCTATTAGTCAAATAAATCATATATTCAAACATTAGATTTTAATGTGATACTTGACAGTTCATTTGTCCAAGTACAGGTGAGCCTCGCTTAACATGGGGAATGCGTTCCTGAGGTCTCTGCGTTAAGCAAAAATCCACATTCGCCGGGGCACCATAACCTTTAGGCGTCCAGAGGGAAATAACTTCCCAAATGGTATTTTTGGACCCACATAAAATGTAGAACATTTCTACTGGACTTTTATAACGTAATTTATTAAACAAACTATAAAATGGTAAACTTACATAATTTCAAAATATTTCTCAGAACACCCCTGAAGTTTTATTAAAAAAAGAGTCCAGGTCAACTGCTAAGCTTGAAATAGGTCTGCATTAAGACTACAACTAACAAGAGTCGAACATTTTGATCGCTAAAACCCAAGTCCCCGTAAGTTGATCCTGACACATTCGAGGTGAAATAGTGGAAGGGAGGCAATAACCAATGGGGAAAGACCAATGATGCTCTTGCAGCTCCTCGTATAGATCAAACCCATAGTAGTGTGTGTTGGGTTTTCTGCAATTTATATATTATTATACATTATATGCATTCAAACATTAACATCCCTCTGCTCATACCACATGTTTTTCCAAATGTAAAAATTATTTTTTGATGTGTAGTGTTATCGTTTTATTTTTATTTATAATGATATGTTAATATGGTAAATTAACATTGTAATAAAGTATTGTCAAAAATTATAGATTTTAAAAATATAAATAATCAAAAACATTCTTTATGATCCAATGATGCCAAAGAAACATGAATCATATTTCTATTTCCATTTTTCAAGTGTTTTCTGCCTTAGGAGATATACTTTTTGTATTAGACCCGTGAAATTTACAGGGAAAAGAGTGAAATTGGCCACCACACGATGCAATATTATGCAATACTGCTGAAATATCACAATATTTAGGATACTTTATGAAATTTGATTAGTGCGAAATTTTAAAAAAATCATAAGATATTAGCCAGTGGTCGCACTGTGCATAAGATATATATATATATATATATATATATATATATATATATATATATATATATATATATATATATATATATATATATTTTTTTTAATTTTAATTTGAAATAAAATCTGCATTATAATGAATCCGCATTAAGCGGGGCTCACCTGTAGCACACTGAAATTTGGCATAAAATCCACACTAAGTAGAAGTGGCAGCCGGAGGGCGAGAAGGCACAAATCATTATTGTGTATTGTTTGTTTTTGTGTCAAGCCCTATTTTTAAAAAAATAATAATTTGTATTATGTTGAGAAAAGGTTGTTGTATGTAAAATTTACACAACCAGATATAAAAAATTAGTACTATTTGATTTACTAAACTAATAAAAAATAGTAGACTGTGAGCATCAATTCATCACACATCAATGGCCGATTTGCCACGAGTGGTGATGGGGTTGGACACCACTGTTATAAAAGATTGAAAGAAAAACTTAAGTACACCATTTAGATGAGGAAAGAATTTAGAAGGCTGAAGGATAAACTTTATGTGTTTTGTTCCTCAAAATAAGAAGTTATATTGGAAAAGGAGTTGTCTTAGATACAGTGATCTAACATTCAAGTAAATATGGTAAATTCTAATTGACTCCATGAATATGTTCACTAGAGAGTTATCAACCTTGTCTTGCGACTGAAAACAAATTCCAGAATAAGCACTTAGGTATAAAAAGTTGAAAATGAAGCACTTGTTTTAGGTATCTCCATAAACTTGTTATGGCTACTGGAGATGCCTAAGGCAAGTACCGTATTTACCCGAATCCAAGACGACCTCGAATCTAAGACGACCCCCCCTTTTTTGGACTGTCAAAACAGAAAAAAGGTTTTATGATCTAATACATATGATTCCTGTAAAAATTAAAAATTCCACAAAACTAGCAAAAATTTATTGGGTCCCATAATTTTCTTGAATATCGTAGGTCTTTATATTATATCAGCCATCATCACCCTCTATGCTCTCTTTGTCAATGTCCTCACTCTCACTATCTTTATCACTCTTTGTCTGTAAACTCCCACAAAACATCATCTTCACTTCCATCAATGGCATTGGATAAGCAGCACTTCTTAAATGCACTCACAATTACTTCTGTATTTATCTGTTGCCATGATGCCTTGATCCACTGACAGAGCATTGAAATAGTAGGTTTCCTTTTGGTGTTATAGGATGATCTCCACTCAATAACTACTCAGAATATAAACCTTTTAAATTATCTTTAAATGGATTGTTAACAGCAACATCAAGAACTTGAAGCTGTCATTTCATTCCTCCAGGTATTATTACAAGGTCAGTATTCATTCCATTAATTGAATCTTAAACTTCAGGAGTTGTCCTTTGAAGGCATCTGATACAAGCATCGCTCTTTTTCTTAATAGCGCTCCTGGTCTTCTATTCCAGACAACATGTAACCAATCTCTCATAAGTTCTTTTGACATCCATCCATTATCATGACTTCTGACTATAATTCCTGTAGGCATTGTTTTTGTTTTAGGATAACATATGGTTGTAATTTTAATCCATCTGTTTAACCCTTCCTGTACTGAGATTTAAATGGACAAATTCTGTCTCCTTCCTAAGTCGCCCATAACTGCCTGCTCATCGATATAGCTCTCCCTCTGTAGTCACCTGCATCACCCGCTGGTAGTCACCCCGGTATCTATTAGGGCATATGAATGCCTCTCTCATACCAAGAGTGTGTCTGCTTAACGTCAAACATTCTCTTCGCATCCTTTTCATTATGTGGACTGAATAAACATCTCACAGAGCAACCAAAAAAGCTTTTAAGCTGAACTGCACTTTTGACCATGGCTTCGTTGAATGCTATAGCGGAGGAAGTATGCAGAGACGATATACGTAGTGATTCTGAAAGAAATAGTTCATCAGATATAGAAGAAGATTTGATTGCATGTAATGATTTTTATTCAAGTGATAGTAATTTGGAAAAAGAAGTTAAACCATGTGCGAGTGATTTTAGTGCTAACGAAGGATTACAGGCTAAGTGGAAATATTCTCATACATTCGAACCCACTTCTATTTTTGACGAAGATAGGGGTCCAATACACAGCTTGGAGGTAGGTTCCGATGAATTTTCTTATCTCAAATTTATGCTAGGAGGCATGATTTTTTTTCGTAACATTGCAATTTACACAAATAAATATGCACAAAATCGTAAAAATTGTACAGGAAAGTTTGATAAAAACTGGGTAGATGTCACAGACAATGAAATAACTGCCTATATAGGTGTACTTGTGTACATGGGGATTTTTGATATGCTGGAGAGTCGGGATTATTGGCACAATAAAGACATTGATTGCCCTCTTATCCATAACTCTATGACTTATAACAGGTATTCAGATATAACTAAGTACTTCCATGTGAATGACATAACTTGTGAAAAAAAGAAAGGGGAAGGGGGTTATGATTCTCTACAAAAAGTATGACCAGTTTTAGATATTATGAACACTTTTCATGAAAAATATAAACCAGGTCATGGGCTTAGTATTGACAAAGCAATGGTGGCCTTCAAAGGGCAGCACTACATGGAACAGTATATAAAAAACAAGCCAACTAAATGGGGATTTTAAATTTGGGTTTTAGCACGTCCGCATGGGCATGTATTACATGGAAACGTGCATTTAAGGAGAAAGGAAAATGAGAATAAAGAAATGCTTCTCGGTAGTCAGGTAGTGATGAATTTGCTGGAGAAGCACCTAGGCCTGAATCATCACATGTATTTTGATAGCTTCTTTTTAAGTGTTGGGCTAATGAAGTTATTATATGATAATAAAACCTATGCATGTGCTACCACTAGACCAACACGTTAAGAATGGCCATCTGAATTTAAAAATCCTAAAAAGCTGAAACTCGAAAGAGGAGAAAGTAATAGTTTGCAATGTGGTAAAGTTACGACTACGGTTTGGCAAGACGATAGACAAATTTGTGTTCTTTCCACTAACTGCAATTCTAATAAGAGTGTGATTGTAGGTAGGAAAACAGGGAAATGAAATAAACAGGCGATGCAATGTATACAAAATACATGGGTGGGCCGATCAGAGTAGAAGCTACTATGACTTCGGAAGAAAATCTAAAAAATGGTGGAAATATATATTTGCATTTGTGGTAAACTCAGCAATAGTAAATAGCTTTATTCTTTATAAAGAAATGAATGCTCCATCAAGCTCTAAACACGGATACACACAAAAAGAATTCCACCATGCACTTTATAGACAACTGATAGGGAACTTCTCCTCGTGAAAAATTTCAGGTCGTAAAAGAAGCAAACCACTTCTCGCATCTAGAAAACAACATGTTCTTGTAAAAATAGAAGGTAGAAAGAAAGTGTGCGCATATTGTAGCTATAAAAAAGAGGCACTCCTTCCGGAAAAAGTGTACAAACCATTAACATATGCAAAAACTGTGATTTGCATCTATGCAGAGTTGGGTGTTTCCTGCCGTATCATCAAGAAAAAGGAGTGGAGGTGTATAACTAACCACATTAAAAGGTAGGAAATTTTACATGAATAAAATTATATATTATATATTTATATTAAAAATTCCATTCATATTTACGAATTTGTTCAAAAGTTATAATGAATTTATGAAGAAACTCCCATAGGGAATATCATGAATGGGGTAAAATCTGGGGTATAGGGCAATTAAATTTCGAGACTTATCGGGGAAGTCAGATCGGGCAGTTTTTGGCGACTTAGGGAGGAAAGGGTTAAAATGACCAACTCATGTTTCTCTGTTACCTGTCGTTTTTATTATTGTAGATTTTGCACCTTTTTCATTGATAGCATAATTAGATGTTGATTATGGAAATTCCTGTTAATTACGCCATCATTTGTTTTGACATCTATGAAATGATATTTGCCAGTAGACAAGAAAAGTTTAGTTTACTTTTGGAAATCGTTTGCATAATAATTGTTCACTGAACGTCATCGTTCAAAAATAAATTCAATAGATCTCTAGTTTGTTAAAAAATACATCATTTGTATGTATTCAGCATATATTTCAAACACATATTCAGTATAAGTATAGTTCGTTAATTCATTGAAAAGGTTCGTTATTTAAAAGGAATGTAAGACAAAATCACAATTAGAGAATTTATGGCATAAAACTGTTGAATGGGTGAATTCCGGTGAATTACACCATCATTTGTTTTGGCATCTACGAAATGATATTCGCCAATAGACAAGGAAAGTTAACTTCGCTTTTGGGAATCATTTGTGTAATAATTGTTGACAATGTCATCGTTCAAAAATAAAATTCAATAGATTTCTACTTCATTAAATAACACGTCATTTGTACATATTTGGTGTATATTTTGAACACACGTATTCAGTATAGGTATAGTTAGTTCATTCATTGAAAAGGTTTGTTACAAATTTTTATTTGGTAAAAAGATCGTTTTTAAATGTATTTAAAAAATAATACTGTATTAATTTAAATCTGGATTGTTAAGTTTTCAATGAAAATTTTCAGTAGAAATAATTATTTTATCTTATGTTTCATATGTTCAAAAAAACGTTGATTAAATGCATAACCCTACTTTACACCTGAATTTAAGATGACCCCCAATTTTTGCAAGCTGATATTTGGGAAAAACCTTTGTCTTGGATTCGGGTAAATACAGTACTTTTTTCTCAATTTTTTACACAAGTGCTTCTTCAGGAATCTATGAGTGTGGTTTAGTAAATAGAACCCCCCATAAAGGTAGCAGCAATATACAGTGCATTTAATAGAAAAACTCAATAATGAACAAATTAAGACAAAAGAATTATGCTACCACATGCTGCCTTGAGACAAACCTGGAGGAGTTGAGTCCTAGAGATTCCAGCACGAACAACCAGGAGATAGATGATGCCATCGGCCAACTTTGACGATGGTGCAAAGAAGGCATCACTGCCAATGTGAGACTGATACGATGCATGCACCATAACAAACTCTCCTGCAATTGATTAAGTATATAAATACCATACATATTAATTTTAAGAGCAAAATACATATAGGATTTTTTAAAAGGTCATTCAAATATTTTTGTACCCTAACTTCTATACAGCACACAAGGCATATAAGAAAAATAATGCTTACTGAAATGAATCTCAAAACCATCACACAATAAAGGATTATTTCTTTCTACACTTTATCAATTGTCAATGGATGAAGCCTTAACTTTGTGGAACTCCATAATAAATGAGAAGGTGAGAATCACTTTGTAAGCAATTTCCACTTTATTCAAGAAAACCATAAACAACTGGTTTCAACTATGATCTAGTCATTATCAGTTATGGAAGCAAGGAGCGACACAAATATACAGGAGAGATCTCTGCGAAGAAATTTTAATTTCTTCAGGTATTCATCCCAGTGTGATCATCTCCCTGTATGAACTTATAAGAGTGCATTTCCCAAAACTACTTTGTGTTTAATGAGACATTTTACCATCAACAAGGACTAGTCATGGGTTCCCCTCTTGTCACCTCTCCTTGCTGATATTTCTATGAACAATCTTGAATGTTATTTGTTTAGCTCTAATTTACCAGCCATTAAGAATGTTGTTGTATGGTACCATTATGTTGATGATATTTTTTTGTATATGGAAAAGATCCTTTAAGCAACTGGACCATTTCTTGTCTATCCTCAATACCTTAAATTCACCCAAGAGATTGAAATAAATGACTCCCTCACTTTCCTTGACCTAACCATACACAGACATCCACACAGCTTACAATTTGCCATTTTCTGGAACCCACTTATACTGATCACTCTATTCACTCCTCATCTTTCCACCCTACTCCACATAAACATGCTGCCGATCATGCCCTAATACACCAGTTAACCCACATTCCTCTCTCACAGGCAGAATTCAACAAAGAACTAATTGTCATAGAACAAATAGCCAGTGCCAACATTCTAACAGACACACTCCTTTATAGGAAATGGAGAAAATTAATGCTAGAACACAGCTTCAATATTCTGCCACCTGATAACAAACCCTGTTGGTTCAAATTACCCTATATCTACTATATTTCTCAGTTTATTGCTAACATCATCCCTAGAGAGAAATTACGCCCAGCATTCTACACTCACACCAATCTAAGAAAAATTTTAACTAACACCAAAGACAAGCGTGATATACTACTTAGGAGTGGGGTCTACAAACTTACTTGCAATGACTGTCACACTATTTACATAGGGCAAATGGAGAAATTTCCACACTAAGGCTATAGAACACGAAACAATCTTTTCTACAAGGCTCGTTTAAATCCTACTTTGCCCAACACCTGCTCGAAAATAATCATTCCTCCAACTTTATCCCCGAGGTCATTTTGAAAGCAAAGGCCCCAGAAAAGTTTGGGCTCCACTGGTGTAAGCGATCAGAGGCACATAGGGATTACCAGACATGGTCGAGATTAAAGGCAAAGTGCAATAAACCAATCATTTTTTTGTCCCATACCCATGTCAGCTCAGTATGGATCCTTAACCACTTGACTCGGTGTGACGATCATACTCGTCATGAGCAAAGTGGCCACCATTTGTGCATGATGGTTACTTTCGTCATCAAGGTTTTTTTCATCCTTCTCTATGGGCATCCTGAGCTTTCTCTTGTATTCCTTAGTCCTTTAGGTTCACATTCATGCAAACAGATGGCATTTAGGCCAAATTTTCTGAGATTTAGAACCTTCAACGTGAAACCCTGCAAGTGTTGTGTGGGGTTGCATATATGTGCCACCTGGTCGGCAATTCTTAGACGTGCAATAAAATTTTTTCGCACGAACAAGCAAACTCAAACACAAGGAATTTTTACCAATTCTTCTTCTTTGACATATCTGATATTTTTACCTATTTTACTTCTTTGGCACATCTGGTTAACCAGGGCTAATAAATATTTCCCATAACCTTTGCAGAAACATTTTTGAGATGCGCTTTTTTCATTTTCTCTATTTTTAATCAATATCAAATAACATATGGACTACTGCTTTGTAATTGATTTGTCTGAAAACATTAAGAAAAACTTTGGTTCAAAAAGCATTTAAAATTTAATTGTTTAACAAATTAATTGTTAATAATAATTGTGAATTGACGAATTTTTAATACGTTATTGTAAATTGATTAAATTCTTTGGGGGAAACCTAGACTGTCTATATACAAGCATATAATTATAATTAGGACAAGTACAAATTTTATGCAAAGTCCAACTTTAACTGCTGCATCACTCCTTTGATTTTTAAATATTGCTTATCGTAAAAACAAATTCATTAGTGATTTTAATTTATTCTACTAGAAAATTTGAGAAGTTTTGATTTAAATATTTTGAAATTTATTTTGATTGTTAATACTAAATTGTTATTAACAAATTATTTGTTAAAATAATTAGTTACTTTATGAAATTTTAATACTTAATTGCAAATATGAACAAATTCCTTTATATATTAAAAAAGAAATATATGGTAAGAGGTAATATAAAAAAGATACATTTCATTCCTGACTCCCCAACTGGAGTGCACTTCTGGTCTCTTGCTTCCCCCAGTCAAGAGGTTAAGACATAAGGGATCTTAAAAAGGGTATGAAATACTGAATGAAGTGTGGCTGTCTGGTATGACAAATGTCGATTTTCTCTCGTTTTGGACATATGGTGCTAAAATATATTGTTTGGGGGCGATAAAGAAAATTAAAAAACCCCAATGAATAATTTTATAGAAAATTTAGCAGTGAAAAATCGATAATTATCAACGACAATTCATTTTCGTCGATTTTGAAATTTTTACAAATGCTATGTTTATCGACATTTATTGATTTAAATCAAATCCTACCAAGCCTTACTATAAGATTTATAAACCTGAAATAAAGCCAAAATATTTTTCACAAAGGGCAAGAGTGTCCAAAATGCCCCAAAAGCAGAATTTGGCAACCTTAGTACCATGAGACATGTGATTCCAAGACAAATGTCCACTAGCAGTGCCAGCTTAACATCAACCAATACAATTACTTCAAACAGAGCTTAGCCAGTGAAATAAACCCCAATATCTCGCCAACGGTTCGAACGATTTCAATTTTATAATTTTCAGGCAAATTGGCAGGTTGAGACGTTTAATTTGATACATCACACGTTAAGGTGGCTGTTATTTTAGCTTTAAAACTTTTACTTTTTTACGCTATTAATATATAGATATAATTCATTATCATACTTAATATTCCCGATCATTTCAATTTCAAAAACGAAATTATGTCAGTATGAAAACAAAATAAAAAGGAAATATACAGGTATACCTCACAATACGCTCGGGTTGCGTTCCAAAAAACCAGAGCGTATCGCGAATCAGCGTATTGCGAAACACATTTTTACATAAAAACAATGCTATAAAAAAGAGATACATTCCTAAATGGATTAAAATCACAGGTAAGCATGATAGATATGTTCCTAGGAAAGGGTCTTGTTGCACAAAATCATGCTAAACAAATGCAAAAATCCCATTGAAAACCATGTCAAAGATAGAATCACTTTGATTTTTTTTTGCTTGCGACATTTCAAACTTATACTCGAGCACAAATTCAATATGTCACCACCATGCTCTCGGAATGAAAACTAACTGTAGTCCACTGAAACACTACTTTGGACATAAAAATAAACTCATCGCTTACATTATTTCTCCGGTGCAATATTGTGTACACACGAAATGAATATGTAAACAATTTAAAAGTAGTTTGTATATAATGAAGCAAAATTGTTTTTCATTCCTCACGTTGAGACCTTTTGAATGGGCAGAGAAAGGATCTTCATTCTCTGGGTTTTGTAAGATCATATGTCCAAATCAAGCGAACGTATCAAGAGGTAGAGTCAGAAAGTGTAATGAGCCTAAAACCAAAGAAAGCATATGGCAAGGTGTACCTGTATTGCTTACACTTGGACCAAATTAAAAAGGAAATGTTAATGTGACATGTGCATTAAAAACAGTTATAATTCATTATCATACTTACTATGTCCTGATAATTTCAATTTGAAAATGTTTATAACGAATAAATGTCAGTTTGGAAACAAAATAAAAAGGAAATACAATAAATAAATGATGGGGTTGCGTTCCTAATTTCCGTCATAAGTCGGAACATGTTTTCCCATAGACCCAATGCTATAAATGGGGATTAGGTTCCCGGACATCAAAAAATCGGCATATTTTTAAAAAATGTATGGATCAATAAAGACAATTTGAGAGTGATTTTATTTACTTTGAATGTTGGAACTGCCTTGCTTATTGGAAGTGATGATACTTGAGGAGAGAGAGGTTTAATTAGTGGAGGATGATGAGATAGAAGGTGACTTCTTTGGAGTTGCTGATTGGGATTTGGAGATAGCTGGGTCTTCTGGTTCATTGTTGTCACTTTCATGGGATGTTGATGGCACTGGTTCATTTTCAGACGTTTTCTTAAAATAGGTAGTTAGGGAACTTTGCACAACTTTTTTCTCAATGTAAATTTGTTTATAACATGCCATCTCATTAAGGACACCTCTGGAGACACTTGTGAATCTCTCAGAGTTGGAGTTTTGCTCCTCAATCAGTGCCAAGACCCATCAAGCCTAAAAGCCTCTGCCAATTTCTTGGTTGTGAATCGTTTTGGTGGGGATGTCTCAGACACTACCTCTGCAACCTTTGCTGCCTCCAATTCAATAAGGTCTTCATTGGAGAGCTACTCTTCATGCGAGTCCAACAACTCTTCTACATCTTCATCCTCCAGCTTAATATCGAGTTGCTTTGCAAGTTCAACAATGCTTTCAGTGACCTTCCTCAACTGCTCATCAAAACCCCGAAAATGATGAACAAATTGTGGGCAAACTTTTTTCCACATGCCATTCATGTTGGTTTGCTTCACTTCATCCCATGACTTGCCCATGTTCTTGACAGACTCGTAAATGTTATAACCTCTCCAAAACTCCTTGAGGGTGGTGTTTGTTCCGTCTATTGCCTCAAGTGCTTGGGCGAAGGTTCTATGAGTGTAATAAGCCTTGAACAACCTTATAACACCCTGGTCCATTGGCTGCAGCAAGGAGGTTGTGTTAGGAGACAAAAATACAACCTTCACATTGAGATTCAGGTCATCTAGGTAAAGCAGCCTTGACGTAGTGTAAATCCATATTCAGGAAAAAATGAATGTAGCACTTGTAAAGAACCCACTTTAATAACTCACAGAATGGACAACTGGTTTTGACTAACACATAGTCATCATAAGGTCAGCTGATGATGGCTATGTGTTAGTCAAAATCAGTCATCTGTTCTGTGAGTTATTAAAGTGGATTCTTTACAAGTGCTACATTCATTTTTTCCTGCACAGATACTATATTCAAGTCACTAATACAAATTAATAATTAAACTTACCTTCAATCACCTTCCAATCAGAAGGCACAGGCTGCGTGAGGGAGGGAAGTCTCGAGGCAGGTCCATACATCCGTGCTGGAGGAAGTGTTCCTCCTGCACCAATATCTCCATCCAACGACGAGACAGAGAGGGTAGAACCCACTGCCGAGAGATAGCTTGAGGCTGCAGCAGAGTAGAACGTACTCTTTCGAGAGGCCACTGAATAAAAGCTGTCAAGACGTGGTCGGCCTACAACTAGGAAGGAATCAACACTATAGAAAAGACATACATTGAAGCAAAAATCCTCTTTTGCAATATTAATATATTGAGAACATGATTCTCATTAAAATTCACCCAATCTTTGAATAATCTATCTCAGGCAATTTATAAAGCAAATCTAAAGGTTAATCACCTCCATCTGGATCATCTGCTAATCCATCCCCCATAGAACTATGGCTGGACACACTTCCAAAACGATCACGCATGGAGCCACCATTTCCGAGGTCCTCGTTGTAGCTGCGACTTCTAAACACTCCTGTTTTTCTCTCATCTACTTCCTCCACAATATCTAACTCTCGATTCATCCTTGCTCCTGTTTGGCTTACGCTTCTTGGTAAAGGTAGGGAAGATCCTTTGTGGTCTGGGGATATGACAGGCTGATGACCAGGAACAGGCAGGTATGACAAACGCCCATAGTATATCCTCAACCCTAAACGTATTTAAAGAATTATAATACAATATTATTGATGTATTTACAACAATCTTCTTTTATATGACATTAAATAGTTACTCCGACTATAACAAAAGGTAAGTATGCCTGACGAAACCATTTTTATTAGGTATTATGGAACCAAAACAGCTGATTTGCTATTCTCTGAAATCAAAATTTAAAAGAACGATATAATAGAATATCAAGTACATAATTGATTGGAGAAAATAGAGCTAGGCTTATAAACTCATCAAACTAGCATGTTGACCCTCATTTAAATATATAAAGCTTTTAGAGAGGATATAACTAATAAAGAATTCAGAATAATAAAACATAACCCACCAATTAACCTTGCTACACTCCAAATGGTGAAACGCTGACCTCCCATTGCTCTTAACCTTTCACTCTCAATATCAATGTCCGAAATGAATCCCCATCCAACGGACAGGAATGAAAACATTATCTGAAAAAAATTCAATGAATGCTCATATTATGATTCATACAATTGTGAATATGAAATAACCAAGCAAAACTGTCTTTTAAATTGATTTAATTAGAATTTACCCAATGTTTCATTATTACTACAGCGATGAAAAAAGATTAACATAAACATTATAATAGTGTATAGACAAATTCATTACTTTGAAACATAATTAAAATAGGAAATATGAAGAGGATACTGCTCTTCAGGATTTTAACATAGCTTGGGAAGAACAATTTTAATTTATTAATTAAGAGGTCTCAAAGATGGGAATTGCAAAACAATGAAGAAAATAATAAATAAATAAAAGTAATAAAATCTTAAATGTTTTATTGCCTATTTTTAACCATTTAACAAAATAAATTTGCATAGCTGTTGAAATTAGCAACAGATTGTCAACTGTGGCAAGTTACAGGAAAAGGTAGGCATCGCTGATATAAGCCACTGAAAATAAATTTATAACAAGATTTTTTCAATGCAAAAACTAACATTAAAATGTTGAATACTAATTAAAGTTAAATTGTTAAGTTTCTCATTCGTTTTGATTAAATTCATGTATACAGAGTTTGAAGTAATTGTGCTAACAGATAGGATTAGATATTGTATAATCTATCCCTAAAAATATATTTTTGATACAATGATACCAAGTATATTAGGTCACCCCACCTGTGACTTTGTCTCAACACGGGCTAGATCCATCGGCATAGGCTGCCCCTTAACTATATTCAATGAAGAGAGCAGGACTGGATTCTGATCATAAGGCTCCCTAAAATAAATTGTTACACAGAATGAGAAAATTACTTGATGAATACCAAAATTGGAGCATGGAATGAAAGAGAACCAATTAAGATAATGCATAAACACCATAATGAAAGAATATTATTACACTCAGATTTTAATAAAAGTTTAAATAGTGCTCAGGTTTTGTTTCACATCCATAAAAATTTTACTGAAAATATAACACCATATAGTATTTTTTTACTAAAGCAATAAAGATATCGAACAAGAATATTTTGAGTAACTCACCCTGAATAATAACATATGGACTTGGCCAGCCCATTACCAGAGCCGCCAGGCACAACAGCGACAGGAGTGGCAAGAGCAGTTTCCCAATCAGGGCGCTCAAACATGCCATTGAGTACCTACGAAAAAAAGAATACAGTTTGCAAAAAATCACTTCTTAAATTTTAATTTAATAATAAATTGCAAAATAATTAAGAATACAAATATTTTATTTCATAGCCGTACATGGTATTAATATCCAAGAGGTTTCTGGTCTCATATTGCGATTCAAAAAGCCATTATTCATTGCTAATTATTTTCAAGTACCTATATCTTAAAAAATGATTTCCATTGATTGTTTCAGTTTTACATAATTATTAGTATCTTCCTTTCCTCTTATCAACTTCTTAATAAATTCCTGATTAAAAGGTGTTTGAACAAAAAATTATAATTTAAACAAACTATAAACATATCATAATAATATTTTAAAGAGTAAAATAATACGTAAAGCCAAAGTAACTTCTAAAATCTATGTAAATGTCTAATCTACAAGTTTAAGAATCTAATATCAACATGTGCTACTGTATTACCTCGAACATCAGCCCATCTCCTCCCACCACTACAATAGCTGACCACTTAGAAAGATCCCTTGAACGCATTAGCTGCCGAGCATCTCCAGCAAACTTTGTTACATGAAGATCATATGGAATTTCTGCTTCTGTTAGCACTGGTACAACCCTCTGCAAGTAACAATTAATTTGTGAATGGGTTGATTATAAAAATCACACATTCATAAAATATTAACTTAAAAATGTTTTTGATAAGTCAGAACAGGGATTTTCAAAGTGCAGACTGTGGCCCATCAGTGCACTAACTGAGTTATATTATAAATGAGCCTCTATGAAAGGGTGCTCCATACCTTTTCACCACACTTTTCACATAAAAATTACATTCACAAACAGAAAAAATATGTAAAACTCATTCACTAGAATATTTAATTGCATTATAAAAGAAAGTTAGTAGATTAATTGTTCAGATGATATTTATGCATTAAATTCACATTCAGAGAGATGAGTAACTCCAATGTATGTTATTATATCATATAATTTAAATGCAAAATACAGAATTTATCTCGAATAAATTGAACAAAATTATTTTTGAATTATTTTTCTTTAAAGATAAATTATATTGTAGTGAGTATATACAATATGAATATATATAATTGAAAATGGGAAAAATGTGTAGAAGTTATTAAACAGGCAGTTTTCACTAATAATTTGCAGGGAATAATGTCTTTTTTGAGATAATGAAACTTGCACAAAATGCGGTAGAGGAATTCTGGTGAAGAATAAGTTTATTTTGAGGGGACAAATTTCAATGGCAAATACAAAAAGAAACCTTTTGAAATCCCAAAATACAGGAACTTGAAAATTTCTCTATGGATACGGACTGATAATCTCAGATCCATGATAAAATAATTAACGAATGTCCAAACAAAAGATGGCACCTAAGAAAAGGCAACATTCTACCATGAGAAATTGAGAATGCTGTTTTATATAATCTGTTAACTACAGATAAACAATAGTGAAAATAGGAAAAATATATTTTGCTCTTTTAAAAATTTATTATATGTAATCAATATAAAATAATAAAAATCACTTTCTGAAATGACGCGACAAAAGAAACTAAGAGGTGGAATGAAGGAAAATTGATCCAAAAGAAACTTTAGTCTTATGGCATGGGTAACAAAATATTGTTAGGCACAGAGGTGGCGGATACGTGAATGCAAAAGAAAAATATCCAACACTTGTATGCATAGAAATTTCAGGTAGGAATAGGAAAAATATTCGCATATTAGTATCATTTGAAGAACATTCGCTCATCACTCCGATTGGCTTTGGATATAAAGACTTTGTCACTTCGCCACATATGGAGAGGAAAACATGATACAGAGAAGGTGCGAAGGAAACGAATTAGCTCGAGTAAGGGGAATACCCAGTGCTGTAGTCGCAAAAACGCAGAGGGTATACCGTATATGGAAATAAAACTTTGAAGGAGGGTCTTACCCAGTTTTTTTTAAAAGCAGGGGATATACCCAATTCATTCGAAAAATCAGAGGGTATACGGCGTATACCACCGTATATCCTCCACTACAGCCCTGTGAATACCTAAGCGAGAATTCAAATCAAAAGAATAACCATATTTAACGTGAGGAAATTACGGGCTGGTAGTGTGATTGGGCTGTTAAACGATTCTTCAGTACCGGAAGAAAGAATGCGAATAGGGACAAACGGGCTTCAGGAATCTACTGTTCCCACTCAAAATCCTCTCTCACCCTCTGAAAAATCTCGCGCGCCTTTCCGGGGCCGCTTTTAGGATTTAGCAGCACCAGAAGCCTCCGGTCGTCCTCCGCCTCGGCCGCCGCCAGCCCCAAGGCTCCTGGCGTCTTCCCCGGGGACGCCGGGCCCCAACTCAGCCGGTCGTCGTTGGGCCCTGCGAAGGGGAGGCGGGAAAGGGAGAGAGAAAAGATTAATATTGGATCTCTTCGAATACTCATTCGCACCTTGCATTCACGTGAAATTTCAGGGATTTTTTCTCCGCAAAAACCACACAGCCTGGCGTGAAGCAAATAGGAAACATAGAAACGGCAACACGTGGAATCAACAAAATATCTTCCAAAATTGTCATTTAATTAGTAATTGTTATATTTTGATCGAAGCGGTTTATAAAAATGAAAATATTACGGTTTATTAAAATCTATTTTGAAGTTGTTAAAAATAGCGAGTGAGTGCGTCTGACACTATGGAACAGCGGTCTCAAACTCGCATCGGTGCATTCCATACTTTTCCAGAACTCACACCAATTCATATTCTTTGGACATTAACACACGTGGGCAGCGAATTTGAGACCCCCCTCTATAGAATTAAATAGGCGAACGGGGAGGAGCATCTATAAATTACAGACCCTGAGTTTCCTTTTCGGGAATAGCAACAGAGTGGCACTTAGTGAATAACCAATTGCTAAGTTTTCGTTTTATAAAAAGCGAAATGGCCGACTTTTCCCGTACTTATTCAACGTATCTGCAGTAAACTGTTAGCAGGGTTGCATAAGATCAAGGATACGAAATTAACTTCTTTACTAAGAGTTTGCATGTCGCAGCATATTGCTTAATACTGCGAAACATAAAAGTCATCTTAATTTTAAAAGATATTTTTAACGATATCTGTACTTAATGGCAGCGCCTTCGTATTTCTGAATTTACCTAAGCATTGGGTGGGCAAATAACGAACCTCGAGGCTCATGGTGTTCGTGAGAACTTTCCTTGCCTCCCGATAAGCTCTAAAATCAGTTTTTCTACTTGGCGGATCGCATTAGTGGCCGCAAATTCCTCGGCGGATCGCATTGACATTTGTTAATGCTTCGGCGAGCCAGATTAAATCGGACGTTAACTACGGATTTTGAGGTATCATATCAGTGAAAATCATGTGTACATAAGTTTTAGTGTTAATATTTAAATATCCAGAGTTTTACTGTCGTAATTTGAATGTATTTACATGATATGAATATGTTAAATCTCTTTTTAATCATAGTTTCGTGGTCCGCACAAAACGCTTTCGGGATATGTAGGTTGCTCACCACTGCTATATATGATAAACTCATCAGCGAAATTTAACCCAGAAAACTTCGTATGTATTTGCTATTTAAAATTACGGAAATGAAATCTAGCTGATGAAAGGAGGTTAAAATGTTTTATGCAATATTTTCCTTTCTGTGAAACGGTAGTATTTTCCGAGTAACTGTAGACCTGAACTCTTATCCGACCTGCCGAAGCAACCGCAACTTGTAATGCGGCTCACCCAAAAAATCGCAACTACTAATGCGGCCCCCAATGGGACCCCTAGATTGTTAGGCTCCGGATATATTAAAAGTACAATTGCCAATCGCACGACTTTTTGTGGATTGAAATTTTTTAAAGATATAACTTTTTCGTTACAAACACTTTCTTCTACTTCATTAAAACGGTGACACAAGCGGTTTCTAAAAGCGAAGAGAAGGAAAATTACATCAAAAGCTCTGTACGATAGATTTCCTTGAATGCGTTTCCTTTCGTGCGGCTGCGCATCTTTCTACGGCGACCATTCATGCTAGACCCTAATGAATCGATTGATCGTCGGATTGAAGCCGAGTAACAGGAGTAGCAAGTCTTGATTTCCCAGGGGGGCAACCGCGCCACCGACACTCGTCAAGACCAATATTTGACAAACATCGCTCTTCTTGTGCGTCGATTCAGCGGCAATACAAACAGAGGCGCTAATAAAAATGACGGTCAGAGAAATTTCTTCTGTCATTTATTCCATATAGGTTTAAGACAAATTTCTGAATAAATATTATATGTTCTATTTACATCTAACTTTTCAAATTAAAACGAATTTACTGGGTTATAATATACGAAAAGTCGATAAAAAATTCAATAAATTCATTACCAAAAGAGCATTCCATTTTTTATCGCAAAATTTTTACTGTTTTTTAGAAATACATGATGGAATGGATGCATATTCCAACTGTCGATTAGAAAGGATAGGTGAAAATGCGGTGTTAAAAGCGTGCTAAACAAATAACATATATTTCGATTGCCGCTTCTCTGTAATAAAAACAATTGCATATGTAAATTAAGAGAAGACTATGAAACAAGCGACACTGGGATTCCGAAATTTTTTTATTATAAACAAGGTTTAATTGGTTACGTCAGCGGTAGATGCTGATACGAAGCCCGAAGGCTCTCTTTCGCCTTCTGCGCAAGTGATAATTAGAAACCATTAATAAAAACATGAATTATTGTCATGACATTGGCAATGTAGATTAAATTTTGTAAACTGAATTCTACGGTAGAAATGAACCGATTAGTTACATTTAACATCAGTATAGACAAAATAGATTTAAAATTAAATCGTATCAGATGCTAACAGCAAAGAGAGCTTTTCATATCCTTAATAACATTAACCTTTTTGTTAGGCATCGAAGTTTAATGTATACATTACGATAAATATTTTTTTGGTTCGACTTATGCAGTCGTATCTAAAATATTCACTGATAGAGGAAGTTTATTTCACACTAGCATGCAATTCAAATTTAAATGTTCTTTTTTAGCGGCATGAGGGAAAACATTAATAAATTCATTTCTACATTTAAATCGCACCTAAATACCGGAAGACTGAAAATTCCATGGTCATCAGAAAATAACTAAATAAGAGAACTCTAACATCGGTATCTCAGAAAAACGACGAGGAATTCAATAAAATCTGCACACAATTTGTGCAAATATTCCACTTTACAAACAAAACAAATTGGGAATAATGTGAAAGCGTATGGCACAGATTACAAGACACATGCGAGTATATACATACAACGGGAAAATAAAGGAAGACATGGAAGAAATTGATAAAATGCTATGGAGAATCGCTTTGTACGGAGCAGAAACATGGACACTAGGGGAAATTATATATGTAGTATGCTTGCAAAGCTTCGAAATGTGGGCATGGAGAAAAATACCGAGGATAAAATGGACAGATAGAATGAAAAACGAGTAAGTACGGAGAAGAATAGGAGAAAAGCGAATGATTGTATAGAGAAAGATGAAATGGACCGGCCATTGCCCGAGGAAAAAGAGCATGATTAAAGACACGTTAGAAAGAAAACTGGAACGAAATAGAGAAAGAGGAAGGAAACGGTTCCAGTTCCTGCATAACTTTAATAGCAAAGGGGGCAATCAAGGCACCAAGGAGGATGCTGAAAACAGGTGTAAAGAACCAGGTTTAACCAAAAATAATCACGGAACTGTCTACGTACTGACAACCTATGATGATGATGATGATATACATGCAACCTTTCATTATCATCATTGTGATTTACTACCTCAAACGAACTTCTTACTTGGCCCTCGACCTAGTTAAGAGATAATCTACATCTTGGTCTAAGGCCGCGGGTTCGAACGCTACACTCAGCATAATGCCCTCGTTATTGTTATAGCGTTAAATGCAATTTGTCCGAGTGCCGTAAATGAGGTTGGTAGGAAATAATATCCCATGCAATCAAAAATGCCCTTTGCGTGTACCAGTACCATATCCGGAAACACCCTGAAAGGGACAAGGAAGGGCGGGGTGACTGACTATTCTCTTACGGCGCCTCATTTAAGGCTTCAGCACAAAATGCTGCCAAGGGTGGAAATAGGGAAGAGGAGGGGTCATCGTCCTCCCCTCTGGATCCGTCTTTGACTAATAAAGTAATTCTTTATAAAATTCTTGGAGGCGACGCGAAATCGGATCCCAAATTCGCCAACAGACTAAAACGATTTTTTTCTAGCTAGAACGCCAGATTTCAGTGCAGTTAACCCCAGGAAGCGATCAGTCATTCGGGATATCAATACGCGCATCTAGTTTTTTCCATGAACAGATTTCCGCTCGCAGGAATGAATAAAAAAAGGAGCAAGAGGCTGTCCCTGCGATGCTGGCGCAGCCCGTTGGCAACCTTGAGAACTACTATTAGACCCGAAGGTCGATTTCCATAGGACGCCGAGTGCACTTCCGCGCTCGGGGGAGGCCCTCAGTGGGAGGCGGGCATTGAATGGAGAAGTTGCTAGGGAGGGGAAGGTAGGAAGCGGAGAGAAGGGAGGAAAAGCGGATACACGAGATACATTTCTTCCCCGCGCGAATAGCTGCACAAGGGTCCCTCTTTTTATCCGCATCTCCGGAGCGGCGGCGCTGTGCTTAAAGAGAGGACAGGGTGACGGCAAGATGCGCGGGGCGAAAACGAGAGAGCACTTAAGATGCGAACCTAAATGATGCGAGCCCGAGAGAGGTCTTCCGAACTACATGACGAAGATGCCGGTTGGAAACACTTGGAGAGGGAGAAGCGTGGGTGCGCGTGAGAGAGGTGGAGGCAGGGCTGTGCTGATACGTGAGGTGGCGAGGCAACCGCCTCGGGTGCCTCTCATAAGGGAAGTCACCAAAATAAGACCACGATGAAAATATTTCCATTAACAATTTTTCGATACCGCATATTCCTCAAATACTTTATCCAACAATGTTGCAACGTTCTCAAATATTTTTGTATGTAATGCAACAACGACGATACGACGGCATGTTTATTTTCTTTAAATGCGTTCTATCGGCTCTCTCCGTTTATTTGTGTTCAAAATTGAGGTAAATTACATTTTAATTCTATTCTTTATCTTTCACACATGTGAAAAAAAATTGAAGGGGAGTCATATTTATCTCGCCTCGGGTGGCAAAATGTCCGGGCACAGTCCTGGGCGGAGGCGCAGTTCTGAATGCAGCACTCGCGTTCAGAGAGCAGCGACCCGTATTGGCGACCGAGTTTCTATACCGACGTTCGATTTGACGAATAGCGTGAGAACGTGGCGCACAGATGCCATCGACTCAAAACATAACCTATTCCCTCGGAAGAGCAATCGATTTGAGAGCGGACGTTTTCAATACATTTTTAATAAGAATACATAACGCTCGGGAATTAAGCTCGATTGAATGATTAGACGAACCCATCTCTCCGCGTTATCGCGAGGTCAGAAGACGAGATGCTGGGGCGTCAATTGGAATGCTGACGCATTGAACTGTCTCCGCGCAAAACATGACCTCACAGCAACGAATCAAAAAGGGAATCGCCGTGGAATCTCATTTTTAATAAAATACTCTTGCCAGAGCGTGATAAATAATACAGGGTGTACCAAAATGAATACACCAAAAACAAAATTGAATAATTACTTCACGTTTGAGGCAGCGTCATAATTCAAGAAAAACTAACCATTGAAAGGTTGCACATTTTATTAAAGTTAATTAATAAACATCTACATGCGTTCGATCATTATCTATTATTAATCTAATTCACAACCATTTTACAACACGGCCGTATGTATGTATGTATAAGACAGCATCATTGATACGACACTCACCGAGAAGTAATGGAACTATAAAAGTAAAGTAGGTTTGATTATTAATTCCAATAAAACTTTAAACCTATCAGAGGTCATTTACTTTCGAATTCTGATATCATCTCAAAAAATAAAAAATATATTCAACTTTGTTATTGACATAAATTTTGGGACATCCTATATTACAAAATTAATAATCTCAAATACTTAACCTTCAGCTGCTTAGGTACGATATGCGATCTGGAAATCCAATTGTAGACATAGCGAGTGAACAAATAAATAATAATAAAAACAATGGCGGTTTGGAAGACTGCGCCTCAGTTACAACGTGTTCATAATTTCACCTCACAGGTTAAAGGTTAAGCATCCTTACATAACATAAATTAACGCGCCGCACGTGGAAAATCTATGATCCGACAAAAATATACACAAAGGCGCGGTCCTATCTCCATGTTCCATCAATCCGGGTTAAAAAATGATAAAGATCTCTACTAGAATTGCGAAGGTCGGAAGCTCCACCCGTAACGGTAATCGGAACGCTTTTAACCCCGCAACGCAGGAGTGGAACTCAGAAAGAAAAATGAACCGTATCGTTTCTCGCATCTTAAAAAAAAAAGAAACGCTTGGAGCTGGCTGGGAGAAGCATGCGATGACCAAAGGCACGATTCGAAACTGCACCAACCTTGCAAGGCCAAACCGCGCTCACGCCGCACCTCTTAGGGTCGGGTGACGAGAATTCGAGGGGGAGGTGAGGGGAGAGGTGGAATTATGGACGGGGAAGGGAGCGGTGGGATTAGGGAGGGGGAAGGGAGAGGTGGAATTATGGACGGGGAAGGGAGCGGTGGGATTAGGGAGAGGGAAGGGAGAGGTGGAATTATGGACGGGGAAGGGAGAGGTGGAATTATGGACGGGGAAGGGAGCGGTGGGATTAGGGAGGGGGAAGGAAGCGGTAGGATTAGGGAGGGGGAAGGAAGCGGTAGGATTAGGGAGGGGGAAGGAAGCGGTAGGATTAGGGAGGGGAGAAGATGGGTGCGAGGGAGAGGAGAAAATTGTGGGCGTTACGTCAGTGACCGAAACCGCGCCGCATGGATTCATTAACGGACTCGTTACTGACATCTACAGTGCAGGACGCGGAAAAATAACTCGAACGCGTTCTGCGACTCGGCGATCTAACGAGCAAAACGCAATGCCACACAAACTTCGGACTTTTGATCCCATAAATCGTATTTCCCTCCCTCTCTCTCACACACACACACACTTATTTACAATTTCCTCGAGGTCATTGGGATAGCAAAAAAGATTTTTTTAAACCTGATCTTATATTCGATGGTTAAATACGATCTTATTTAATGGCATTTGACAACGACAATCTTATCACCGGATTCTGAGATGCACTTCAAAAAGATAAGATTGGAACGACTCAAACGCGCATTTTTACTCGGATAAAATGGAATTTTTATTTCAAGACAACTTTTTCGATATGCCGTTGAAAGTTACCACGCTCTAAAACGGACATTCCTTCGCTGGCATAGAAATTCCAGGAAGGAGTTATGTTTAATTGACGAAAAAAAAAATTATATTTCGTTCCAATTCCATAGAAATAAGTTATTCGTTTCTGGGGAATTTTTGTTGATCTTTTTCTCTGCGGCCTGTTGAAAATATAATAACTTTCACGGCCCATCAAAATACTGCTGTGTGCTACGTAACACTGCGACTCAAGGTTTTATCGTGGCAGTCTGCGTTGCGACTGAAATAATTGAAGGAAACAACGCTATGTAATACAATCTTATGCCCTTTAATTAAGTTTTTATGGGACTAGAACAATTTTCAAACCAATAAGTCCGAAAAAATGTTCCGGGCAGACTCTTCTTCGGTGTCTATTTTGAAAGTTTCGCGTTCTGTCGATGGATGATTTTGAAAAACCTTGGTTCAGGAAACTTTTCTCGCACTGGTCACTTCATTTAGGGTAATGGGCAAAGAGCCAAAGCCTCTCGACACCTTACCTTTGACCTCACCGATCTCTCATGACTATAATGCTAAAACATTATCACAGATTTTTTAAGAGCCCAAATAAAATCATTTTCTTGTGATTGCGTAAATGAGGCGAATTAGCGAGAGGAGATACGTCGGACGCCCATCCTGAGGTAACAACACCCGCAAAGCGGCCGATAAACAAAAGAGATAAAACGATAATTTATCTTCGAAAGCAGATAGGTTCATGCTCTGAATGGCATTAAATAATTCCTTTTGCGAAACGAAATGGCAAGATAGAACAATAAAAATCCTCACCTTCGACGCTTTTATTCTCCTATCGTGGTTGTAGGAGATAAGAAAGCAAAAAACGAGAATAACTCCTTCGTTGCTGACAAGGCAGGAATGTCAAATGTCAATTGCGAAATAATAAGAAAAGATTAAGAATTTTCCCTTAATTGAAAAACAATAAGAGGCCAAAAAATTAAACGATAGCAAAAGAAATTAATCTTCAAAAAAGTCGGACCACCAACAGTCCCGGCTAAAACATCTACGGCCTTTAAAACAAAAACATCTTTCTCAGACCGAATCCAACGAACACACAACAAAGACTCCATCGGAAAAAGAAAAACCGCTCCCTACAACTTCGAAGCTTTCACTATAATAAAGGCATCAGAAAGTTGTTTATTTTCGTGACCAACGCGCCGGTTACAAAACAAAGAGGGCATCGAAGGGAAACGCTATTCACCAAGTTGGAACGTTCTGAGAGGCGCAGATGAGGAAAATAAAATCTTGAGCAACAACTTTCAGGGAACTTTCAGATGGGAGAGATATCGAAAGAATTTTTAAAGCGAACAGGATCAGAAATATGCAATTCCGGGATATGTAATCCTTCCAGGATACAGACTTTCACGAGTTTTCACGAAGATAATTTTAAGAACAAAAGACAACGTGCACGCACCAAGGTTATTAAATACTTGTGAGTTACGACCTAGATATCGACTGCAGGTGGCGGTGATGATGGTAATAATCGTGGAAAGCCGGGTCTTAGTCATGAAAAAATAAAGAAAATACTGTGGCAAGTATATGTAATTACCCTCTTGTTATTCTTAACTATAGAATATAAAAAAATGAAAGCCCTCAGAGAGCAGTATGAGAAATTTTGATTCAAACTGATCTGCATCTTTTATGAGAAGACATCATTCCTACGACTCGAAAGGAATACCATAGGAGAAAAATGAAAATCCAAAGTAATTAGTGCGAAGATTTCTCAAAATTCTCAAAACTAAGTAGAATTGAAAATAGCTAAGAGATGCTAATTAATTAACCATTATCATATGCATACTTGTTATCATTCGCTCATTCAATTAACACGACGGATACATTTTTGCATCAGTATTGTCAGCCTTGGTTGGCGGGTGCTTAGAGAATCTGCCAATAGATACTAAGATACGGCGACCATACGTCCCGTTTTTAGCGGGATCGTCCCGATTTTTACTTTCTCCATACGTAGTATAGGGGAAAGTAGTTTTCATGAAAAAAATCGACTTCGAGATTTCAACGGAAATACACGTTTTGAGGTCCGCTGAACACGATTTGATTATTTTCTCGATGATGTCTGTGTGCGTGTGAGACAGCTTTTTTGTGGGTGCTCTAACCCAAAAACTGTTAATCAGGTCAACGCGAAATTTTATATTTAACATTTTTATGAAGGTCACAAGAACCGATTAATTTTTGGTAAAAATCGGTCAACCGGGAGTGGGTGTTTACTCTTGTCACAACCGTTATTATGAAATATTTGCCTGAATATTTGATAAATGTAAGAATGTATTGGAATAAAAGTTGTAGGAAATTTAATTTTCTACAACCTTTGTACGTCACCTTTTTCCATATAATGCATTGTTTAAGAGATATCTTATATTTTTAACTGCCACCACCACTTACCGATGACTACTGTTAACAATTGATGCTTAGTTACGTCTTAATAGCGTTTCTTTTTATTTTCTTAATTGTTGGAGCTTGGTGGCTATATCTAATATCAGAAGGCTATGATTTGAGTTTATTTCTGTTCTTTGTAGTCTAAAAATTTCTCGCAGTTTCTTAAAATATTTATTATTATTTAACCTATTTGGAATTTTTAGAAATGTTACTGATACGGAGAAAGTCATGCGGTGGCCACATCAGATTTTAAGTTAAGTGTCCCGTTGTCCCGATAAAGTTAAAACGGGACACCAATTGTCCCGTTTGTTTCCGAGTGTCATTTAATATACAGAGTTACATGAAAAATTAATCTTACACATCATGAAAGTTATAGACGAAAACGAGCTTTTCGATGAATACCACCATGTTATGGATATCAGTAAAAGCAAAATTGCCGAATGGAACACGACTTTAACTGAAACTGTCGAACGATGGTTTGTGCAAGGTGAAAGAATTTCGTTAAAAATATTCAAACGATTTTGAAATTTGCTTTAGCTATTCCTGGCACAAGTTCAGCTATAGAAAGTGTTTTCTATTACAAATGCTCTGGGTACAAACGAAAAGTACAGTTTCCTTGTTGGGAAGATCAAAGTAGTGATAGTGACAAAAGCTCATTTTCGAGAACTTTCGTGCAAAGACTTTTACAATTTGCTTTCAAACAATCCCAAATTACTGCAAGAAATATCTTCGTCCGCAAAATACAAAACGTCTGCGCCAGAGGATTAATCAACAACTCTCATACCAGCTTCAGAACCAACCTCTTCAACATCTGCAAATCAATTGCAAATAAAACTTAATAAATATTTAAAAAGCAAATTAATTTGTTGTTCATCCACCTATATTTCAGGATTGTTAAGCTAAATTTCTATTTATCCCCAGTTCAGATTATGCTTTTGAACGACTTGTTTCATTGACTTAAAATTTACGTGTCGGCCGTTTTTTTAATTTTTAAAATCTGATCACCCTATTGTATGACAAAGTATGTAAGGATAAAAATATTACATCAGTGAATCGGAAAAATGAAAATTTTCCCCAAAATTTCATATTGTATTTAATTTCTTTAAAAGTCTAGAAAAACTCGCCGAATCAAAGAAATTATCCCGAGCCCGGATACAGATCCCTAGACTCGGAGTCTCCAGGTCAAAACGACACTGTTGGCAACCCTACTTGCATCCGTAGTTGGTAATAATTGAATACATGGAATTTGACCAAGTAAATTTAATTCTCTTAACTCCATACTTGATTACCTAAATATTTTTTTAATGTGTCGATGTTTTTCCTGCCTACAGAATCGTTCCAATTCTTTCAAATGATGTATTGATTGAAATAAACCAAACTTCCGTTTTAAAAAATCCTACGAAAATTTTGTCCCGTTTTGCCCCATTTTCTGTGTAAATTTCCGGAAATGTCCCGTTTTCGCCTTTTTGAAATATGGTCACCCTATACTAAGGTCGCGGGTTCGAAACCCGCCCAGGAAATGGATCTTTGTTGAGCTATGGTTTCACTGTAAATTGGCCCTTTGTGTGCTGTGTGAAATATTAACGAATAAAATTAATAAAAAGTATTAAATTGGATGCTTACTCCACTTCATGTTATACGAATTATTATGGTCTGGGAGCGCTTTATTTCTGAAAGTAATTCCGTATAATGATATTTAATTAACTAAATATTTGAATAGAAAAAATGGTCACGCGATGGCTCATGTTTATTTCAAATTCATTCTAATCACAAACTAATCTAAAAATTTTCTACAGTAACATCTTGTAAATTGCTACACTTTTAGCATTTTCAGAAAATTCTGTTTAACTCAGGAATTATAAAAATTTAAACACATCGCCAGAAAAATTTGAAGGTTATGACGCGTAATATGCTAAAGGTCCATTACTCTCCTTGCCCATATTTACTTCTAACGGATAGGCATAAGATGGAAACATGCGCCATATAACAAGAACCATTTTGAGACCGATGAAAAGAACACCGCGTTAACATAACCCATCAATGCGAACGTAAAACTGTTCCAGTACGCGTCTAGTTTGGTGGCACTGGCCTGAACATCGTAAACCACTGGATAGAAACGTACGTGACGCATTCCCACAGTGGAAGAATCGAGCACATACAGCCTCCTACACTCAGGCGCTGAGGCGGATCTTTCCGATCGGATCCATTCTACTCGTCCGAGAGGGGGCGTCGCGACGGCGATCTCCTCAGGATACAAATCACGCGTTGAGGGCGGCTGCGCGGGGCGCCAGAGGGTGAGAGTCACGCAGCGAGTGTAGCGGAGCCCTTCATCCCTCTCTCGAGGGATGACTCGGGTGCCGGTGAGAGGAGCGATCCCCGCTCGCCAGGAGACGGGGAGTCGATCTGCGTTCAGACCGAGAAGGGACTCACACCCTTCTCTATAACAGACGTCTTTTTGACTTCGAGGGAAGGGTATAAAAAGCCAGGTTTCCGAAGAGAGAGTTCCATCCGGCAACCTTTGCCCTTCAGACCCAGCTGGAACTATGCCATTTTCGAAGAAGAAATCGAAGCAAAATCTTTTTCGTGCTCGAGTTTCGTAAATACTCGCGGACGTGACAACTGACGTGAGAAACTGTAATATTTGCGTGAAAAATCACAAGGCCATTTTATGTGCACCAAGTCAAGAAGAATATTAGTTACGTCGCCCGGCTTTGAAGAGATTCGAATGTGACAAAGAAAGCAATAAGAAAATTTCCCACCGCAATGCTATTTTTACAACATTTTTCCTTTAAAACGTCCATCTTTTAAGATGATAAGGTAGATGCCGAGATTTTTCATACTCGCATTTTCATTTCATGCTATGACGTGATTGTTATAGCAGCGTAGATGGGAATTGTTAGATGTTGAAGGGAATTCCTTCCGTAGCAGACATATTAACACTCGCCTATCAGTAGCTGTCCAATAAAGGGAATCCAATAACGCCACCCCTTTTGTTTGCGAGATATATGCTGGTAGGTCAGAAGGGGAGGCATTTCATAAATGAGCGAAAGAGTTTAATAAAATCTTCGTTTCGCTGGAAATATGAAAATGTGGCATGTTTGCTATTTACGGCAATTAAACAATACGTTTATTTTAAACCCTCTAGCTGCCAACGGAAGCAGATACATTCCCAATTTCTCATTGACAAACGATCCAAGTTTTTCCCTAAGTATCTAATAGGTTTGCGCCAAATATACGAGAAAACGTTAAACGTAACAATAATTACATACCATACGTTTAGTTTGAATGTCCAAATAAATATCAGTCTCACTTTTAAGGTGAATAATTTTTCATTCGAGGTTTTCCTAGAAAAAATGAAGAGCTGACCCCTCATCCAGAAAAAAATCATTTTTTAGTTAACATCTATCTATCATTACGAATGTTTACGGAGAGCTTGGTATATTCTATGTAAGGTAAAAATAAAATCAATTACAAATCTCATCTTATGGGCTCAAAATTCGGACTTCAAAACTAGAGAATCACAAGGTCCCCAACTTCGTAGGCGAACTCCGACTGTATAAGGTTGCATAAGATAAAGGATACAAAATAATATCGACACTAGGGTTTTTATAAGTAGTTTATCGACTCTGGGCACGCATAGTACACGTTTATTTAGTTTAAAAGGATTTTTATCAGTTATTTTGTTATATCTGCAAATACAAGTACGGCGAATTGCAACACACGAGCCGATTACAACATCAAGGTTAACAATAGATGACATTTTAGGCAAAGAGAAATTCTCCGTAATTCACGGCAGCAAAATTCACCACAGAGAAATTCCAAACGAGTAACCAACGGCAACGATAATTAATAAACATTTATCTTTTCTCTTGGATCTCGAACATAAAGAGGATTCATTTCTCATTCATCATTCAGGGAGGGTGAAGAAAAAAATATCCTTCGGGATCCTTCCAATTTCGAAACGCAGTGAACTTCCCCGCTGTCATAAAATAATGAACATTACCGTCCAAAGGATGCGAGATTGGCGTGGCCGGGGCAAAGCAAACGGGAAACGTCTCGCACAGAATGGAGGGACCTTGAAAAATGCGCAACACTTTCGCGAGGAATTTCCCGAAAGAACGGGGAAAACGAGAAAGGAAAGTAGCCGAAGATTTTTGGTGATAAACATCCCGATGGAGGAACCAGGAGAGACGCGTTCAATCTCGATGGCGGAGGCTTTCTCGGAAATATTTCGAGGGCAGTTCATCTCGAGTTTCTTCTTTTTCTCCGGGACTTCCCTCTTTGCAACATTTATGCGAAGCTCTCTGCGGCACTCCCTGGCGCATATCCAATCGATTTATTCAAATAGTAAAGTCTCTCCCTCTCTCTCTCTACCCTAGCACTGCTATCTCACTTGTCTTCCTTCCCTCACCGACCCTCCTCCTCCTCCCTCCTCCGTCACTCGTTTCTCTTATCTCCTTTCTCTCTCTCTCTCTCTCTCGTCAGGTTAGTGCCTTCCTCCCATAAACACACCCATTGCTCCGAGCGAATTTTATATTGTGTCAGGAAAACAATAACGCATTCACTGCGAAAATTCAATTCTTTCGGTCTAAAATTAAAGCGCCTCTGGAAGGAAGTGTGAAACAAAAAACATCCGACTTATTAATCATGTACGCGAATCAAGTGTCCGAGGTCCCTCAGACACCTTACACATATTATTAACCTTCAGTTGTCAATTTTTAGGGATTAGTTACAATGCTTTCTATAAACGATATGTTTGAAAAGTTAACACGAAATTTGCCATAAAATATCCAGGCGCGGTAAAATAGAGAAATTGCTTGTTTACTTCGAGATGTCTGAAAAAGTCCGCAAAGGTCTCAATTTTCCGCTCCCCTCCTTGCGCCACCAAAGCAAAACATTTGATAGGCGCAATAACTTGAGGCAAAAATGCCATTGGAGTCATACGTCCAGTTCAGAAAAAAGTAAAACAGCTGCACTGAAACGCGAAAATTAGACGGAAAATTTGAGCAAACGGCAAACCTGCCGCCCGTGTCGGGAACACGTGCAGGGAGGAAGCAGCGGACTGGAAATCTAGCTTTTGAGTGACGGCAAAAATATAGGCAACAAATTTGCAACTGAACAATTTTTATACTCGGTCAAAAAACCGTATATAAATTCATGAAGCGCAACTGAAATCCGTATCTTTTTTATCTTGCGAATTACGAACAACATATCATCCATAATCGTATGCAACCATTACAGCACGTGATACGTTAAACTGGTTCCCAAACTGAGTGCCACAGTTGATTTTTAGAGATGCCGCGAAAACTGTTCAATAAAATAAATCAGTAATTTGTATGCGTAGATATGTAATTAGGGAAATATTTTTTCCTCTAATAAAACGATTATGGTGCAGTACAAACAAATGGATGCGCCCAAAGGTTGTAATACTCGCATGCAAATATATAAAAACCTAGAGAATTCCGTTTAACTCAGAAAGGGTGACGCGCCAACAAAGTTTTGGAACCACTGCTTAAGATTTATCATAAATGTTACCACATTTACGATAAGTTAATGTTAAAAACTTACTCATCTGTATATCTATGAGAGGAATCACGGCAAATAATAACGATCCCACTAACGTCGTAACAACGACGAGCACCGACGCAAATGGCCAAGATAAGATTCGCCTTCGCGATACTGGCAATTAAAAGAAAATACTTCAAACGAAACCGGCATGAAAACGACCCAATGCATGGTTAAGCGAGTCCTTACTCTTCTAAGGGGGCCCCGAGGGTGGTTAAGGAGATGATGATCCAAGTAAGTCCACCGAGCGACCATGACCTTGGTAGGCCTCGGCGCACTGCGCTCGCGGGAAGGGAAAGTGTCTGCCCCTCCGGCTCCTCCACGTCCTCCTCCACCTCCACGCCCTCCTCCGCCTCCACGCCCTCCGCCTCCACGCCCTCCGCCTCCACGCCCTCCACCGCCTCCACGCCCTCCACCACCTCCACGCCATCCACCACCTCCACGCCATCCACCACCTCCACGCCATCCACCACCTCCACGCCATCCACCACCTCCACGCCCTCCTCCGCCCGTCTGAACCGTCTTTAAATTACATGAGGGAACGCGGCCCGACGCTCAGTATAAAAAAACCGGCCGCAACGCTTAACTGACGATGGGGAAAGGGATCCGGCGATGTTTTTTCCCAGGCGAGTACGTCCTTTCCACTTTGGTTATATTAACATGCATGACTCGAGGTCGTAAATCATTCCGAATAAAACCGCCGAGGGGTAAGAGAGGGTGAAATATATATACGTCCACGCCGTGCTCAATTACGCGGATTCAAGGGTCCGATTGGGTGGAACGAGCCGAAAATTAAGGAAAAAGGGCGGATACCGTACGAAAACGTCTCCTTTATAATTCACGCTACATTTTAATGGCGACGAAGCTTTCTTAACAGGTATTTCCAAGACGTTTCAACGGATCTGCCGGAGATGTCCGGTGAATTTTCTTCGTCGCTCAGTCCAACATCCCTGACGGAAATATTCGCGTGACTCGTGAATCGCGTCCGCAGAAGTTAGGATTCGACTTGTTTGGAAAATTGAGATTAGCTACAAAGTTAAACTTTTGAAACCATAAAACGGTCGAGCGAATCACATTCCCAGCGAAATTTTCAGCCGTCACCGTTGGCTATGCAACGATTGTTGATAAGAAACGTCGCGTTTAATCTTTCCGAGGTGGAGGGCAAGGGGATCCTAATCGAACACAACATCCTATCGTATTTTTATCAAATATTTAAAACAGAAACATCCGATTTCGGAAAAAATATGGCTGAAAGTTCTAAAAGCATCTAATCTGAGAGATTTTCCCCATATATATATATATATATATATATATATATATATGGCAACAAGGTGTTGGGATGAGGAATAATTCCGAAAGCTTCTACGTTTGTGATGTTTCTGTGTTTTAGTGTTCTTTTACGTGTGTCGCTTCGACATCCCCGGGGCCTCGCCAACCTGAAGTCGTCCGATTGGTGAGTGTTCACTGGGTTTCCTCATCCCAACACCTTGTTGCCATACATATATCCATTTTACCTTTCCTTTTCCGCAAGCTGTTATATATATATATATATATATATATATATATATATATATATATATATATACACATATATACATATATATACATATACACATGCCCGCGTGTTTATTTTTATATACACATGTATTTATTTCTTTTTCGAATTCTGCAAACAGTCATGAATTGGAATTCATCCTTAAATGAGCGTTACACATTGTTTTCTTTTTCGAAATAGACAACTGCCGAGAAAGCATAGACTAAAAGATAGTTGCAGAGAATATTTTTGCGCTTAACACATTACATTAACTGCATTAAAAAAAGGGAGGAGTTTAAATTTCAACTTCAACGGAGAATATTTTCTACTTTCTTGGTCTTTTAAAAGAGAATTAAATACACTTATTTGAGAAGTTATTAGAACAAATTGTTCAACGTCTCCATACTTTCCGTTTTCATCTAAACCTACAGAAAAGAAAAACAATTACAATGTACCGCAAATAAAAACGTATTCCTACTAACGAGAAATTGATCATCAGCATTATTAACGTTTGCAACCAAGGAGAAATTGATGACAAACAGTAATGACGTCCGTGTTCAACTATTGCCATTTCAGTCAATTCGGACTTAAAACCCGATAGATGTGGTCCCAATCAGCGTCTTTCAGTTCGCTAACGTCGCGCCGAAGAATTCCTCTAACTAGATATTCCTGGTCGTAGAAAAAGTTTTCAGATGCTTTTAAAAACTTTTGAAGGAACGGAGGAACTTTTCAGTAGATTTTTAAGGAGCTCGACATTGATAAGAAGCTTAGATAGAGGCCAATCCTCGATTTATATGCACGGAGATAAAAATCCATTCCATTATATCGGAAAGAGAACTTGGAATGCAAACTTCCGTCTTCACAAAAATCGAACAAACTAATAGTTTTCTTTTGAATCCAGAAATATCTACAAAGGATTACGGCATGCGGAATAATCACATCTGATTTGGGAGACTATTCACCCAATTCCGCCACATTTTATCCATTTCTCGAACAAACGCTTAGTATTTCTACAAGCGTGTATAATTACTATTATTCATAACATCTAACAAATACAAAATAGAATTCTGGATATATTCCAAATGTTTTACTAAAAAAAACTACTTACCATAACTAAATTTTCTTACACTTTCTTTACAGTGCGTATTAATTTGAAAGAATGCACACATTTAAATCGATATACTCCTTTTAAGTTTTTACTGCATACGTAAAAAAAAACTAGAAAAGTTTAAAGTAGCCACTTCATTTTAACACAAGATAAATCGTACTTCTTTTCACTCTTCAGATTGCAACTCTTTAATTTCGAATATTTCCACCTGGTACCAGACTACAAAACTTTATAAACCTAGGATGGCATTTCTGGAATGTATGAAATAGGAAACGAAGTATACCTTCTGAGGCGGACAAGCTCAATGACAGCAACGTAGTATGTACATACTTCATTAGGTTATATGAATTCTATCTGAAATACAGGATTATATAAGGCGAGAATAATCGCTCAATTTCTTACCACGAGGATTAAATTTGCTACATTATTGTATTTTAATGTATTATATCGATCGTAACTTGCCCAGGTTCGGTGAAATGCAGAAAGCAATACAATTAATTTTAGTACAGCTCACAGCGAATATATCAACAACATTGACTTCGACTCTTATGAAGAACTGTTCTTGTAAACCAATGATAATGTGTAGTACGTTGAAGCGTTCACATGAAATTATTCAAGGACGGCCACTCAAGAGTGACATTAATAGTACGTATATAACAGCATATAATCCTAATTTGAAAAATTATTCAACGATACAATAAAAAAATGCAATTAAAAATGGCTCTATGTTTACAGCATCGGCGCCATACAAACGCGCGATTCCGTAATTGTTGATTAGAGTGAATCAAGTTCTAATCTTATCCGACGGAGATATGGGAGTCTAGGAAACTTAAATTTTTTAACCGTTTCGTAATGACAGGACAGCTATTTTTCACCGACTTGGTAAAGGGGATTGTTTTTACCCCACCGGCGACTTCCTAACCAACAATATTAAATTTCGGATAATCAATTATTAGCTTTTATAAAACATTATTAGGATCATATCCGAAAGTCATATATCGAAGCAACACGAGACAAAATACTCAAATGTATTTTGGTCAATCTACGACAAAAAAATTATTGGTATTTGTAAATATAAAGGGTTGCCGCCACTAAAAAGTTTTTCAATACGATAATAAACGGGACGATCAATAACAGTGACGTACCAGATTACCCCCTCCCCCTTTCCTCCCAAACCAGCAAACTTTGTTCTACCTCCCACACCTATCCTGGGGCATAATAAACTTCAAATAAACCCTTTGGGTCGTGCCCCCAACTTCCTTCGCCACGCGGGGCTGTGCGGTACGCCACAGATCAACGGTAGTTATGGGGGATGCGGAAAAGTTCGTAGCAAAGTGGTATAGATATAGCAGATGTGTACATTTCGTGCATTCAAGATAATCTACGAAACTGGATGAAGAGTGCGTGCCTGTTTGTGGACACATCTGATCGCCGCCAATTAAGTGATACTACGAAGACAATTTCTTGGGAAAAACGTTAAAACGATCATTCATTTAACAAGGGGAATGATAAACGGTAGAAAAAGGAAATTTTGCAAGGAAAGAAAGAAACAGCGAATGAAAAAATAAATCCGAGAGCAGTTTTAACAAAGTAAGTAAATCCTCGAGAATAATTCAGGAAAAATCAATTTCCACTCCACCTTAAGCGCTCAAAAGCAGCCTTTTTTCCAAGCTTATGTCGCATTTTGATTCAATATAAAAATTTTTATCTCTGTAAAAATGTCCTCCCTCACAATCCTATCAGTTTCGAGCATGGACGAATTTTTCTTCTCCAAACTCGCTAAATAAGATATGCTCCCTCCACAGCGGCTAGTGAATTGAAAAAATAATAAACTAGCGCAAAATCGTAAAGATGCGATGCGTGAGAACACGGCGAGGTCGGGGTGCTAAAAATTCGAATCTCTGCTTTGATTTCTAACCTCCTCCCCCCTCAAGATTCTTCAAATAAGCAAATCGCCCGCTCCACACGCAGCGTAATGTTCCTACCGACGCCGCATTCAAACAAACCCTGGCGAAAGAGAATAAAGCCGTTGCCAAGTTTCGATTATCTCCTTATATCCTACGAATCTTTTCCACGCGAGACGAGTTATTTCTTGCGCGCGGGCGCCAAGACAGAAAGAGAGAGAGAGGGGGGGGGGGAACATGGGGATTACAGTCACTCGATTGCAACCACCACTTCCTCTCTCCTTTCTCTTTTGGGGAATCTTTACCTCACATCCCAAATGCCCACAAGTTCCGCAGTCCGAGAGAACCGAGATTTTATCCCTTTTCGGCTGGGAGGTCAAGGTCAGTCAAGTTCGGGAAGCTCCACCTTTCCATCATTCCATTTTCTTCATTCGCAGACGTAGGGAGCGGACCACGACCTTTCATAGTGCTCAACGCTCTTCGATCACATATACACGACACGGAACGAGCCAATCCTCTCGCCGCTTTTCTTTTTCTCCTCCTCATTCCTCTTCCTCCTCTCGCTCCGACCTGACCGTCCACTCTCTTCCTGCATCCTGCTCCACCTGCCAAAATTACACCCGCGGGATACTACTACCCGGGACGGTCGCATCGCATGTGCGGCTCGATAATGCTTTTAGGAGCCCTGCGGAACTCTTCGGTCAAACCAATTTGTCGACCCGATTCGGGATGATGCCTTCTTTTGTTACCGAGGACAGAGAGAGCGGTACGCGACCGGCCGAAGAGGAGGCGGCATTTCTCATAAATGCAACTCACTTTACTCCTATAACTCGAAGTGACCGATTATCCGGGAGTTCAATCGACGAAGTGCTGGGAGGAAATTTACCGATCGCAGATCTTAACCCCTTCACTGTTTTGTCCGAGATAACTCAAGCAGCCTCGATGTTACAAAAATTATTAGCCCGAGATAACACGGGTTATTCCATTTTATCGTCTTTTTCATTATTAGCCCGAATCTTTTTTATTGATGTAATATATAACACCTAAAAATCCACTATTATGATGGCTATATGGGTACAGCATTTTTTGGTAAATTATTTAAATACTATACGAAAAAACTTTAATTTAATCTATATACGTATATGGGGTATCATATGGAGCAATAAAAAACCTATTTACCAGATTCCAAAAAAACTTCACACTGATGGGGTTAATATTTGACCAAATCATCGGAGGATCACCACCGAGTACTGCTACTTCGTAGTTGAAATTCGCATAAGATTTTCTCAACCGTTCTGTGACTATTGTAGTTACAGAGTTACATGCTAACAGGTGAGTTCGCCAATTTAATTTTAAAAGCAAAACACGGGATAAAGCAATCCTTTCCTCCTTTATTTATTTACCTTCCCATCTATCCCACTTCTCCGCTACCTTTTGGATGCTCTTCCTTCATCACCCACCCCACTCCCGGCCACCGAGCCTTCCCACGTGCTCTCATTCCCTCGCCTCCTTTCCCCTTTCCATCATCGACAACATTTACTGACTCAGCGAAACTCTTCTACTGCCAGAATCACCCTCTCTCTCTCTCCCTCACGCACACAACCATACACGCACAAATATATCGAGGTGAACGGATTGGGCGCGAGGGAGGGAAATACGACCTCGATAATGCAAAGGTACGCACGTCCGCCTTGAGAGGTATCGTATGTCTGTTATCTCGTTCCGAACACCCACGCAAACACGTTTTTCCCAGATTCTAAACCTTTCCGCACGTTCCATCCCGCATCGCTTCCGACCTGCATCCCTTCCTCCCGTACACCCCCATAGTCCTAAACCAGCCAGACCCTCATCGATTCGCAGATGTCTCCAGCCTGGGCAAAGGAGCGCCGAAACCCGCGGAGCCGTTCCTACACGCTCCATCTTCCCCTCTACCCCACTCCCCCATTTCTCTCTTTCATCCCTCTCTCTCTACCACGAGACACCCGCGTGTTTTTCCCCCAGAACAGGCAAAAGGCGTGTCTATTGTTGCACCCAACAAAACCTTTTCCTGCATTATTTTCGGAGAAGACTATTTTAACTATGCGACCAAACTGTCGGAGAAAAAAAATCTTTCGCAATCACGGTGATTTTTAATTGAATGCGGAGGATTTTCTATGTTTCGGTGGGATCTCTTACGCCTCGCACTCTCTCTCGTGAATGGGACGTGCGGAAAGAAGCGAGTCCCAGGAAGTGAAAAGCTTCCTTCGTGGTAAAAAAATCACGGCTTTTTTCTCTACGTACATCTGGGAGACGGATGCAACTTTTCTCTCTGAAAGGTGTTAATTTTAACGGCGGCTTATCGTAGTGTTCTTCAAACCATTTGTCCTTCCGACCCAGTGGAAGACAACGCTGATCGAGCGACCACCCGAAAAAGAAAATGTGGTCAGATTGCTCACATGCTCTCACAAAAGCAATACTTCACAGAAGTATTATTTTCCGAGTTTGTTTTTGTACCTTTCTCGGGATGAGCGAGAGTTTCCAAGATCCTTAAAACCGAGATTATAATGTACCGCGACGCAACCCGTACGGGCAGGGTCGACAGCCAAGGGCCGAAGTACGGCGAAGAGCCGAAAGTACCGAAGAGCCGGATATATGAAAAGGCCGAAATACTTACTATGCTCTTCGGGTACTTCTCATCTTATTGTTATTATGGTAGATATTTATATGGATAATAACATACTAAGTAATCTCATTAAACTGTCGTAATGTTGTTTGTCTCTTTATCTAATCGCCTCAAAGTTACCTTTTTAACGATATAGATAATTGTATCTAAAATCTTCAATTTTTTCATTTACTTTATTTATTCTTTAAAGTTTTATACAAAATTATTAGGAACTTGTTTAAGCATGAACCAACCCTACCCAACTCATATTATAAAATGATATATTAATAGAGCAAAATGTTTTATTTCAGTACATTTTTGTTAGTTAAACCCTGATATATCTTCTATTCAATGCGTTGTCTGTTTAATTAAGTTAATGATTTATTTATTTCTGCAAATTGATGTTGTCGGCCCTTATTTTATACTCGATGGCAATGGTTCTCAACCTTTTGCATCTTACGTCCCACCAACCATTTGTCAAAAAACCTTGGTCCCACCAAAAATTTTATCAAAAACCTTGGTCCCACTATGATAAATACAAACCCCACCTTTTCCTAGAAGTGGTTTATAGGTCAACAGCATGTCAGTATTATATTAGTCATTAATGTAAAATTTCAATGACCTTAAATATAGTGTAATTTTGTTGACAAAAAGTTTTATAATAATTATCTTCGATACTTCGCGTCCCACCTAGACGACCTCCGCGCCCCACCAGTGCGACGCGTCTCACGGGTTGAGAAACACTACTCTTATGGTATTAAGCCCTTAAGCTGGTAGCCCTTCGACAGTCAGCATTTCGACCGGGTCCCGATCCGTACTTATAGGTTTGGCACACCAACATACCTCGCTTATCTCAGACGTTGACTGCAATGACAATAAGGAAAACAATAGTTTTTATGCTTTTTAAGGAACTCGGCGACTTTTTTGCCGTCCTTGCTAGGGAAGCTGGCACCGTGTTTGTTGTCCTGATTTAAGGCCGCGGGTTCGAATACTTTCTCGTACGCACATATGAACATCTTTTTAAGGCTAATAAGCTCATTGTAAAATAGCATAAAAATGCTATTCATGGGTCTATGAAAAATAAAAACAAATGATCCTGACAGCAGAACATGGCATGCAGCTGCTGCAAACACGAATAAAAGATTCGTCCAAATTTATGCGTGGACCATGCTGCTCCATTAAGATAAATAAACATGAATATCGAAGAAAAAGAGGATCTAATGCCGCCGCCAACATTCCCGTAAATAACAACGTAAATGGGCTGGGAATAGAGAATGAGACAAAAAGAGACGGCATCGAGAAGAAGAAGCATTAAAAGCCTGCATAACAAAGAGACAGAAAGAGGGAAGGGGCTTGTAAGGAATGGTTGAAAGCAGGGAGATCGAATATGCTAAGCGAGGGACAGAGAGAGAGAGAAAAGTCGAAGAAGTGGGTGTTATGGCTCGTCTAATGGTTATCTCCACTAACGACGAAGTGGGAATACAGATGATAAATTAGCAGGACTCGACTACGATCTTAGACGTACCCCAAGGGAGAGGTCTCACAAATATGACCAGTAATATGGCAATACCATAAATTCATACCACGAGACAAATGACAACGCGTTTCAATTAACCTAAGCACGCAGGAAAAAAACTTTTATCGGCCCGACTTTTAAATGAAAACAGCAAAAGCGCGAATAAGTAAACATGCGTCAACATATGTGAAATATGTCGATTGGATCATTAATTATTAAGGTGCGGTAAGTGAGTCACCATATAAATTAGTGTCAAATTAGCCCGCTAGTTTACATTTTAAAAAGAAATAAAGTGTACATTAAGTTTTTTTAATTACCTCTAAATCAGTGTTTCCCTAGTTTTTTTCAATGCGGAGTACTAGTTAATTTTTTAGGATAGCCAGAGATCACAAAAAATTAATTTTTCAAAATTGTATTCCCAAAATTATTTTCTACACAGGTGTGTGTGATAGTTTTTAGAAAATGGAAATAGCTGTAAAAACATAAATCATTACTAAAGTATAATACAAAATGTCTTTTGGTTTCTAAAATATGCAATACAGGAGGATTGTAACTCAAATTTCCATATGTACTTTTATATCAGCAAAAAGGCTTACATTATCAGTTTATGTTAATGGCAACCTTGGGCTTAATTCTCATGCACCGGTTCAGTAATGTTTGGAAGCAAATTAAGAGTTAACCGAAACGGTTCCTTTACCAATATAATCGCAGAAGGAAATTATTTTTGGATCCACGAATAATAACTGCCTCCTGCTGCAATACAAGATACCGAGATCCGCAAGTAGGGGTTAAGGGTGGCAGAGCGGTGGAATCGGGAGACAGAAAGGAGAGAGGAATGGTATAGGAAAACATCGCCATGAAGAATAATATCCCAATTACCGTATGTTCTAGTGTAATACTTGAATATTTTTACCCAAAAATATCTCCGACAAAATATGGAGTGCGGTCAAAATAAAGCTACAGTTTCTTGGAAACCTCTCGCGGACCAAAGTGGCTCTTAACCCTCATGACATTCTTAAACACTGAAAATTCATTTTCAAATACAGATAGTAAATAAATTTTAATAATAAAGCCAATAGCGGTCTGGAAAACGCCACCTGACACGGTGTGATCACAATTTAACCTCACTAGTTAAAAGTTAAGTAAGACAATGTCTTAATGTCTACTTGTGGCCGGCAGTACAATAAATTCAGTGATGAGCGTTATAAAAAATCGATAGTTCGGCTACTTGAAAGAGAGAAATTAAGATAAAAGGCGCAAAGGAATTACTGCGGAAACCGGATTTTGTGCAAATACCACGCTGGAATGCATCTTTGTGAAGCGAGGCGATGACGTGGTTCCGAGGTCACCGATGCAGAGAAGTAAGAGGTGATCAAATGAGAGAAGGAAAGGTATGGAGGAAGTGTATGGATTCCAGCGGACTCATTCTGCAACGCCTATTCATTGGAGCGGATTATCTGCCTTGAAAAGGAAGGGAGAGAGAAAGGGTGGGAGAGGGAGGAAGAGACTGATGTGATCCACACGTTCGAGCTTCAAAGGCAGCAGTTTTTATGCTCCTATTACGCGTGGGCAAGGTCAGACGCTGCCAAAGCCGCTCTTTTGCGGAGTTCATCATACTGCT
Source organism: Tanypteryx hageni (assembly GCA_028673005.1). Lineage (NCBI taxonomy): Eukaryota > Metazoa > Arthropoda > Insecta > Odonata > Petaluridae > Tanypteryx > Tanypteryx hageni. The sequence continues at coordinate 110,433,508 of CM054116.1, forward strand.
GCATTTTTAATGCTTAGATTAGATATATGAAGTCGGAACTGGAATATATTTGCGGTCAAAAGAATGAACGCGTACCTAGATGTGTATTCAGATAAATGTATTCCCACCTTTAAAGTTTGAGCGTTGTGTAGACGTATATTTAGAAAAAAGAGGCTGTTTATATGTTTGCTCAGTAGCTTTTCAACGAAAGACGCCCACTTCCTAAAGATAACGATAAAGGCTGGTTAACCCTTAACTGATATCGTCATTTTGGCCAGCTTAACCAAATGTTTTTTTCAATTAAAATTACATTAATTAAATACACTTGTTTCATGAATAGTGCAGAGACAGTATGCATTGCTGAGCTTAAATTTAGACCATTCTGGCGATGGTAGATAACACAAATTTTGTAACCACTCTACTCGTACAAGTAATAATCATGTAAACAAAATAGACGGGTCAATTTCAACCCGACGATACCACTTATAGGTTAGATTAAATGGCGAAACACTACAATTTTTTAGAAAAATTCTCTCAACGTCGTCCAGTGTTTCTCTCTAATGTCATTCGACCCCACTCCAGACACAATCATCCGAAGTTTGCGCAATTCTCACGTACGACTTCTTTCGAAGAGGGCTGCTGCTGCCCTTGGCCCACAAAAGACATTGTCTACGGGCGACTAATCCCTTCACATCTCGGCCTACAAGGACCTCAAAAAGGAGCAACAAGTAACGGAAACACCGAGATTCCTTTTCGAGCATCTCACCGCCGCGGGCGCTCTCCGCGAGATTCATCCCGAACGAATTTTATCGGGAGAATCGCGGGAACGCCAATCTTCCACATGCGGGCAAGACCCTTTTCCTGTTCCAATGCCTCGGATCGAAAACGATTGATCACCCTCCTCGAGGCAGCATTCGCGAATCCATACGCGAGCGAAGCTGAGAAAAAGACGATATTTCCAGTTACGGTTACATCCGCGAGGCTGGCTCGTGCACTTCGAATGGCAATCTCCGTGCGGCACTGGATAGATTTAACAAGCAAGAGGACCCAATTATCGAGTTCGGAATTATTTCGACGTCTATATTTAGCGGCATACGAGTCTCTTTCTTCCTCGGCTACGCGGTAAAGCATTCTCGAGACACGACTTGATGCATTCGTGACGTCAGAAACGGCAACTGCACTAAATGATAAGGAATTTTTTTAGCGTTGGTCTTTTCCACCATTTTCGTGACGGTGAAAAGGTGTGGGGATTAAATAATGGCGTAACTAAGAGTGGAAGGGCTCGCAGCAAAATGTTATCGATGATCCATCCAATCCTACTTTCCTCAACTAATACATATGTTCATTTAAAAAAATGAACTTAGTTATAAAACCTACCAAGTTGCTCTTATTGATCAATTATCAGGAATATGCTGGAAAGGCTACGAGTTTTAAATAACCCCGGCAAGAATTAACGATTAAATAAAGCCATTATGAAATTAGAATGAAAAAGAGAATTAGATAAAAAATCTTTATTTTTCTATATTCGGAAAAATTCGAAGGTCCCTGGGACCGAGGCATTAGGCCACCCACGCCACCCTATTGCTAAGCCACCGGGATTAAAATCGGACAAAAATCAAAAGGAACGAATAAAAAGCAACGGAATGTGCCGTCGCGACTCCGCGAGATGCAAAGAATACAAGGCGATGAACTCGAGACGCCCAGATATTTTTCCTTTACCTCGCATGACCCCAACGAACTCTCGACTTTGTATTCCAGTGGATCGCAAATATTACGACATGCGACTCCGCCCAAAATTCGAGAATGTTTCTCCTCCTCTCTTTTTCGTTAAGGATGTCTAATAAAGCTTCGCGGCGCAGGTCTCCCAAACAACTCCCCGCACACTCCTCGCCATCCTCCCTCCCTCAGTTACGTTCTAATTAACCACGGTTCCCATGGCGACGTGCAATCCGCGGCAATGATTTTTGCCGATATACCGCCAAAGCTATCAAGTGGGAGGGAATTTCTCCCTCTTTATCTCGCGGTTTTTTCTTCGTGTTTTTTTTTTCTCCTGGAGTGCAGCACAGCCCGGAACGAAATGGAGCGAGAAATCAAACCGGCGCAACAGAAAGCTGGGAAACGCTCCTTTGTTTTTGATTCAGGAAAATCGGTTCAGATCAAATCCTCCTCCGACTATCACTCTAAAAAAATACCTTGCCTTCTCTAAAATTCCTCCCAAACAACTTAATTAAACGACAAACAACGCGGCCATCATTCTAAACGGTACCACATACAGATGTAAAGCGTAACTTGAATTTTCGAAAATGATGCTCAAAATAATCAACTATTATGCAGAATAACTTGCTGAAGTCAAAGGAATGAGTTAATTCTGGAGTAGATTCACTCAGAATAACATTTACCCCGGAGACAGAGGGATCAGACGTGCCGTTGCGAAAGCAAGGAACGTTCACTGCCCGAAAAACAAATGACGTCAGACCTCGCGGCAGTTACAAACAACATGAGTCACAGTCGTAAAAAAAATACATTTAAACGACTCCAGAAAAATTTCATACGGGTGGAGCGTGGGAGCCAAGAAGGAAGAGTCCCTCGTGACGACACCCAGCCACAGGCGTGCTCCTTTAATGGCGCACAGCCTCATAGACGCCATAACACAGACATCACATAACAGACCCGATGATGCGGACATTGTCCCCAAAGACCTTTTCGGCCCTAACAAGAAAAGCGTTAGTGGGAAGCTTAATTAATCACTTGGGGGATCCAAACGAGCAGAGCGGGTGTGAAATTGGCCTATAAATGTGCCCTGCGCAAAACAGAACAAAAATACGTCGATGCTAAAGAAAAATCTATTGAAATTAATATCTATTACGGTTTATCAATTAGGTCGGTAAATACGCACTGTAGCATGTAGAATGATCCCCTGAAGATATATATATATATATATATATATATATATATATATGTGATAGTTCGTTCTCCATGAACTACATCGATCATTCTGAAGCATCGGAAATAATGATTTTACGAGAATTTTACATTGCAAAAGAAATTTTTCTGAAATGACTATAAAAAAATTCCCAAATCAAATTTTACAACCATACAAGGTCTTAGCATTCTTGAAATTTTGCCATCTAGTTTTTTCTAAGCATTGTTCCGATGTATTAAACTTAATTCAACATAAAAACCAATTCTCTCCGACGTATTACCAAGTCTAATGTAAATAAACAGGCGTTTCACTGCGAATTCGGAATAGAAAAAAGAAAGAAACGAGAAAACAATGCGAATAATTAAACCGAACCCGCCACTCCATTAACAAACGTCACCAAGCATACATAGAAGAAAACCGCAGAGAAAAACGGGGAGTGGAACCGATTCGCGAAGTTATTTCACTCAGTTCATCAGTCAAAACAAAATAAGGGAAGTTTTCGTCGGAACGATCCAACGGAAACATTCCCAACAAGCCAAGATAGAAGAGTTTCTAACAGATAATCCCTCGAGTCGACATTGCCTCGATTGATTCAAATCAATATTCATCGGGAAACGCGTTCTACCAACGCCGCGAACAAATGGCGCGCTGCGGGATTTTTTTAATGTCTCCATCTGACCTCCTCCTCCAACCCTTTTCATCGCGCGGCGTAAATAAAAGCGGGCGAAAAAGGCGGACACCCCTCCGCAGTTTATTAATCGTTAATTCGACTCCTCTCCATACAAACGGGGAAGCCATTCAACCGCCGCGTTTATTGATTTCGTCCTTTTTACTCGCGATGCCTTTTACGGAACCCAGGCGATTTCCTCTCAATCTTTCCATTCACATTTAAGCGGTCGTTTCCCTTTACGATCCCCTTGAGGATGCGGAAAAAGGAGTTTTAAAATGGAGGAAGGCGGGGCAAGTAGATTTGACGACGCTAAATAAAATAACGCGTTCGCCCAATGCGACCGTCAATACATTCGATCGCTTGCGAAAATCCCATCCTGTTACCCTTCCTCTCTCATCTGGACCCTCACTTGAAGCAGGTACGTGAAACTCGAAGAAGCATCATGGCTGTATTGAATACAATTACATAGGATTACAGCTCTTTAAAATGGTACCAAAGATAGCAAAACAGACTTTATATAGAAGAGGGGTTTCTACATGTCGGGCCGCATTGGTGCTAACGAATATTTCGGCGGGCCGCATTGGAATTTGCCTGCCTACTCTTCGGTGGGCCAGATCCGAGTCTAAATCGGAAGTTACATCAAGTTTACGAGCTATAATATAAGTGAAAATGAGTTTAGCAATTCAAAATTAAAAGGTTTTATTTTTATACATCAAGTACATCAAGTTTACGAGCTATAATATAAGTGAAAATGAGTTTAGCAATTCAAAATTAAAAGGTTTTATTTTTATACTTTTATAAAAATATATGAATTTGTGCATTCAAGTTTAAAGATCGTCATTTTTCGTCATAGCTTTGCGGGCCACATGAAATGCTCTTATAGGCCGCAGGTTTCCCACCTCTGTCCTAGAAGATTGGATGCCTACTTTGCAATTTAAAACAATCATTTAAAACGCGTTTTTATTGCACCTCGATAAATACGTAAAAAAAATTGTCTCCATTTCGCAAAAATAAAGTATTTAGATAAAATCTCGAAAGATTTAGTCGAGGCAAAAATTAGCATTCGGACCGCAGCAAGTCACAGAAAGGGCAGCCAGTTTGGCATGCCTGTCCTAAAAGGACGATAGTCTCGCATTAAACCATAGAAAGAAGAGAGGGCGGAGATTTTTTTTTTTAATGGTCCACCGCGAGGCCCGACAGAGACCGGGAACTTATCAAGGACTGTTTCTGCAACGACGACGGCGATTCGCGCGCCCGAATGAAATATCGAGCACGCGTGCGCGCAAGGAGAGGGAAAGAAGATGTGTCACAGAGGGAGAGAAACGGGACATGGAAGAAGAGGATCAGGAGTGAGGGAGAGAGCATACAACCTTAAAATTCATCACCTGAAGATAGGCGGCGAGCCAAATCGACTGTTTTTGCGGTTGTTGCTCCTTTCCACGTCTCATACAGTCAACTCGTCGTTCACGTTGTACAGATGTGTTCATTTAGCTCAGCGTAGAAATATATTTTCCGTCAACTAGGGTTTTGTATCCTCGGTTTAGAAATTAGTTAGATAGCGTTTACGGAGTCTTTGATGGACCGATTGAACTTAGCGTATTGGGCACGCCATCTGGTGAATAATGAAACGTTACGCGCGTAAAAAGTAGCCAATCGGACGTTACCAAACTCAAACTGCAGGATAACCACGAGCAATTTCTTTTCACGGCTATCGTACTCCGTAAAATTGCAAGCGAACGCGAAACGTGATACGGCTTAAGACTGGAAATGCCGGTCGTTACGTAAATGAAAAGCGATTCAAAATTTGACCCCTTCGACGTACAATCGCCCTTATATTTTCTCGACGTCACGTATAGGGAAGGCGGAATTAAACGTACCATCATCCTTATCTTTCTCGCATAGTTGTCGGCGAGGGCCAGAAACGACAAATTTCGCGTTTCCCGCCCCATAAAAATCGTCCTCGATAACTTCCCGAGAGGGTAAAAGGAATGGGCTTTTTACGACGGATGATGAACGCCACTCAAGCTCGACACCACTTGCGCCAATCGAGCGCCTCCTCGCCCGTGGTTACCTCTCCGCGACCGTCCTCCCCGTTAACCCCAAATGGACGCACCCAGCGGAGAGGAGATAAGACAGCGGCGCTTAGAAGAAGGCTCGTAATCCAGGGTCGAAGAGAGTCACGCGAGGGAACGCCTCCACGAACCGCGAGCTGGAGAGTTTTTTCAGTGTTTGTTTTTTCCACCTCGAGAGCTTATAGTCGAAGGGATGCAAAGAGACGCGATTCGGCAAAAACCGCCGACGCGAAGAAACGCCCACGCGAAGAAACACCCACGGGAATTTTGTTTCAGAAGGGAAAAGGTTGGAAAAATTTGTCTATCAATTTATCAATTTATTCCGCCGAGGAGCGGGTGGCGGTGCGCATCATTTTAGGCGCGAGGTCTAAGCGAATGATGTATCCGAGGAGAAGGTCACCTGCGTCATTTTTTATCACCAAGCCATTAATGGATTGACATTAAACACCCACGCCGATAGGCCAGCGAGAAAGAGTTCCGTGGAACTGTCGTGCGTGCTTTGTAAACAAGGAACAACGCAGGATGTTTAAAAATGTTCCCGTGCTCTCGGAATGGAAAAATTTTGACGCAATTTTAAACCGCCCGTATAGAGTAATTACAGGCGATTTTAAACAAAAACAATTACTCCATATTGTTAAAACATATATACACACGAATTTTTAATACAAATTATTAAGAGTAAAACTGATTAAAATAAAAAGCGATAAATGAGGAGATGGTGAAGAGGAGGTCTCCGTCATCGGTCACCAACGTGTTAAACATTACGACAACAAAAATTAATTAATATTAAACGATATACTTCGACTATTATTAAGTATGCAGAAATCGTGCTTTACTCTTAAAGCACTTCATTCGAATGACATCGATAATTTCTGTGTCCCTTTTCATACCTATACGGGATTCTCATTCAAGTTTATCGAAACGTATTCATTTAATCACGGGTAGAGCGAAAGAGCGACCTTGATTTCTTCGAGGCAGACGACACAAGATGTTTTCAATTATCTTAAAATACATTCTAAAGTTCAAATAATAATTATTCGTTTTGAAAAATAAAATGGAAGTTTAGAATGAAGGGAATAATGGAAAGATAGCAGAGCGTGGGAGAGAAAGGTGGGCAGGAGCGAGTAGGCGAGAAGTCGCCCTTTAGTTGAGCGATTAAGCTGAGTAAAAGCATTCAAATGCTAAGTCCGCAGTCTGGAATCTCACTTTTGGCACGGATATTTGAGATCGTCTATGTTGCTGTCATTGCACTCGTAATTATCACTGACAGATGATTAATTGATCAGTCTAAATGGAGCTAAACGCAAGAATTAACTTCGACGAAAGTGTGAATTGGAAAAGAAGACGAGAAAACAGATCGCGAGAAAACACATACGAAACGCAAAATCGATGCATGGAAAAACGAGCAAAGAACACAAATCAAAGAGAAATTCTCCTCGAATTCACTCGAGTTTTATCGAGATCGTCTTACGGCTGATAACAAACTCAATTTTTGCCAATCTACTTTCAGTCAATCATCACCGAGGACGACTGCATTTTAGCCTAAATGCACGCATAGCTTTTCACAACTTTGTCATGACTATTCATGTTAATTTTCGGTTATTTTGATTGGTAAACATGTGTGCAATTCTGATACAAACGAACAGTTCTCGGTGGCAATTCAATGACAGCTGAATCTAATCAATCACCACCGACCAAGACTATTTCATTTACGAAACGCGCTTGAATGTTTTGCAGCTGAAGGAATCACTCAAATTTACCAACAAACAAATATTATGCTAGCTCGAAGTTTTTAAAATTAAACGAGAACAAAATTCGCTCAAGGGCGGAAGAAAAAAGAAGCCGACAAAGAATGGGAAATCTCGACAAAAAGAATCATTTTTCACGCGTTCCCATCTGTGTGAGAGGATCGCCGCAAACAAAGAAAATAACTCCTCCCGAGGAATGCGTCACTTCCCGAGGAAGAAATCCGCATCGGGAGAAAGCCTCCACCGAATTTAAATGGTCGTTTTTCTCATCGAGACTTTCGATAAAACGGGATTCTATAGGAAAAGTGAAGGGGAGAAAGCACAAGTAAACTGTCGCTCGCCCTGATGGCAGAGGCAAAAGAAAACAGTCGACGTCCAATCGTTTTTAAAAGACTTCCTCGTCCTCGTGGGCGAGATTGTGAGAGGGATGGATGGAGGAGGTTGAGGCGTCGGAGGAAGATGAGGACTGAGGAAACCTTGGAGGCAACGCTTCCTCTCCGCTAATGAGGTGCTCAAACGGTTACTTGTTTCGGATAGGAGGGAAATGCTGAGACCGGGACATCCATGCAGCGAGGAAGAGAGAGAGAGAGTGGCGTGGGTGGAAGCAAAGGGGTGTATACACGAAGATAGTGGAGTAAAAACAAGGGAAAGCATTATGACGAGAAGGAACAAAGGGAACGAATTGGAGAAAAGGACGAGGTGTTATAGAAGTAGAGAAATTGCAGGAGAGCTAAAGATAAGGGTAAAGAGAGACGAGGGTCGAGTGAAAGATGGAGAGGGGGGAGATATGGAGAGCGAGGAAGATTGAGGGGTGGAAGATTTGGGGGGGAAAGGTGGGGAAGGGGAAGAGATGGAGAGGGGGGAAACATGGAGAGGGGGAGATATGGGGAGGGGGGAGATATGGGGAGGGGGGAGATATGGCGAGGGGGGGGAGATGGCGAGGGGGGAGAGATGGCGAGGGGGGAGAGATGGCGAGGGGGGAGAGTGATGGAGAGGGGGGAGAGTGATGGAGAGGGTGGAGAGATGGAGAGGGTGGAGAGATGGAGAGGGTGGAGAGATGGAGAGGGTGGAGAGATGGAGAGGGTGGAGAGATGGAGAGGGTGGAGAGATGGAGAGTGTGGAGAGGTGGAGAGCGTGGAGAGGTGGAGAGCGTGGAGAGGTGGAGAGCGTGGAGAGATGGAGAGCGTGGAGAGATGGAGAGCGTGGAGAGAGGGAGAGGGGGAGAGATGGAGAGGGGGAGAGATGGAGAGGGTGGAGAGATTGAGAGGGTGGAGAGATGGAGATGGTGGAGAGATGGAGAGGGTGGAGAGATGGAGAGGGTGGAGAGATGGAGAGGGTGGAGAGATGGAGAGGGTGGAGAGATGGAGAGGGTGGAGAGATGGAGAGGGTGGAGAGATGGAGAGGGTGGAGAGATGGAGAGGGTGGAGAGGTGGAGAGGGTGGAGAGGTGGAGAGTGTGGAGAGGTGGAGAGTGTGGAGAGGTGGAGAGGGTGGAGAGGTGGAGAGGGTGGAGAGGTGGAGAGCGTGGAGAGAGGGAGAGGGGGAGAGATGGAGAGGGGGAGAGCTGGAGAGGGGGAGAGGGGGAGAGATGGAGAGGGTGGAGAGATTGAGAGGGTGGAGAGATGGAGAGGGTGGAGAGATTGAGAGGGGTGGAGAGATGGAGAGGGTGGAGAGATGGAGAGGGTGGAGAGATGGAGAGGGTGGAGAGATGGAGAGGGTGGAGAGATGGAGAGGGTGGAGAGGTGGAGAGGGTGGAGAGGTGGAGAGGGTGGAGAGGTGGAGAGATGGAGAGCGTGGAGAGATGGAGAGCGTGGAGAGATGGAGAGCGTGGAGAGATGGAGAGCGTGGAGAGATGGAGAGCGTGGAGAGATGGAGAGCGTGGAGAGATGGAGAGCGTGGAGAGAGGGAGAGGGGGAGAGATGGAGAGGGGGAGAGTGGAGAGGGGGAGAGATGGAGAGGGGGAGAGATGGAGAGGGGGAGAGATGGAGAGGGGAGAGATGGAGAGGGTGGAGAGATTGAGAGGGTGGAGAGATGGAGAGGGTGGAGAGATGGAGAGGGTGGAGAGATGGAGAGGGTGGAAAGGGGAGGAGATGGAGAGGGTGGAAAGGGGAGGAGATGGAGAGGGGGAGGAGATTGATTGATTGATTGGACCCTTTATTGGCGAGGTTAGGCCCCTGTTGGGCCTCTCTACCACCTAACCTCGTATGCAGGTACATTATATCGCTTACAATATATCATTTACAATAAAGTCAAAAATAAAAGGCTTATATGAAAATATGGACAAATTAATTTTACAGGTAATAATTGTAATTATACAGATATAAAATTAAAAATAAAATACATCATTAAGGAACATAATTAAATATATACAGTTAATTCACATTAGTCATTAAGTCTTTATTGACTAGTTCTTTAAATGTGGACAGTGGAAGGGATTTCATTACGGGAAAAGAGAGTGAGTTCCAAAGTCTTACCCCATACACCAAGAACGATTTGGTATAGACTTCAGTTCTGTGAATGGGAATCAGGAGTTTTTCAGAGGGGCGCGTGCTTCGTTCGTGCGAAGTGCTCAGGAATTTGAAGTTGAGGTAAGATGGAGAGGATAAATTTACGATTTTATGGACCAGCGTAAGTGTGTGAAGGTTGCGTCTCGACTCAAGATTTAGCCACGATAGCTCGTTAAGTAGCGGGGTTATGTGATCAGAGGATTTTGCATTAAAAATGAATTTCACGGCTTGGTTGAAGGCACGATCGAGCTTAATAGCTGTAGTCTTGTGCATATTATTGAGGAGAACGTCGCAGTAGTCGAAGATGGGGAGAATTAGGAGATGGAGAGGGGAGGAGATGGAGAGGGGGAGAGATGGAGAGGGGGAGAGATGGAGAGGGGGAGAGATGGAGAGGGGGGAGAGATGGAGAGGGGGGAGAGATGGAGAGGGGGGAGAGATGGAGAGGGGGGAGAGATTGAGAAGGGGAGAGATTGAGAAGGGGAGAGATTGAGAAGGGGGAGTGATTGAGAAGGGGGAGTGATTGAGAAGGGGGGAGATTGAGAAGGGGGAGAGATTGAGAAGGGGGAGATTGAGAAGGGGGAGAGATGGAGAAGGAGGAGGAGATGGAGAAGGAGGAGAGATGGAGAAGGGGGAGAGATGAAAGAAGGAAAAAGGCGAGAGAGGGTGGGGGGTGGAAGTTAACGAGCTCACACAAAGTGAGCCCGCCAGAAACTCATTTCATTATGGAATGAAATTTGTGAAATTGGATGCCGCGTGAAAGCGCCAAACAAAGGTTGCGACCATTGAGGTTTTCACGTCTTTTTTTGTAGAGCCCGAGACATGCGTGTCCTACGGTACATTGAAATCTCTTCGCGAAAACAGTCGAATGAACATGAAACGAAGGCTGATGCGATACCAAAGAGCTATATCAACATTAATTGAAGGTACTGATTGTGAATCTTCACATTGAGGGTATTGCACAGATATTTAGGCGACGATTACAACCGTGTACGGGTAACAGTCATAATATTTGCAGTGTCTTGAACATCGTCGAGATGATTGCTGGAGTAGAATATTCGATGACTTAAAACATTGGATGAAGGAAAGAAGAATAAAACTGGGTTAACTTTTTACACGTTCGCGTAAAGACTCGATCGTTGAATGTTATTCAGTGCAATCGACATATTCTTGTAAAAATTAATGCCACTGCCAAGTTCTATTTAAAAGAGCTTATCGGCTTTATAAACAGGACTTTCGTTTA